>JAMZAV010000612.1:600000-1053518 GCA_024449915.1 Sweltsa coloradensis
TCCGGATTTTTTTCTCCAGTGTAGTAGAATGGAATCTTCGCTTCGCTCGCTGCGCTCATCCAATTATAGGGGCCTAATGGATATTACCGATGAATGCTATAAACCAGGGTTGCCACCGACTTTTTTTTCAAATCCTGTAAGAGGACGTGAAATATCCGCAAATATCCGTGAAAAGAACAAAAAACGGTAATTTCTTTGATGCAAGGCTAAAATGACGATATATTTCCCGTTTTTACCAGATCATAACCTACAAAATAGCCTAGGCCTACCTTGCAGACTTGAATATATGGACCAAAAACGCCTGTGACTGCTTCACATGTTACTAAAATGCATACAAATGTGTATCTTCTAAAGAAAAATTCATTTTTTAAACATGAAATCATCATTTCTGCTCTAGGCCCTAGTTAAAAGAGGCCGAGGCCTAGGCCTAGCCTAGCCTAGGCAGGGCAGGCCTGATGAATGATGCACTAAGATTTTGACCTAGGCCCACCCTTTATGTGCATAGATAACATTTTAGGGTAATTATGCCGTGTACGGTTTTCCGAGAAAAAATGCATAAAATGTTTCCAGCTTTTCACAGTATGTGTAATTGATAGTCCCTAATTCATTTTCAGCTACCGCATTACGATCTTTTCACTGTTACTAATGTTTTTCGTCTTTTTACCTGTGTAAATTGTGCTGTCACTGTACGTACTGTACGTAGGCCGCCATACTGGTTTGGAAAGCGCTATCTCCTCCGCTACGTCTGTTCCGCTGCGTACACAGCGTAAGAGAGTATTTTTGTTTAAAATAGCGACGTTAAAGGTTAAAAAAGGTATTTTTGTTTAAAATAGCGTTTAAAATAGCGACGTTAAGGGTTAAAAAAGGTATTTTTAGAAATTAAGTTTTTTCCGTTGTGTTTTACTAATAAAACAAACCTTCAAAACCTTTAACGTCTTTATTTTAAACAAAAATACCTTTTTTAACCTTTAACGTCGCTATTTTAAACAAAAATACCTTTTTTAACCTTTAACGTCGCGATTTGAAACAAAAATACTTTTTTACGCTGCGTACGCAGCGGTAGAGACGTGTCAGAGGAGATCACGCTTTCCAAATCAACATGGCAATGTAGTATGTGGACGCACAAATGACGGCTCAATTTCCACTAGTGAAAAGATGAAAAACATTGTTTACAAAATTAAAAACCATAATGCGGTACCTGAAAATGAATTAAGGAACATTAATTACACACACTGGAATATGGTAAGTAAATTTTTTCATCTTTTTTCTCGGAAAACCGTACACGGCATAATTACCCATTGTAGAACTTCCTATTAACTTTTTAATCATAAAATTTGAATTTTCTCAATGTTCAATCATGTTCACAAGTAACAATATCATTAATCCAAACTTCAACAACAAATACGTAGCGAAATAAATTCCCAGACACCATTTTCCCATCTTTTTCACTTATTGCTACTCTAGCAGTATCTACAATGACTGGGACACATCTTTGATTGGTCGGTTGCCTCGGCCAATGGGAGTTCATATCCAGCGATTTCCAGCCGTTGTAGATACTTCACTGTCCACATACCTCACCGCCTTCAACATTTTCAATGCAAATTTGCCCGCGCAAATTCAAATTTACGAAAATAAGCTTGGAAAGTAAGATTAACAAAATATCCGCGAATTTCCCCAAATATCCTGTCATCCTTGAAATACCCTAAAAATCCGGAGAAACGGATCAAATCCGTGAAAACGGCAACCCTGCTATAAACCGTATTTCTAGGCTAGTGAAGATAAGATGATCCCGCGTTTAGGCTCTGTGTTGCCCTCTGTTGATAAAGTAAAGCAACAAGTTCTCCCGCGATAGAAAATAATTAGTATAGAAAAGATAAATAGAGTAATTAATAAATCGATTTCTGGCTAGAAATCATTTATTAATAAAACAAAGTTTTATTAGCAACAGTGATTGATATTCTCCTTACGTTGATTTTTTTTAACAGATGGGTGGGATTGCAGTTGACTGCTACAAAATTCAGAAGGCGGTGATTTTATTTATCCAAATTAATTCGAAAAAATTGGCGGCAGTAAGACAGTATGGTAGGTTTTGTCACAATGTTTATTTTAGTACTGTACATAATAATAATACAAAGACAGGACCTAACCAGTTGGATGTGGAATTCAATAGCCATACCATTATATCATTAATGATTCAATACTGAATTGAGTGTGTATATGTTTACCAATCACAAACTGCTAAAAATGAAGATAACACAACTCACAAGAATAGTTTTGATCACTTTTTACCATTTCTTCTTCCCTCATTAGGATTTTTCTTCATCCAATATTTTGGTCCTGATCCATGAATGCCCAGAATAGCTGATCTGGAGTTTATGTCTCTCATCACAAATGGCGAAAACCCTAAAACAATAAAAGTATTCTCTTAAATAAAACTTGAAACATACTGCTCACTCTGTATTTCAATGAGGTTAGGACAGAGAGAGTAGGTAAATAAGTTGTTAAAAGTGAGGTAGGAAAAAGTAAACGAACTTGCATGCTGATGGCCAAGAAAATGAAGTACTAAGCCTACATATCAATCGTAATAAACTTACCAGCAATATAGTCAGGGTCTAATGGATTGTTCTTCACTCGTGCAAGTCTTGTTTGCCTTTGATGAGGAAATGTTTGATCTTCACACACATATGGATAACTTGCATGCTTACCACCCTTGGGTGTAGGAAGTGAGAACTAAAACAAAACCAATGGCATACAGATTATGGGTGGGATAAATCGGTTAATTACCTGGTCGATTAATCAGCAATATTAATTTTGTTAACCAATTAACCGCATTTTACACCTAAATCAGGCCTAGACCTACTTGTTTTCTAATAGACCTGTACATCTTGTATTTATGGATCGATCAAAGAACTCGAAGACAAATGGTTTAAAAATAGTTTCGAAAGGCCAGTCTAAAATTACCGTCGGCAAGTGCGTAACTCTACATCATTAACGTTTTTTCAAGTTGATTGAACATTGATTATTGTGTACATCCTGTGTTAGTGTCATAAGTGGTTCACTACGTAGTATTTTTCCCACAAATCGTCAGCGTTACGAGTAACGAGTGCAATTTGAGCAGGCCTGGCAGTGGCCGAGCTGGGAGTCGGGTAGCCGTCCGATGAGATGAGTTGGCAGTAGTGATGCAAATTTTCTATTTTATTTTTTGCCAGGAAAAAAAACTCAATTTTTCCTGTTTTTTTCTGGAAAAAAAAGAAAACTGAAACTTTGGGAAAAATTTATTATTTTGCTTAAAATATTACACAACACGTCTGAAATCGTTTTTTTTTTGTATTAAACGTTAATAATTACTGGTAGAGTTACTGGTCTAACATTATTTTATTATTTGTTGGTATGTAAACAGTTGAATAACTGACATAAGACTCAAGGAATGAAGTCGAAACAGTTTTATTTTTATTATTACGTTAAAGTTTGTCGTTCCTAGATTACTAATTGAGTCGAGTTTTATAATTTATTTTCGGGCTTCAGGGCCCATAAACTTAACATTTTGGACCAGTTTGGGCTCTCAGGCTTTCAGGTCAGTTACACTGGTATACTAGTTAAGATATAACATCATAAAACACAATCTGTTGTCTAAAATAACGCCACCAGAGCCTAAAAATCTTCATGAATTTATCGTCTTCGAAAGAACCGGGATTCTAGACTGACTTTCGGTCCGTCTAAACTTTCAGGCCCGTCTAGGATCATCACCTTTCAGGCCGAGTTCGGCCGAGCCGCCGTATTATTTTAACCAGTCTGGCCAGGCTCGGGCCGGGCTGCTGTTTAAAAAAAAAAATCGCATCTCTAGTTACAAGTCAAACATTATTTTATTATTTGCATATTTTATTACTATGTACCGTACTAGGTATGTAAACAGTTGAATAATTGGGATAAGAGTAAGACTCAAGAATAAAGTCTGATATAGGTACAGTTTTCTTTGTTATTATACGTCAACGGTCCTACATATAGTCCTTTGCATAATGGGAATGTGGGTATAAAATTTGGGGCAAAGGTTGACCTATATCACTAGAAAGGTCTTGAAGAGCCGATTTCGAATATCCATGATAGACCAGCGGCAGCGGCAGCTTTCTACCCAAAATTCAAGGTTAAGGGTCAAATTAACACTATTTTGATAAATTAATTTTTCATTGTTGCGATTTTTTTTCTTTTTTCTTTTAATAGATTTAAGAATAAGATACATTGTCAAAAATCATGAAATATAGTAAAATTAATATTTGACCTTTTATGACCCAAAATTAGGACACAATTGCCAATTTTGTACAATATTGCATTTTCTTCTACATTTTGGTGACGTTTCATGTTCACATCAATTTTTATCACATGCAATAGTATCACACACATGTATTTGGGTGTAAGATCTGATTAAAAGCATGGCCAAGGTCATTGGGTCAGTCGTGGAAAGGTCAAATATGCATGAAAATGTCGAAAATATCGAGTGGGTACTCTAAAGAAAGGAATTTTCAGTTAGATTGCTACGACAAATGTGATATTGTTTAAAATAGTAATATATCAACGTAAACCTTCAAACTAGATAGTTTAAAACTTGACATTTGAACTTTTATGACCCAAAATTTGGTAACGAAGTTGTTAATTAAAAAATGTTACAATTTCTCAGATGTTTTGCTTACTATTCATGCTCACATTCATTTTTATGAAATACATTAGTATCTCACACATGTCTTTTGGTGTGTGCTCGATCATAAGCATTGCCAAGATTAATTGTAATGACAACGGACAGAGTAGAAGAAATCACATGATTCACTAATATTTTATGCATTAAGAAGCTGTCCCAGAGCGCACTCATAAGGACCCCAAATAACCCATCCATGTTAGTAGCTTTCAAGTTCCCACTGACACCACTCTGATAGTTGCCGTATTGACCTGCGTAATACAGCTAGGCATTGAAACACGTCACGATAGAGCTGCTTGATTAGATTAAAGATGCGATGCGTCATCAATATTTGTACGTACACCAATGTCCGGGGTATCAACAAAGATCTGGTCGAGATCATTGTTACTGCTTGTTACCAACTTGAGGTCCTCGTTGGCCTACAGGATTTAGTTGTGAAGCAATGTAGACGTAAAGTTAATAATTCGAATTCCTTTCCGAGTCCGTGGAGATTTAGCCATCACTATCCGAATCATCAAAACTTTCATCACCGCTCTCCTCATTTGGTTGAAAATTTGTGCAATCTTTTAATTTACAAGCTTTTTGGGGCAAGTAAGTTTGTTGTGAGACACTCACAGTTCGGCAGCACGCAGACTCTTGGACAATTGCATGCCAACAGTTCCATCACTGCCAATGGTGCTGGACGTCCTACCATCCACTCCACTGTAAGATCACCATCCTCATTCCTCCTCCATCCGTGGGATGTTGGATCGGGAACGGATGGACGTGGTTCGAGACATCTGTACCAAACTGCAGCTTGATAATTTGCCCTCGAAACGTGTGCAGACAAACAGTCTTGACAAGGTGGTAAACGCTCAGAGTCAACTTCACCACACTTACTTCTGAACAGTTCGTAGCGGAGCTGATTCACGCTAGTTATGTTAGTCGTTAACGCGTAAAGTTTGCAGACAAATGCTTCGATTTTGTTTAGGAGTTCTTGTCTAAGTGTCCAATCATGGCCCAGTTGACTTAAATGTTCACTAAAGTCAATGTTCTTGCGAAGCGTTTTAAGAGCCAGCTTTTTTCCACGACCAGTAAATGAACTGACAGTGTCACAGCCTGTCAAAGCATGGAGTCCCGGCAGAGCTCTGCACATATCTCGTCCAAGAGAGCTCGCAATTTTGGTAACATCAGTATAATGTGTTCTGTTCTTTGTCCCTCTCTTTAAGAACATGGCGATATCAATCTCAAACGAAGCCCAGAGACATAAAACGAGCACGTCCGTGTCAGAAGATGTAATGCTTGCTGACTTGTAGCCTTGTAGTGATGCATGCTTAGCATGTTTGCAGCATTCGAGTGTCGGCTTCTTCTTGTGAAGAATTTAGTTCCGGACAAGGTTGCCAGCTGATGGAGGCTATCTCCACGCAAGACTCTTCACAAGTAACGTATAGGACTCTGGCACCAAGTTTCTGTCTCTTCTCCTCGGATTTCCAATCTTCAGAAACAAAAACGATTAGCTTGCTTTTATTATGAGAGCTTTGGAGAAATCCTCTCCAGTCACGAATGCAGTGCCCAGCGGTGACATCTTGAACTTCGAGAATTTGGGTGTTACTCCTCCGAGTCGTTCCAAGTTTTTGATTGAAGACTCTCTATAAACATCAAAGACAATGTCGATGCGGGTGCAACCCTCTGCTTCTCGAAACGCTGATGCCAGCAGAGTGTGGAAATCTGTCCAAATGTCCTGTTATTTTGGTTCAAATTTTGTACCAAGCTCATTCCGTCGATAATGCACATTTTGGTGATTCCATGGTCTCGGCAACAGCACGTTCTTCTCAAGTTCGATTTCCCAAGCTGATTTGTTAGTCTTTCTAACTGTACCATCCGGAGAGGCCAAAGAAATGGGAGGGGACCCAAAGGGTGTGCGAGAACATCTTCCATTTTCAGTTTACGACATTCAGCGATCATCAACATCCTCCCGAAAAGTTTCTTGTCTGCTTTTATGATTACTTCTCTGCCAGCTTTGGAAGTTTTTAGCTTAGTTCGCATCGTAGAAAACGTACCCAAAGACTGTCGGGGAATCGGCTGATAGAATGATTGAGGTAATGAATTTTCTTCTAGTCGCGTTTCCTTGAATGATTTGTATGCAATCTCGCCTTTCTCCTTGGCTGTCAGTAGATCTGTTATTACCTTTGGTGACGCCTTCGTGCCCGTTGATAAACTCACGAAGCTTATGTCTGATGATTGGAATGGATCAATCCATTCATCAGTAAGCAAATCGCATACGTTGGTTACATCGTCATGGTCTGCAGTGATTCTAGACTTTTGTAAATCAGGGTGAAGAACGCTTGTTGATTTACTTGAACATACGTCCCGGAGTTGTCGAAGACATGCCGATCTATATTCAGCAGAAAGGTAATGTTTTTGAAGCGCCTGAGGCTTCAGGCTGAATCCCTTGGTTCCACCAGCAGTTTGAGTATCCTTGTTGATCGTTTCTTCAATAGTTTGATCACCGGAATCCTAGAAAAGGGATTAGAGTCCCCAAGTTTTTACTGAGAATCCACCTTTTTTAAAGTACTCAAAAATCTCTGGGTGGTCTTCTGGCAAGCGTAACATGTCATGGTAATAGACAGGAAGGTACCTAGCCATATTTGACTTTGTCATACGCAAAAAAATTATGGAATTACTTCACGAATTGCAGACAATGCATCGTCCAATTACCTTCTCGGGTACTTCTGAGCAATCGCAACAACACCCCGACCATATCTGGTATGAAGTCCAGAATGCCAAACAGAGCGTGGTTTCCACGTCTAAGAAAGTCAGATATTCTTCGAACAATTCAAAGTTCTCTGCAGGGCTTGTGACCCTGAAGTATGTCCCGTCATTTTTCACAATCCAAATTATACTAAATATGAGATCTAGGCTAGATATTGTTTTAACTTTGAATTCAAGTCCAATAATACTGGTAAAACAACTGATGAGTCAGCTATTACTAAAAAAATTGGTTGACAAAATCATTATAACAAAGGAGATGAAACCAAACAAAAAAATCAATTTTTCCTCAATTTAAAATTTTTCCCAGGTGTGAAAGAAACGGGGGGGAAAAAAAACGGATTTTTTGAAAATTTCTTGTTTTTTTCCCCAACCATTTGCATCACTAGTTGGCAGCCAACCGGCGGGAGGGAGGGTGAGACAATGGACGGTGATTATCTTGTGTTTCGTCATGCAGTATGAATGATGTCACACTCGAGATTGAAACGAGACGTAAAATGATGTGTTCTCACATGTACAACAATGTCAAATCAGCTACAGTCTACAATATAGTTAACAAATGAATAAATGACAGCATTTAAGAGCAAATACGACAAGTGTAGTGACACTTTAGACGTGTTACGATATCGTGAGACGCTTAAAAAAAATGCACTTCAGTCCTCTCCCTACACAATGCAGCCTACTTTTGTTGACCTTGGATGACAAGAAACTAAAAAATTATGAGCTACAACCAAACAAATAAAATAAATTCATTTTAAAGTCTGCCCACTCAAAGTCATACAACTGATTTTTAGTGGGGGACATTAAACCAAAGCGACCAAGCCAACCCTGTAGGCCACGACGTAATCGATGAGTGAGCGATAACCAATCATAGATCGATATTTTTTAATAGGAAATATAGCAATCAGATGGACAGTGCGAACACCCGCAGATCAACGCCAGAATCAACAAGGGCCGATTCAGATCAACTTTGAATTTATTATGCACCTCGTTACTAGGATGGCTCCAAAGTCACCGTTTACAAATTCCTTACCCAAGAACTGATGGACGTAGTCCAAATCAGAAGTTTAAAAACTTCTGCCTATAGCGGGAATCGAACCCTGGATCTTCTGCATTGGAGGCAGACGCTAACCACAAGACCAACGAGCCTGAGGTAGACAAGTTAAAATGGAGGGAGAGGTTTGTGTGTTGTTTGGTAGCTTGTTATTGTTATAGAGAGTTAAAGCAAGATATTGTGGACCTTTTGAGAAAAGGGTTAGTTTATGGTTGGGAATGTGAATTTGGAGATTTGCTCTTGTAAAATGGGAGTGGACAGAGGTGTTTATAGAGGGAAAAAGTTGGGATAGGAACGGACAAATGTCCGGCAGCTTGAATAAGAGAGCAGGCCAGAGTAGGTATTCTTAGTTCCTTGAAAAGCTCTACAAGTATGCCTACTGAAATGTCAGCCATGATGAGGATGGCTCTCTTCTGGAGGATGAATAGTCTGATCAGATGGGGGGATGCACCCCAGAAAAGTAGTAGGCCATAATATGATATGAAGAAGTGAACATGAGCAAAGTAAACCATTAAGCAGGGCGCGCACCACAAGCGCTCCGGTCAGTTCCGTGCCCAGAGTTACTTCGGTACCGTCGGAGTCGATAAAGAAGTTTCCCCCTTTGGGGAGGTCCTCCAACTCCCTATCCCGCCCGGGGTTTTAAAATAAAAAGTCGGTTTTTGGCGTTTGGAATCAAAAGTTCCGCGCGACACTCTGTGTGACAGATTGATGGAACTACTTCAATAAAACTACGTCACTTTCTAACTAGTAGTTAACAGTCCCATGACGACAAATGGCGGAAAACGTCAAAATATTAAATACGATCGAATGTTGGCGAATATTTTGGGGGTAAAGCAAACTATCTTTATTGATGAGGATATTTCTGATGGAGTAGACTAAGCTTAGGACCTAGGCCGACAATTTTGTATTCCTTCAAGATTTCGATTTGAATGCCAAGGGCGTACTTACGTCTGAAAAATGTATTGTGGCCTTGGGGCCCAGGCTACACGTACGTCCGTTAGGCTTTAACAAGACATATCTCAAATTATTTCGCAAAGAAAATGTCAGTGACGCCTGCGCAACACTTTATAGTACAATAATAAATCAAAAGTAAATCGTTTTAAAAGACTAGGGCCAGGGCTAATATGATTGAAATTTGAAACAAAATTGAAGTTTGACGTTTTTCTGTTATTTGGTTGATTTCAGCGTCACTGCACATCGATAATCTACTGACCGATTTAGCGTGCAGTGCTTTTATTAGTTTCACATTTGAGCCGCCCTCAGCGCGCAGACGTTTTGATTCCGTTTTGACCCTTTGGGGGTAAGGGGACCTCCCCAAAGGGGAAAAATTCTTTATCGACTCTGGTACCGTTCCAAGCGCCGCGTACTATACGCTCCGCTCAGGGCCGTCGACCAGGTGCTACACTCAGTTTGCCATTTCCCCTTCTGTGTCTAGACCTCAAGCGAAAATGCCCATCTCCTCCCACACGTTATCTTTTATCAACGTGTCCGATAGTGCATATCCAATTGATCGTATAGGTGTCGGTAGTTCCGCACTAATTCAATAAGAAACTCTTCATTGAAAACCATAGTAGGGCAGGAGCGAAACTCAACACTGTGCTTAGCCGTGCTCTCTTTTAATTGCAACTGTCTTCTACCCCGTCCGGTTGTCCGTCCAAGTTTCTCGAAACAAGCAATCGAGGATAAACAGAGCCGAGCGAAAGAGGAGAAGTTACACATGTAGTGGGCGGGGCGGAGCAACGTGCGCGGTGTCTCATATGAGTCAGTGCATTTTAATTTGACGCAGAATGCCGTTACTGGCAGTCTTGGGGAGGAACACGTTTTCCCAGTAACGCGTTCCTTTTTCAGGAACTTTTGTGGGGAATGCGTTCCTTTTTTTAGATCAGGAACTTGTAACGTTTAAAGTTACTATTTCGTGGGAACTGTAACAAATTTAACGTTCCTTTATAAGTTCCTTTCGCCCCCGTAATCCCGTCGAATTCCAGTACCTGATATCCCTAAACTGCAGTAAAGAAAATATATTGTGACATCTTGTGGGTTTTCGGAAATGGGCGCCACCCTCGTCAGATGGCCTGGGACTCATTTAATAAAATAAGAATAATGATAAATTAACTTCAATCACATTTATTATAATTTAAATCAGTGATGGTATGAGGAACGTGAAAGGAACTAAGTTCCTTTTTGAAGAACGAGGAACGTTTCAGTTCCTTTTTTGAAAAGGAACTAGGAACGTCTCAGTTCCTTTTTTGGCAGAAGTAACTTAACTTTTCCAAGTTCCTTTTAGGGGGGAACGTGCCCAAGACTGGTTACGGAAGGAACGGACCCGGAGCGCTTGTGGTGAGCTTTAGAGAGGTATGTGGGTAGCTGTTTGAGCTTCCTGAGAATGAAACACCACTTTGAAACTTTTGATTGGTCTATCCACATTAAATTCAGAGAAGTTTAATCCTAGCAATTTAAATGGAGTTGGTTCAGTGATGCTTTTGCAGTTGAGTTTTTTGGACAGGTTAGGAGTTGACTCCAGTCATCTGCATATTGAGTGTGTCCTCGTCTAGGAAGTTGGTCAGGTCATTATTGAAAAGTGTGAAGGCAAGGAGACGTAATATTGAGCTCTGTGGAACCCTGGTGACAAGTGTTTTGGGTTTGAAAATATATTTAGGGTGAAAAGTGTTTGTCGTAAGCCTGGGTGCGTAGACCAGTCAAGTAAGAAGCCCCACCACTTGTATGTCGTTCCTCTGATCCCTAATTTTGACAGTTTGGCGAGAAGAATGCCTACTGTTTCTCGATTTGATTAGTCGAGGAACACTCCCATAGGTGGAATTTGTTAATATTTAATACAATCCAGACGTTAAAAAATCCATCCCGATCGGGGTTCGAACCAGAGTCTCCCACATTTCAGGTAGATCCATTCAGATCTATATTGCAATTACAATACAGAAGTAAAATAGTTTCCGTCTCTGTAGTCTAGTTCGCTACGGCGCAACCTAAAATGTGGAGACTGTTCGTACTAGTGATAACATCAGGTACCCGGGAACCAGTTCCAAACCGGTTCTATAGCGATTCGGTTCTGACTTTTCAAACCGGTTCCATTTTTAAAAGTTCTACTATACAACAGTCAACTTCACGGACATGTTTACCCACCGTTTTCACCACCACCAATTCTTATGCAGTCTTATTTCCACGGAGCCCGTGATGACGTAGCCAGCTATCTACCCTTCCTCACTAGCTGATTATCAAGCACTCGAACGGCCTTGACGCGCGAGGCTTCTACAATAACACTTGACTGTCAGCAGTCGTACGTAACAGAGCGTGGGCGCCGAAGCCAGGTCACTCCCAGCCGTACAGTCGCTTCTAAAAAACGCGCATGTAAGGCTGATACATTGAACAAAAATTGATCTTAAAAAACCGGTTCCGGCGTGGAGGAACTAGTTTGAACTTTTTGGACCTGATGTCATCACTAGTTCGAACCCCGATCGGGATGGATTTTTTAACTTCTGAATTGTATTAAATATTAAGAATACTGTGGTCGATGGTGTCGAAGGCTTTGCTTAGATCGTAGAACATTCCCACGGAATGCTCCCCTTTATCCAGTGCAGAGGAGAGGGGGGAAAGAAAGCTGAAGAGTGCAGTGGTGGTTGATTTATTTTAAAAGCCGTGTTGGCTGGGGGAAAGCAAGTTGTGGTAGTTAAAAAAGAAGCGTCATTGATCGTGCATGATTAGTTCATATATTTTAGAGAATGATGAAAGGAGGGAGATAGGCCTGTAGTTGTTCATGTTGGATTTCTTTCCTTTAGGTTTGTAAATGGGAATTACCTTTGCTAATATTAGTTTGGAGGGGAAGATACTAGAAGAGAGGGATTTGTTTATTAAAAAGGCTAGGGGAATTGAGATTAAATGTATACATTTAGCAAGACGGGATCCCGGTATCTCATCCAGACCACTTGAGTGTTTAGACCCTAATTTCCTTGCAATTTGAGGTTACTTTATTGTTTTAGTATGGTAAAAAAAGATTGTGTGCTCAGTTTTGAGATCAGTAGGGGCTGGGGTACCGGGGGGAGGGGGAGGGAGGGGGTTAGGATGTGTAGAGCCAGCCTGGCATGTGGACCCAGAATTGTAAGAAAAAGTCATTGAAGAGATTGCCAAAGGATCAGAGAGGGGCCCCTCCCATTGATCAAAATGGGAATGTTTGCTTTGGGGAAAGGGAGCTGCAGCCAGAGATTTGATCAAGGACCACATTGCTCTGGGTAGGGTTGTTTGAGGAACATTGTACATAAGCAATGTTACCAAGCACAAAGTACACACTTCAGAAATAGCGGAACAGGGTTTATGAAAACCACCATTTCATCAATTGGGACAACACCTCTGCTTTATATCTGAAAGCAAAGAGATAAAAGGAAGTTTAAAGAACTTTAAATCATGGCATGTAATCCTAACATCATGAGTACTCCTAGTGCACATTGTCCATCATTATGTAATATTTTTTGTCCTAGTGCATCTAAATCCAATTCAACGTAATGTACTTTTGATGTTGTCAATAACTAGCAATTTTCTGATCTTCACCAATTTTTGTGATCTAGTACTACTGTTGTGTGTGTGCTACATGTTTTTATTTTATTTTCATCATTGTTTTGGCAGATATGTTTCATGGTTATTTTGTTTTTATGGATTGTTGTTAATTTTCTTTTGTCAACCTTCAGTATGAAAAAGATTTTTTTTTAATAAAAACAAAATATCACTAATAAATTGATAAAGAGCAGTGATAAGTCCAATAAACACTTATTTTAAGGATGTATCATGTTGTCAAAATATATGGTTGATGTCATTTCTCTCGGAAAGACAACAAAACGGTCAAAATTAAAACAACTGACCGGAATGGTAAATCTTTGTAATAACCTCTCTGAATTAGGATATTTGACCAAAGGAGTGCCCCAAGGGTCCTATAGCCTACTCGGGTCCCACCTGCTATCTATTATATGTAAACGAATTGCCCGAAATCCTCGAAACGGGCACCGTAAACACTTTTTTGACGATGACACTAGTCATCTCATAGCAAGCAACAAAAAAAGATATAGTTTCCCTATTGGCAACTGCTAATGAGCAAACGGGCAAAATTTCACACTGATCCAATGTCAACCAGGTTAAACTGAACCAGCAAAAATGCTCACTCCTATACTTTCATACTTACCAAAACCAGCCAACCCTCAGTCCACTAGTTAAGCTAGAAGGGAAAAGTTTAAAACAAACCCGTCTTACTGAATTTCTTGGATTTACATTAGCGATACACTCGAATGGTCTACTTACATAAATAAAATTCGGCCTAAACTGCAACGAAGTTGCTTCATGTTACGCGATTGAAGCACATTATTAGTCCCCAAATACTCAAATCAGTATATTATGCACATTCTACTATCATATATCGTATTGTATTCTATTTTGGGGGGCCTCTTCTCAGTCACTGTGTCTTTTCAGGACTGCAAAAAGAGAGCGATTCGATGTCTTGCCGGGGTACCTCCGTTGACCCCTGCCGTGATCTATCAGATCTCTGCAAATACTAAACCTACCATCGATACTCATTAATGAAAGCAATTCTCTTGTTTTGAAATTTCCCAGCTTATTCACCACAAACTCCTCCATCCACCACCATGCCACTAGAGGGCAACACAAAATATTTTTAGACCACCATAAACTCACTCTATTCCAAAAGCCCACACTAACCTATGCTCCCGTATTCAACCGGCTACCAATACAACTTAAAAACTCATGCTGACAATATTAATAAATTCTGCCACATGCTCAAATTGCACCTCACAGATAAAGCCTAGGCCTACTAGGCCTACTCTATCGATGAACATCTGAAATCATAAAAATGTACTATAAATTCCACTACATTAGCCTAGGGAGTAAATGGGAAATATTTCCACGGCAAAATTTACGGAAATGGAAATACTTCCGGAAATCTTCCGAGTTTATCTTTCCGGAAAATTTCCGGAAATATATTTTAAATTTCCCGCACAAAATGTAGCAAAGATGTAAAGGAATGAGGTGGGCAGTGCACTTGGAAATAATGCTAATATATAGTTCCAAGTCATGACACCCAGCTTTCTTCCATTTCCCTTTGTTCTTATTTTTATTACTTATGAATGAGTTATGCATGTACCATGTGCACATCAAGTTGAATAAAGTTATTCTTAAGTTATTCTTAATGCAATAAAATACCTAGATATTAACTGGCCACATGGTCCAAGCTTCCAAAGGCCACAAAAAAACAAGAAGAAGAAGGGTTGATCTACATGTGAATGTGACAAGTGACAAGTTCACATGTATTAATTGTTTAGTGTAGGCCTAGGCCTAGTTTGTAAGTTTGCAGTATGGGGAAACATCAAAAATAAACTAATAAGAAGTTACTTATAAAACAACATAAGTTAACACTAAAAATGATTCCTATGGGTGCAAGTTCTGTGCAAAACTGTATATCATGAATGTTACAAGGATGCGAAAGCACTTGGAGGGGTGTTTTAAATGTCCTTCAGATGTTAAGAAAAAGTTTAAACTCACACAACACGCAACCAGTGGCAGTGGGTCTACACCTACCACACCTAGTATCTCTATGTAGGATTCAATAGTATCATCCTGCAGGGCCAACAAATTCCAACTCGCAACCTTCTCGTGGTTTGGCCCGTGATTAGGGGAGTTTATCTCCCTGAAACTAATGTGCGAGCTCTGGGTCGTCGTCGGGGAACTCCCCTTCCCTTTGACTACCTCCCCGACGGCGACGACAATGACAACACGGACGGATGACACAGACGGAGACGACCACGACGTGGGGGAACCTTTGCCCTCCCCATATGCTTGTGGCTGGTTCTGACCAGCACAGGCCTGTCCACCCCTTGTCCCCCCGCGTCATCCCTTACGTCCCTCCCTTCGTCTCGATTAGCCAAGTTGCATAAATATGAGACGTTAAGCAATATCCTATCCTATCCTATCATCCTGCATACAGACTCAGGTAACCGTATCCTTACACTCCACCACATTATATTTGCAATTTGCATGTATTTTAGGCACGGAAATATTTCTGGAAAATTTCCGAGATTTATCTTTCCGGGATTTATCTTTCCGGAAATTTACATCTCTACATTAGCCATATATATGACCCTCATCAATAATTCTTCATTCTTCATGCATTATACTTCATTTCTTCTTATATCATAAACATATCAAACATATTTTTTGAATACTACTTTGTTAAATATTAGTAGTCACAGGCCTAGTCTAGTTATTAATGTAGGCCTAATGTCTAATTGTTTTTCTCTTCTCTTTTTTACTTATAGTATAATGTATAGTAAACTAGGAAAACGCTTAAGTCCCGCCGCGTTGTTGGATGAGCGTATATGGTGCATTGAGATGCCATGTGTTACGCGGATTTTCTGTTGTTCTGTGAAAAAATCATTACTAAGTCGAAGATTTTTTGTAATTAAATTAAATTAAATAAAAAATTAACTTAATTTTTATAATTAAATTTAAATTAAATAAAAAATTAACTTAATGTTTTAATTAATCGTAATTTTTTAAAAAGAAAAAAATCAAAAAATTGCAATTGCATAAGAAATAATTATTCGATTGCGCTCAAATTTAACACGAATATATAAATCATGAAATTAAAAGTTCTGTAAAAAAAATCATTACAATAGGATAAAGCATGTAGGTGTTATAAGTCAAAGAATTGTTTTTAAAAGAAAAAAAACATAAAATTTTGATTTTCATGAGAAATAATTTTTCGATTACGCTCAAATTTCACACGAATATCTTAATTCATAAAATTAAGGTTCTGTGAAAAAATCAATTACAATCGGATAAGCATGTAGGTGTTATAAGTCGAAGAAATTTTTAAAAATCGAAAAAAAATCGTAAATTGCGTTTTTTATGTGAAAAAATTTCCCGATTGCGCTCAAAAACGTGGCAGTTCTAAGTTCAGAGATTTCGAAGGTCTCCATAAAATTTCATTGCAATCGGAGTATCGGTTTAGCCCGGGAAACGTATAACAAACCCCACAAAAATACAGAAAAAAAAAAGAAAGAAGCAAAAAAAAAAAAAAAAACATTCCGGATCTTTTTCCCCCAGTGTAGTGAAATGGAATCTTCGCTTCGCTCGCTACGCTCATCCAATCAGTATTTAGTAATAGTGAAATATATGTAGCAGGTAATATGGAAGAACATTTGTAGGGGGGAGCTCTCATCCCTCCCTACATGTAAACAAATGAATATCACCTTTTGTAATTTGTATATTGGAATTACAAAAGATTATTATTATTTTATTATTTTATTTTTTTAATTATTGTTTTTTTTATTATTATTTTATTATTATTATTATTATATTATTATTATTATTAGATGTCTAGCAAATACAAAGTTATTGAAAAAACCCAAAAACGAATAACAGATACAATTTTGTACATTTTTGTGTTAAATCCCAAATCTAAAATGGACCGAATTGGGCCCAATAAAAATTACAAGGCCTACATGGGCCCAATTAAAAAATTGAGTGGATATATTTCATGCAACTTTTTTAATGTGTAGGTCCCCCCTTGAAAAAAATTTTGGTAATCCTTAATCAGATTTTAGCCCCGAGGGCAACCCCAATCTTTAAAACAAGTTTTGTGCTCAAATGGCAAGTAAGTTTCAGTTTAGTACGTACGATGTATGTATGTGGGGCCTATGTTGAATGAAATGCTACCATAAAAAGGGAGGCGAATGTGGAAGAAACAGTGAGGTAGATTGGTGCAAAAATAAAGCGGGAGTTCCTCAGGGGCCATTTTAGGACCAATCATGTTTAATTTGCATACAAACAAATTTTCCCTTTAAAATGTGTTTCGGGGCTTTAGCCCAATTCGGGATACAGTAGTCGTGTCTTAGCTCATGCAGAGAGGGAAGTACTGGAACGACAGCCAACAGTTCTACTAAAGAAAATGAGAGTGGTTAAAGTTAATGATTTTTTCTCCAATAACGCAAAAAAAACGGTACCCGTTGGTTAATTTCATCGAAAAAAAAGCAAAAATTTTTTATAGATTTAAAAACATTTTTAATGATGGAACGACGCCTGGGGAAAAAAATTTCCCAGTATCAAAAGATGAAAATTTTCTAGGATTGTTTTAGATAGTAAAAAAAAGCTGGAAATTGCATTTTAAAAAAAACTTACCCTAAATAGCAACTGCATTTTTTATACAAAAAAAACTCAACCGAATGGAAAACGACCCCTTTTTAAAGACGAGTATTTTCATTCTTTCACGCAGTAATGACTTACGGAAATTGCTTTTTGGGGGGATTCAACTGGACGAAAAAAAATATTTTTTACAGAAGAAAGCCAAAACATAAAAACTAAGTCTGCTCCCCGGACTAGCTGCAGACCTCTGTTCAAACGACTATGCATTTTCCCCATGCCCTGTGTATACATTTAGAAATAGTAATTTTTTTTCACAAAAACTTCACCTTTTTACTAGTAACAGATTTTCATAATTTAAATCTAGGAATAAGGATAAACTAAGGGCCCCAAAAGGAAGCTATCAAGAGACAAAAAAGGGCTTGCAGGTCGGGCACAAACCTTTAAAAATTGTACCATTCAAATCGGGAAATTCAAAGATGTACTCGTTTTAAGAAAGAACTCAAAGCCATGTTTTTAGAAAAAATGTTTTTATTTGTAGAGCAATTTAGTCGACTCCCCCAAAAAGCACGCAGTTTATAAGGTTTTTTTACCCGTTTCTGCATGAAACCTCTTATTTATTTTTTAAATTATATTGTGTTTTGAAAACTTTTATAAATTAATGAAAATAAAATGTTCAGTTTTTTATATTTTTTTATTATTAATGTAAGAACAAAAACGGGCTAAAAATACAAAAAATTTGCCTACCTTTTTTGCCCCTGGTGTGAGGTCTTTTACTTTGATGTGAATATGTTGTGTTCCATTTTCTCTACCAGAAAAGCTACTTTCTTAAATGTCTTTTTCCCCGCAATTAGGAAAAAATAATTTGGTCATTATGTTTGTTGTTTTGGGAAGCAGAAACATCGCAAAATAAAATTTTGCAACTGATTTATCTAAGCCCGTCTATGGAACATATAAAAGCCCCCACTTGCTTAACACTTTCGAAATATAAAAATTACCCCAGAAACACTCCCTACAGTAGAAACACTGTCAGTTTTTGGATAAAACCCAGAAAATATTTCTCATTAAAATCTCATTGTACTTTTCCTTTGTTTTTTCGTAAAATTTTTTTGACTGATTGTTTAAGGCTTTTGTATACCTCTGGCCGATAATTTGAAAGTCGAAAAAAACATGTCTAAAAATTTTGCGAATGAAAAAAGGGGCCTTTTAAAAAAACAGAAAAAAAAATTGTGAATTTTTGAGCGGGAAAAACCTTGGACTATTCGGACTCTCCCTGAGTGGACTAGGTTTTTTGGAAAGGGTCATTCGAAGATAGATTCGATTTTGAAGTCGGCTTTGGCCAATGGAAGGAGAGCGTTATTTCTCAGAGCGGGTTTCGAGGCTACACTGAAGAAACTGGCTTAAATGTGTAAAACCATAGAAAAAACAATTAAATGCAATAATACAAAAAGGGTTTGATTTAAATCAAAAACTAGAGAAAATTTGTTTCATTTCATAAAAAAGAATCATGTGATCAAATAAGTTTAAAAATTTTTTTAAAAAAATCAATGTCAATCTTTTTTTTAAAATTTAAGAAAATGCCAGTTCATATTCGTCTTTTTTTGTATAAGGCGTCCCCCTAAATTTTGTTGGACCTATTTCAATTTTGATGTCACTGTTGCTGTTCTGATTTGGTATCAAACGGGATCGTAATTGTTTTGTTGGAGAGCGTTATTTTTTTGAAAAATTTGATTTGGAAGATGTCGGTTCGCGGCCGAGTTAGGCGATGTGTAAAACTTAGGAAAAGTTAAAGGGAAAACGTTTTGAAGATAGGAAAGCGTGTTAAAAAACCACAAAGGCTTATCGAGAACGAGGGCGACTGCCTAGGAAGAAAAAAAAACAAGTAAACGTTGTGAAATCAAAGAGAACTGTAACCCAAACCCAGGTACAATTTAGAGTCTAGCCCAGACTAGGGGTACGAGAGTGACCGAACTTTTTCATGCCTTAAACATATTTTAAAAACTGAGGACTTGATAAAATACAACAACGATAGCCAGGGGGAAAAGTTTGAACATTTAATAGCCGAAAGGGGCCCTAAGTTAGTTTCGTTCAAGAAGATTCAAGAACGATGTTCCGGTAGCCCCGGGGAAGACGCCAGGGGAAACGCAACAAAGTTTGGTGGGTTGATTACTCGAAATATAGACTGAAGTTCATGAAAAGGAAATTTGGTAGGGATAAAAGTTTATAAATCCAAATATAAAAATATAAGGAACGGTTAGTGACAATTCAATATCTTGGGAAAGTTTAGTATTTGGGAAAATTTTTTGAAATCAAAAAAATGAGATTTTTTGAAATCCAAAATGGCAAATTTTTGTTGCAAAGAGTTTGAGTTTACATCAACAATAATAAAAAACGTGAAAATCGCGAGTGACTGAGCCACCGACGTCGAACAATTGTATTGTTTTATAAAGACCGTGAAGTCGAACTGTGTCGATAAAAGTTGTAGTGTTTACATCATTAACTGTCTGCAGTTTTCCGTTGAGGAACTGAGAACTTGGTTTTTGACTTGGGGTGCTGGTATCGGGCAAGTGTGGAACATTGAAAAGTACGATCGGAGTTGGTTTACAGAACGATAAAATTAACGTAATTTTATCACCGCTCGAAAAAAACAAAGGGGCAGCTGAAAATTTGAAAGGAATCACAAACCGGGATAGAACTAAAAAGGATCGTCGATACAAGCTAAACGTCAATACATACGCAGCAAGTTTCTGAACTACACGTCAAACTTCTTGACAATAGGGTTTCGATGGGAGTCGTGATATTTTTGAGAGTATTAAATAAATTTTTTACAATTATATTTTTTAAACTTTCGGAAAACTTGCGTTTTCCATCCCCACCCAAAAGAATCCAAAAAAGATATCCCAAATTTGTTTAGCCTCGTATGATAGGTGGTTTTGAAATGTATTCCTTGTCAATGAAGGAAATATTTGTTTATACAATATAGCCGTTCTGGTTTGATTATTAACCGTTGATTGCTGTGCAATGCATCCTAGATCTTGTTTTAAAATTTTAAGTTGTATTTCAGAGAGTTTTTCTTCGAAAGTCTTACGATTTCTCCATTTTGTGGGGCTTGGTGAGTTATAGGAGGTTTTGGGAACTAGTTTGGGACCTTTAGACTTGAGTACCAGGTTTGCTAGGAGGGTTAAAATTTAAGTTTGAGGGATTTTTGCCTTGACAGTTGTTTTTTATTTCAATTAATATTTTATTTTAAGTGAGGTCAGAAATCGTGTTTCACTTTAATTTGGCGACCATCGCCGAGAGTTCTAGATCATTAAACTATTTTTTAGAGTACAGCTATTTAGTGAGGTATCCAAGGGAGCCCACGATTTGGGGGTCGTAGGTTCGTTGGTTACAACCCCCACTTTTGGAAATTATATTTAGATTTTTTTGGGCAAAAGTGAAATACAAGATAGTTCAAAATAAATTTTAAATTTTGAGAATCGGTTTTCGGACATAGTTTTTAACACCTTTAGCTACAAAATTGACTATAGCTAAAATAGTTTTTTTGAAAAAAACAGTTGGTTACGATTTTTTTGCAAACGGTACAAAAAAGGATTGTACCCGTTTTTACAAAAAAAATTTGTCACCAAGTTTTTTTCGAAAAATATTTTTGCTATAGCAAATATAGCTAAAGGTTTTTAAAACTATGTTAGAAAAACCGATTCTCAAAAATTTAATTTTGACCCTTTTATATTTCACTTTTGTCCAAAAATCTAAATAAAATTCCCAAAAATGAGGTTATGTCCCGCCCCAAAAAATTAACATTTTTTTCCTGTTATTTTAAGGCCTTCTTTCATTCAGCAAACTTTTCAGACATGTTTCTTCGACTTTCAAATTATCGGCCAGAGGTGATACAATGGTAGCCTTAATTGTTTTCTCTCTATCAGACAAACGGTTTATCTAATCTTGATGAAATCTTCAAGGGAATTTAGAAACCTTTGAACTTAATATTAAAAGAAATATTTCTCATGAATCGTACTTCTACAATATTTTAAAAATTAACAATGTTTTGTTTGTTTGTTAGCTCTGTACCGGACAGCTTAGTATTCTGAATAAAATTTTCAAAGGATTTTTTAAACTTTTGATAATATGCTGCACGTATAATTATGTACTACTACAATCAAATAAATTTTCTCATTAAAATCACACTAGTGGCCTATTAAGAAATTTTTTAATGCATAAGAATGATATCAATAATCTGCCACCAACATAACAGAACGAAAATCAGAAGACCTCTGCTGCTGGCGATAATACGTGTATATATACGGCATACGCATACAAAGACACACAAAGTGGCAAGTGTTGCGGCGCGTATATTTACGGCATGCACAGAACAGACGCCATTTAGCATTGACGTATATACGGCATGAACAGGTAAGGGGTTAAATATGCCAGTCTCTAGTTAATCATTGTTTGCTCGTCGATGGTGTCGGCTCCTATAGGGTTGGCTTGGTCTGCTTTAAATTTTATGTCCCCCACTGAAGATCAGTTGAGTGAGTAGACTCATACGAATTTATTTATTTTTTATTTATTTACGACATTTAAAAAAAATTCTCAGACAACACTTGAAAAGAATTTTACAACATTTTTATCTTATGACGGTAACTCAAAATTTCTCAAAAATACTCGATTACGATATTTTTCAGAAGAATCTTTGACTTTGTGTATGGAGAGTTGTTTAACTGAATGCTAGGAACTGAAAGTTAATCATGCTTATCTCTATGCAGACGATATAGTGCCCACCAAGCCTGTTAGACAAAATAATGCAAAATTATGTTCTTGGACATATCTACAAAATAAGCCGGTTTGGTACCGCATAAGTAGGCCTAGAACGACAAAATAATTGAAGCACAGTGTTGTGTAAAAACATTGAATAGAAAAGATTCAAATGAAGGCATAAAAAATACACCAAATAACCCAGTGGATTGAGGGCTGCCGCTGCGTGATATTAGGTAAAAAGTAGGGGTGTGCGAATATTCGAAATTTTCGAAGTATTCGAGAATAATTTACTATTCGTATTCGATTCGAAACTCGAATAGTAACTATTCGAATTTCCGAAGTATTCGAATTCCCGAAGTATTCGATTTGAAATTCCCGCTAGTATGCAGGAAACTACATTACCGATCGACCCCACCCTATCGTCAACTCCGCGCAACGTGTTTCAGCGGTCGTACCAACCAAACCAAGCTGTACCAACTTCGACAAACAACAGCATCTGATGTCACCGTTGTCACGACGTCGTTGAACGTAAGAAATTACTCCGAAAACGTGATGCAAACCTCATCTTTCTTGCGAAAAAGTTCTAAACATGGTCTTTTCTCGGGTAAATGCTCATGTAAAAACCCGCATAGGGCTCTCGTGCTTACAGATTACGAAGAAGAAGCGGGCCTTGAGCCCGAAACGGACATAGGCCTAGCCTAGCCCTACCCGCTTCAAAGTCTAGGCCCTAGCCTACGGCAAAAAAAGTGCGATTTGGTACTTTTTCAACCCAAAAGGGAACGAAGCCGAATGTATGCATTGCAAAAAAAATTAAAAACCCCCACAGGTCAGAACAACAAACATTGTTTTTAATTCCCTGTGCTTTGCACAATGCTAGGGCCTAGGCCCCTAGCCTACCTAGACCTACCTAGACCTAGGCCCTAGGCTAGCCTGCCTAGGCCTAGGCCCTAGCCTGCCTAGGCCTAGGCCCTAGCCTGCCTAGGCCCTAGCCTGCCTAGGCCTAGTGCTAGGGGCTAGCCATTGAATTTTGCCAAGGCTAGCCTAGGGTAGACCTAGGACCAAAGATCCTATTATTAATTAATAATATTAATATTAATAGCCATAATATATAAAACTTAAAAACAACTAAATGTTTATTTTTATGTGTGCGCACTGTTTTGACAACTATTCGATATTCGACTTCGATATTCGACTTTTTTATTGTGTAATATTCGATATTCGTATTCGAACTCAAAAATCACTATTCGCACACCCCTAGTAAAAAGTAAAAACAATACTAGTGTTGATTGGTTTTCACAGATTTACCACCGACATTAAGACAAGTAATTGACAAATTGCCATGAGACTTTCGTAACTTTTCATATGCGACTTAGAGAGTGGATTTTTTTAAGGGTGACAAGGGCTTCCCTCCACAGACCGCAGTGCTAAGGCTGCGAGCAACACAATGGCCATGTCTGACCCTGGTTTTCTATAAAGACCCTTGGCAAGGGCAAAGGTGTTTCTTTGCTGTTGTTTGTTTGTTGCTGGGATATGATGGGAAGGGATCTGTTCAAAAATAGCTATATCTTCAAATTGTTAAGGCTGTTGTTGTTGAGCAGGCTTTAAAAAAAAAAGTTTGCCTCTAAAATAAAAAAATAATAATGATGACTCTAGGCCTACATGAAGTATCACCTCATCTTACCTGCATAGCAAAATCAGCTGTGATACATGCAACAATAATCTCCTCTTCATCAGTATTGTCACCATTGATTTCCTTTTTAACTTGGGCAATATTTTCAAGAGTGATCCAACCATCATCGTCATCATCATCAGGTTCATCTTCATTAATTCTATTGTCAGAAAAGTCTTCAACTACTGGCCCATTATCATCAAAGGCTGTATTATCATCATGCTCTTCATTTGCACTTGTAGTACTACCCCTTCTGTCATGTTCATCTATCGCATCACAATCCAGTGATGCAAACTTTTTGGACAATTCTTTGTAACGTTCTTCTGACAATGCTGGGTCTTCTTTGCCAGACTCTTGATTCTGTACTGGTGTTGTATTCTGTAAAGCAGAGGAGGTGATGAATAAAAGTGTATACTAAATAATACTTAGATACATTCTTATGGTATTGGAAAGTCATACGGTAGACCTGAGTAGGTGTGCATTTCATATAACATGCATTCCTAGGCTTCTTGCCGGCAGCCCGAAACGCAGTTTGCGCAACATTGAAAACATGTTTAATAATGTCAACTTTTCAATAAGTTGACAAATGAACTTCCATTCAGAACTCTTCCAAGTTCACCCATAGGAGCCACCACTGTGCATTAATATGGTATAACAGGCATGTTTCTCATGCATCAGTTACTAACAACAATCAATGAATAAAATTATGCAATCCAAGTTGGGCCACTTTCTCAATAGTCTATTTAGATGCTTAAATGACAATCGAATGATCGGTAATACGTAAATAATTAATAAATACATTAGGACTAAAGAAAAAAAAGTTGTATTTAGTAGTCTACCAACTTGGTCACAACTGCTTTTCAGTGGGACACTTAACCTGTTGGCGCCGACTTCATTGAAAAAAAAAATGGTCAACCAGAGCTTGTTATTTGAAATATGAAACAACGACCAACTCATTTTATTATTATTATTATTATTATTATTATTATTATTATTATTATTATTATTATTATTATTGATTCATAGCAGTTGTCGAAAAAGTTTGCCCCGACTGGGGTTCGAACCCAGAACCTCCGGCTTAACGTGCCATAACTTTACCAATTAAGCTACCGGGATCACAGAACAAACCTTTACGAAACTGCTATTTGTTGTGACTGTTGACTTTCATGACATAAATCCAACAGAAGACTGCAATGTAGCTGTCAAATCTGAAAGATCGCATGGATAAATCCAATCACGCTCACTCCTAGCAGTTTCGTAAAGGTTTGTTCTGTGGTCCCGGTAGCTTAATTGGTAAAGCTATGGCACGTTAAGCCGGAGGTTCTGGGTTCGAACCCCAGTCGGGGCAAACTTTTTCGACAACTGCTATGAATCAATAACTATGTCCTTAAAGCGGGCTTATGCTTAAAAACCTAATATTCATACTACCCAACTCATGGGAGATGAGATGTGATTGGATTTATCCATGCGATCTTTCAGATTTGACAGCTACATTGCAGTCTTCTGTTGGATTTATGTCATGGAAGTCAACAGTCACAACAAATAGCAGTTTAGTAAAAGTTTGTTCTGTGGTCCAGGAGCTTAATTGGTAAAGCTATGGCACGTTAAGCCGGAGGTTCTGGGTTCGAACCCCAGTCGGGGCAAACTTTTTCAACAACTGCTATGAATCAATAACTATGTCCTTAAAGCGGGCTTATGCTTAAAAACCTAATATTCATTATTATTATTATTATTATTATTATTATTATTATTATTATTCTATTTGTTCCGCAAACACATTCATTGATTAAATGTGTCACGAGGATGGCAGAAAAGAGCTCCAAACACACTTGACGACTGCTAACAAAAACCACAACCACACAATCCATCCGCAGGTGGCGGCCAGAAAATAAACTCTGGCTACTTTGCAATCAAATCGATTAAGCCTGTAGCTAGCATTGCAACAGCCATAATGGTACATTTCTCTAACTTTGAGGCACACTTAAGATATGAAATAATTCTGGGGTTGCTCTCCCAGGTAGGCCTACCAAGAAAGTATTTAAAATTCAAAAGGAGGTAATCCGGTCAATGCTAAACAAGTATCAAAGATCACACTGTAAAACTCTCTTCATTAAATTACATATCTTAACATTCTATAGTCTGTTCATTCTACAAGCAATACTAAAAGTTAAAAAATAAATAAACATACGTACATAGGCCTACAAATTATTATTCAAAATCTTCAACTAAAAACAAACTCTGGTTATACACACACAAAATTGTTCAATAAATTACCAACTGAACTAAAAACATAGGAACAACACTTGGGAAAATGAGTATTTTGTAGCGTTTTCACAAATAGTATGGGTTCATAGAATTAGCAAACGCAATAATTAGGAATTTACTTGATAATCAATATTATCGATCAATAATCAATACTGGATTGGATAGTTCAGTTCAGTTTTAGTAGCATCCTTGTAGCTCCTTGTGTGCTTGTAGATTACATTGTTACATTGGATTTGTCAATGAGTTTACTATACTAAACTAATTAGACGAGTGAGTGCAGCAAACGTAGGCTACAATGCAAGTCAAACGGGCCTTTGTAGTGATTAATGTCTGTTTGTTAAAATGTCTGTTTGTCTGGTCCCAAACGGCCGAACGACCAAACAGATCGAGCTGAAATTTGAAACAGACATCTGTGACCATGTAACTGAGAACTGCTAACAAAATGAGCAAAATCTGTTGCGATTTAAACCTACAAGAAATAATTAATTTAAAAATAGTCTTAAAATGTGTAGGTATTATTTTAATGACAATGGTTTTGTTTAAAAAAAAAATGTTATTTGAGACGGCTGTAAAAATTGCATGCGGTGACCAAGGTGTATTGAATCTTTCACGCTCAAAGTACCCCCAAATTCCGCTCCGAGATTGAGTAAACCTTGCCATCTTTACATGTATTTTGTACTGGCTATGTTTTCCATTTAATGTCACAGATGATAGGCTACACTGCGCAATATACATTTCAAAACATGTTTTATAACTTTTTAAATACAATCCAGAAACTACAAAATCTTTCCCGACCAGGGGATTGAACCCAGGTCTCCAACATTTCGGGTATAAGGGCGCCTTAGCCAACTAGACTAGAAAGACGCCAAAGTCGTTGTTAGACGAGTGAGCGAGTCAAGTTGTGAGTACCCGGGAACATTTGGATTTAAGTTTGATAATAATTAGTATTACAAGATTACACTATACAAGACCTACTTCATACCGATCCTCACATATGCGGCAGAAACTTTAGTCAAGCGGATTAAAGGAAAATAAAAGAACCATTCGGGGTTTTGTGGTAGAGGCGTAAATTTTGGATTGTATACTCAGAACAATATTATAAGAAAATTACCTTGAGGAGCCATGAACAAATCCATCCGGTTAAAGGGGTGGAAGGGAGTGAAAAAATGATTTTTCAAATATTCAAAAATTCAACTAAATTTGAACCTAAGATTACAAAATTAATACATATTGTAGATAAAAGTCCAAATTTTAATTAAAAAAATATATATCACCACATATGTATATCTAACCAGATTTTGCACCCTTTGTCTTTTTTCACAAATTTACTCACTGTGCTGGGAGGATTAGCCTACCAGTCACGGGTTAAGTGATAGGGCCGTGAATTTTGTCTAAGCAGCTCAGAAGAATGATCTCAAAAAATTGGCCCGATAAGCCCTCAAAAAATTTGCTTGCTTATAGGAGAAAGGGGGGGGGGGGTATACTGAAAGGGGTTGATAAAACTAAAATAAAGAAATCCATATTTAAATATTTTATTTAGAATGCCATATTAATGTGTATTGTAGATTAAGGTCTAAAATTTAATTTAAAAAATAAAAATTTCACCATATAGGCCATGTAAATCTGATCCGATTATGCGCCCTTTACCCATTTTCATAAATTTTCTTAATATTACGAGTGTATCGTGTGACCACTCAAATTTCCTATATTACGATTGAGACGAAATCAGGATTTTGTGATGCTTTGGGTACATTTTTACTCAATGGACTTTGATCCCATTTTCAAAAGTTTACTCAATATTAACGAAAGTCTATCATGTGATGACTCGTTTTGTCTCAAATTATTCTAGAGCCATTCCGTCAAAAACAGGAATTTCAGGAAATAAATTACAATAAGTATTTATTAGTTTTTTTTTTTAGCTTGCCTTAAACTGTTTTGTTAACTCTTCTGCTTTGTTATTGAAATCACTAAAACACGTTTTTAGTTTTTAGCATGTTTTCACTGTGTATTGCAACAAGGATATGAGCAAGTAAGTTTGATAAATTGTAACTAGAGGGTAGGGATGGGATAGTGTACACGTGTAAACGTGTACACGTTTTCATGCGATTACACGTTTACTGTTTTTACGAAAATAATAAACGTGTGTGCGTGTCCCTATGCTGTGTGCAGCCAGCCGCCAGCCGCCGGCCGGGCGGGCCGGCCTTGCCTCACGAGAGAGGAGCGAGCCTGTCTTGATAGCTCTGTCTTCCCGACTGACGCGGCGCACGCGCACTGCGCATAAGACGTATAGTGAGACAAAGTGCTATCTCTACAGCTCTCCGTGTAGGTCGGACTGACGCTTCGCGTCTTGCATCATCACAAGGAACTCGGGACCTGCGCAGAGACGTACTTACCAGACTCGATCGCTACCAGCTGACGCGTGAATAGGCGCTACACCAATAAAATAGATCGCGTACTGTAAATCATTTTTTTTTTTTTTTAGCAAGTGGCAAACATAACAATGTGTACGTGTACACGTGTACACGCGCTGACAGCCAAGAGTGTGCACGTTTAGGAAAGTACACGCATTTGCCCATCCCTACTAGAGGGTGAATCTACTAACAGTGTGAGTGTATGGAGAGAACTTAAGACTGGTGCTGCTTGTTCTTTACAATTCCAAATCTTAAATGTTCTAGGTAATTTTATAATTCAACTTTCAATATATCACCATTTCATTAAAAATGCAACCAGTTGTAACATCCGTTAGACAAAATAGACACAAATCATTATAAATCCGTGAAGGTTATTTTAATCAAAACCAAAACTTCCAAAAGTGAGGTAATGGTACTCAACTACATGTGGGACATTTATCTTTTTTTCTACATGGCACAATACGCTCGTTAAAATTGTCAAGAGATGGCGCTAGTGGTTACCGCGCGAATACAAAGATCTCGGCTACGATGAGGTCGCTCACGCTGGCGCACCGTGAGGCTCCGTATGCGAGGGCCCCGTCAAACAGGGGCTATTTACATTATTTTGATCTAGTGACACTTTGGAATGCCATGACATAGTTCTCACAACTGAAATAAATTAATGTGTGTACTAATTGGTGCCTAGTTAATAATCTGTCGGTGTGAATGAATATGCATACGATGTCATACTTGCTGTGACATGTGCCTATGCACAATGCTGAAAATCAACTTTTATCTTGAACACAATATCGCAAAACAACTGGTTACTTTTACATTCGATTCCAACTAAGTATTCTACTTACAATATAGAAAAATCAAAGGGATCGAAATAGTCCAGTTTGCATACAAAACTCAGACAACAGGCCGTAATATAAATTCTTAGCACTTCCCTAATTATTATTTATTTTTACCTGACCTAGCCATCTTGCCATTTGTTTTGTTGGACAAGCGTGTTGGAATTTCGTCGTCAAAGCAGCTGTACCGTATGTATTTCATTTTGATCCTGCAAATTGATTTACTCTTGTAACGGTATTAGCCTACTGTATTATTATCCTGAATAATCTGTAGAGCATTGTCGATCCGCATTAAGATATTCTCGTTCTATCTGAGCTTGTCAACTTGAATATTTTGATTCGTTTGAGAACTTTTGTTTCTGCTATACAATTCTTGTATATCCTGAAAAATGGAGCGATTTAATTACCTGGACCTGTCAACTAGATCTACCCCTGTCTCGCAATCAACGCTCTCACAATCTGTACCTGTACCGAGAAGCTTTGATGAAGGTCTAGGCGTCAATGCAAGAAATCCCGATTTAGACATTCAAAGACCATTGCACGTAGGAGTAAGACAACCTGCCCAAGACCAGAACCACGGACTAAATGGAGTCACAAACCCAGTAGGCCAACCTGTTCCTGTAAATGCCGCTACCAATAATGAGGTCAGTATTAATGAACTACCTAGTTAAAATTATGTTAGAGCAAAACAAAGAGCGTGACGAATTGTTGCGATTAGTTTTGAACAATTCCCAACGTGATTTAAGTCGTATCAAATTATGCCGGATTTGGCACAAATGATCCCGAAATTTAATGGTGCTGGTCCAAGTGCACAAGCTGTAGAGTGGTTACGCACTGTAAAATCAGTTGCAAAGTTACATAACTGGATGGAAAGCTTCATGATTGAGTCCCGCCCGTACCCACTTGATTGGTGCAGCACATCACTGGTTTGCAGCTTGCCAAGACATCTTTTGCACATGGAATGATTTTGAGAATGCATTTGTTAAAACCTTCATAGGCAAGATAAGCAAGCCGGAACTCTGGAAAAGAATGCAGACCCGAATACAACAGGAAGGTGAGGAATCCAGTATGTATTTTCATGAAAAAGTTCGTTTGTGTCAGGACCTAGGATTAGACTTTGATGATACCAAGTGCCAGATTCTAGTCGGTCTATGGTCTAGACAATTATATTCAATGCTGACATCAAAAAATCACGTGAACTTGGATGATTTATTCTTCGACCTTCGTACATTTGAAGAAATGGAGGTTGAACGAGAAGAACTTACTGAGCATCTGAGACCCAAGACATTTTTGCGACAGTTACCAATGAAAAATGTAAGATCACCTACAACCAGATTTGAAGGTAGTGTGCCTGTTCAACCAAGTGTTGGAACAACCAGTAGACAGTACAACTCGTCCGTGACAATTCCTGCTAGTAAGTTTAACAACTCACGTGATAAGCAGCCCTTGTGGAACGCGTCTGGTGAGCCATTATGCTATAACTGTTCAGAATACGGACATATTGGACGTGACTGCCCCAAGCCTCAGCGTGTTAAATTTTGTGTTCGATGTAACACAGAGGGGCATACGCAAAAACATTGTTTGAAGCCCAGAACAACTGCAGCTCATGAATCTGCAACGTCGTCAGGTGACCGGCAGATGCAAGTGGAGGGTGCTGAAGGTGTTGGCCCTCTTAAGTACTTGAAAACTGTTACGATAAATGATATTCACTATGTACAGGGCATGATAGATTCTGGCAGTGCATGTTGCACTATGCAGGCAACTAGTGCAATTAAGTGCAATGCTTCAATTGATTCAACAACTAGTATTCTTTATGGTTTTGGAAGTACAGAAAAAGCAATAGTGAAGCCTATTGGTAAGTTTTCAGCTGATGTTTCAATTGATGGTGTGATTGGTAAGAAAATCACAATCCTTGTCGTTCCCGATGCAGCACAACCTGTTGAACTACTTATAGGAAGATCTTGGACAGAACCTCCGCATTTTGCTTTTGCTAAGATTGATGATCAACTTGTATTAGACCACCGCAATGATCAGCCATTTCGAGATCTTCAGGTGCCAATAACTACTGGACGCACAAAAATCACAGTAGCGTCTGATGTGACACTAATGAGTAATTCAGTTCACTTTGTGCGAGTTCTTGCCGAAGTAAACGAAGGAGCTGTCATTACTGAATGTGAAGATATGACCCCACAACTAACATATTTTAATGAAGGAAAATCTGTTATGCAAGTAGTCAATGACACCAATGATGATATTAAGTTATCGAGTGGGCATTGCATCGCTAGAGGTGAACCAGTACAAATATTAGGCCAGTTTACGTGTGCAGAGGTAGTTAGAGAACCAATACAATTTAAAGACCTCAATATTGATCCTGAAATAAGTCCCAATGAAGCAGGACAACTTTATGATCTGATAACTAGCTACCGTGACTGTTTTGCACTAAACATGAAAGAATTAGGGAGTACAGATTTAATGAAAATGAAAATTGAAGAAGTCCCCGGCAGTAAACCCATACATAGCCGTCCATACCGTACTACAGCCATTGAACGAAACACTATCCGAGAAATCGTACAAGAATGGAAAGATTGTGGTATTGTTACACCTACGAGATCTCCTTATGCAAGTCCTGTTCTGTTAGTACAAAAGAAGACTAAAGAAAAGCGTTTAGGTGCTGAGTTCCAGCAGACTAAATCGTCAAATCAAGGATAAATTTCCTCTACCAAATATCGACGACCAGCTAGAACAATTATCCGACTGCAAGCTATTCACGACCCTGGACCTATAGCACATGGTTATTTGCAATTGCCACTTAGTGAAGAGGCAAAACCAAAAACTGCAATCATCACACCTGATGAGACGCTTCAGTTTGAAAGGCTTATGTTTGGCTTGACAAACGGCCCTGCTGAGTTTCAACGACTGATGAATAAGGCTCTAGGACCACTCCGGAATACAGTGGCCATGTGTTATATGGACGATTTCCTAACAGCGACTCGTGATTGGCCTGAAATGCTTGCAAAGCTACGATTGGTATTCAAAGCCATGCGTGTGGCTAAGTCAACATTGCGCCTTGCAAAATGTGAGTTTGGGCGAAAGGAAGTAGATTATGTGGGATTTGTATTATCTGGTGATGGTATAAAACCTGGTCGTAGAAAAATGGAAGCCATTAATGAGTTTCCCAGACCGACAAATGTACATGAAATAAGACGGTTCTTGGGTCTTACTAGTTTCTTTCGTAGATTTGTAAAGAGCTTTGCAATCCTTGAAGAACTATTGACAAGACTGACAAGAAAAAACAATCATTTCTGTGGACAGAAAGCCAAGAGAATTTGTTTAAAGATTTGAAATCTGCAATCACAAATGAACCAGTACTACGATTGTTTAATCTGAAAGCAAGGACAGAAATGCATACCGACGCTAGTGCATAAGGATTAGCTGGGATGCTGTTGCAGGAAGGCGATGATCATCAGCTCCATCTTATTTATTGCGTTAGTAAGAAGACAACTGAAGTGGAAAAACATTTTCACTCTAGTCGACTTGAGTTAATGGCAATTGTGTGTGGGCAATTGATAAGCTATGACAATATTTGCTGCCAATTACGTTTTCCGTAGTAACTGATTGTCAAGCGTTAGTTTACTTAAACGCTAACCGAACGGCGAATCCTCAAGTAGCGAGATGGTATGATCTTATTCAAGAATATGACATATCCGAAATACGACATCGACCCGGATCAAAGATGAGTCATGTAGACGCGCTCAGTCGAGCACCTCTAAGTCCAAGTAATGACACAATGGAAGAGATAGTTGGAGATAAGTTAGAGGTATTACTTACATTAAGTATTGAGGATCAGATTTTTATGTATCAGCAGGGAGATCAAGAACTGAATGAATTGATTTCAATACTACAGAAACCTGAGGAAAACCGCAGAAAAGACGAAAATAATCGTATCCAAGGATATGAACTAAACAAAGGAAGAGTATTTAGAATAGTCAAGAATGAGGGGAAGGTGCGCAAGTTGTATGTAATTCCCAAGTCAATGAGAAAGAGCATGGTGATTAAGTTCCATGATCTGATGGGACATTTCTCTGTCGATCGCGTTTGTGCCAGCCTCAGAAATAATTATTGGTTTGCTGGGATGCGTCGTTATGTACACCAACACATCCACATGTGCAATGAATGTATGTTGTACAAAACCCAGGGCCCCGATTCATGTACATTTATCCCGGGTATAAGTGGTATAAGGACGGTATAATGCAGGACATGGCAGGATAAGGCGTGGTTAAGTCTGAGCAACTCTCATCCAATCAGAAATTTTCAATCCAACAACAAGTACAACAAATGTTTTTCCACTGCATTCCACAGCCATGTAAATCAGCAGATTTGCAAAAGAACACTAAAAATTTGCACCATCTTTTGTTTTACATTTTTATTTACTGACAGAAGATTGCGTGAGATCATTAAAAGAAAAGAAAAGGCGTATTATTGCCGTAAATTTTGGAATAGCCTAGGACTATCATACCATTGTTTATCTGCATTAGGCTTTTGGTAATCAAAACTAGTTATTTGTGCGAAATGTGTGTCAAAACAAGGTCGTGCAGGCCTAGGGTTGCCTAGGAGAGGCCAAGGGCTTGTCAAACGTGTTATGTTCGTATTAATTTTATCTAGTCCTATAGCCTAATCGAACTTTAGGCCTACACTGTTGTATTATGAATAATTTTCTACATCTGGGCCTAGGCCCGAGACGGTTTCTGATTTGGTTTATGAGAGTTATGACAACTCTTCTCGTTTTAAACATAGACATTTAAAATGTCCGCCATCTGTTTACATATTTTCTTATCCCCGTGCGAGGCGGGATAAGTCTTCATGAATTGGATTCGGAGTTATACCGCACTTATACCACCTAACTCTGCTTATACCGGGATAAAAATGTACATGAATCGGGGCCCAGGAGGTAAGAAACCAGGACTACTACACCCGATTCCGCCTGGAAAAAGACCATATTTTGAAATAATACATATAGATCACTAATGTCCATTTACAAAAAGTTCCAAAGGGAATAAAGAACTACTAGTCATAGTTGACAACCTTACAAAATTTGTCCGACTCGGACAAATTTGACAAACACAAACATTTTTTTATTTATTGAGTTGTTTCGTAGCGGCGGTATTGATATCTTTCTGTCGACGTTTCGAAGACCATGTTGTCTTCTTCTTCAGGACAAATATAATAATAATAAATAAAATAATAAAATAAAATTCGAAAGTAGATAATAAAAATTGTTTTCTACTACACTTGGGCCTAATCGTAAGCAATTTTTAATAAGTATCTTTCTCTGCATTTTATTTTGTATTGTAACTAAATAAGCAGATTCGCTACACGTCAATTGTAAAACATCTAATATTTCGTTTCGTAGGAATTACAATGTCCCAACTGCTAAGGGACAAACTTGTCTGTCTTCTGTTGTCTAACTACGTAGGCCCTATACATGGTCAGGTGAGTATATTTGGGAGGAAATGTATCCAAAGGATACTCAAATGTGACTGATCAAGCATTCACTTTTTACTGAGTAAATAAATCTTAAGTAAAACGTTCAGTGAAGATTTCTGATGGTGGGAATCAACTCGTCGACCTTTCAAATATGTGTCTCAAGTGAACGGCAATGGGATGTTTGAACTACCACTATCAATATTGCAAATTACTGAACCCTTTAATAAACAATTGAATACATATTTCAGCGAGTTACTGAGTTTTCATAGTTTTATCATCCATGGAATAAAGCAGACTAGCTAGTATATATATTCTATACTGAAAAAGTACAATTATTATTCTGATTCTGATTACAATCCATACCTACAATATTATTGTTTTGTGTTCCAAAATCAAAATACTTACTGTTTGTTTATAAACCTTGAGGCCTAAACCACTATTATTACACCGTCAGCTAGAAATAATATGAAGTAAATGCCCATCTTCGGAATTTACTTAGAATCAGGCCTGTATTCTCACAAAACTTTGAGAACCTAGATCTTACTTTATTTATTGTTATGTCATCTTCTTTGGTATAATTGTGCTGTCTATAATGGTTGGCTTAGTGGCTTTATCTTATATGCAACTCAGAACACAACAATATCGTTAACTATTCGACATTATTTTTGACGAAAACTTCGCCGCGTCGTGTAGTTTTAAACGCAAGCGCCACGCCCACCTCCGGAGCGACCTCATCTGAGCGTTTCGCCGTTTCTCCGCTTGGCGCGTGTCGTTTCTTTTTAAAGGCGAATAGGCCTAAGCAAGCAACTTTTTTGAGGGCTCCTCGGGCCAATTTTTTTAGATCATTCTTCTGAGTGTTTTAGACAAAATTCACGCCCCTATCACTTTTCTCGTGACTGGTAGGCTAATCCTCCCAGCACAGTGAGTAAATTTGTGAAAAAAGACAAAGGGTGCAAAATCTGGTTAGATATACAAATATGGTGATATAGGCCTATATTTTTTTTATTAAAATTTTGACTTTTTTCTACAATATGTATTAATTTTGTAATCTTAGGATCAAATTTAGTTTGATTTTTGAATTTTTGAATATTTGAAAAATACCATTTTTTCACCCTCTTCCATCCCCTTAACCGGATGGATTTGTTCATGGCTCCTCGAGGCAATTTTCTTATAATATTGTTCTGAGTATTCAATCCAAAATTCACGGCTCTACCACAAAACCCCTAATTGTTAGGCTAATCCGCCTAGCTACTTGGACTATGGGTGATTGGATGAGAGTAGCGAGCAAAGCGAAGATTCCATTTCACTACACTGGAGAAAAAAATCCGGAATGTTTTTTTTCTTTCTGTATTTTTGTCTGTTTGTTAGCACGATTCCGGCTAAACCGATACTCCAATTGCGATGAAATTTTATGGAGGCCTTCAAAATCTCTGAACTTAGAACTGCCACGTTTTTTAGCGCCATCGAAAAATTATTTTTCATAAAAATCGCAAATTTTACGATTTTTTAATTTTTCTGCTGATAACACCTACATGCTTTATCCGATTATAATGATTTTTTCACAGAACCTTAATTTTATGAATTAAGATATTCGTGTGAAATTTGAGCACAATCTAAAAATTATTTTTAATGAAAATAGAAACTTTGTGGGTTTTTCTTTTTTAAAACAATTTTTTTACTTATTACACCTACATGCTTGATCCTATTGTAATAAGTTTTTCACAGAACCTTAATTTTATTAATTTATATATTCGTGTGAAATTTGAGCGCAATCGAATAATTATTTCTTATAAAAAATCCCAATTTTTTCTTTTTTTCTTTTTTTAAAATTACGATTAATTAAAAAAATTTAAAATTTAAGTTTATTTTTTATTAAATTAAATTAAATTTTAAAAAAATTTGAACTTAGTAATAATTTTTTCACAGAACAACAGAAAATCCGCATAACACATGGCAGCTCAATGCACCAATACGCTCATCCAACAACGCGGCGGGACTTAAGCGTTTTCCTAGTAGAGAAGAAAGCTAAATATAGGCGACGGAGATGAGATTCCTGAGGAGTACAATGGGCAAGACAAGAAGAGATAGAATTAGAAATACGAACATCAGAGAGATGGTTGGGGTGGAGAAGTTAGGTAACAGGATGGGAAGGACACGGCTGAGATGGTTTGGGCATATATGAAACGAATGACGGAAGAGAGGATGCCCAGGAGAATGTATGAGAAAAGGATTGAAGGAGGAAGAAGAAGGGGGAGACCAAGGAAGAGATGGAAGGAGACCATAGCAAGAGACCTACATACTAGAGGAGAGAGCTGAGAGCATGTAGCAGAGACACGATTGTGGGAGGATAGAAAGAATTGGAAGAATTTGGTTGCGAAACCCAAGCTGACCCTGCCAGAAGTAGGAAACGGCGATGGATAATGATGATGAATAATTATTTATAGGCCTACCTGTATGATTATTCCTATAGGTATATAAATAATAGGGTTTTAAGTTTAGGTGGTAGAAGGGTACGTCAACTGTAAGGCCATAATGCGCCACTCTAGCCTATGATAGGCTAGGGAGGCCTTAGGTAGAGGGAAGAAAGGGTTGATAATCGATGAAAAAAGTATTGATGTGCATCCCTAGCTATAATAATACGTATAGGTAGAGGCATGAAAATTTAGCGTTTTAGGTTATTGATGCTAAATCAGTGAGTATAAATTCTTAAAAATGCTACAAAATGCTAAATTTACTGAAAATAAGGTTTACCTATACCAATTGAGAATTGGTTTAGCATTGTATTCTAACGTTTAAAGTGACTACCTACATTGAATTGAAATGTTCCTATAAAGCATAATTTGAATTCATTCCCCATTTAAAATACAAGAAACTCTCCACATTTGGGGTTTTGGTGGAAAGAAGAAAATTAATGCTACAAAATGCTAAATTTGGAAAAATTAATGCTAAATATTCAGAATATAAATGCTATTTTTTCATAGCTCTACGTATAGGGTATACAAAGCAAGAACAATGTACAAACATATTCATAGGCCTATTAAAATTATATTAATGAACCATAGTATGGTTTTGGATGCCTACCTTTTGAGATGGTGTATAGAACCCAGTAAGTTCACCATTTGGAAGAATCTCAGAAATATTCTTTGAAAAGTCAACAATTCTAGTAACTTGTGGCTCCTTTGCTAAATGTTCACTACCAACTTTTTCTTTTTCCAACTGGTAGGTCAAGGCCATCACCTTGATGTCTGTTAACGACAAACTTGGATAGTCACCAGTTTTCTTGGAAAACTCGGTGATGTATGCAACATTTTCAGAAAACACATCTTTGACCTGAAGTTCATAGGGCAAAACTACAAGATTCCGAAGCTGCCTTTTATTCCGTATTTCATCCACGACCTCTTGTACAGTGAAAATGTTAGTACCAATGTCCTGTAAATAAAAATACCACGTTTTAACTTAAAATATGCAGCTAGGCAATTAGCAAGGATATTTTATACGCAGAGTCTAATTAAGCAGACATAATTAAAATTAATCATAGGTATAGTTTGATTTATTTCGTGAGAGCTGGCGGCTTTTGGCCCGCTATCGGCGGTTAACTGCTACAAATTGTCATCTATTGAGAGTTTAAAGTGGACAGTGACGAAAAAACCCTCTCTACAGGGAGGTTTGAAGAAAATTCAGTAAATTTAAAGAAAATCAATAATCAGGTTCAACTTTAAAAACCTGATATTGGGCAAAAACATGATTTCATCAACCTCATAGCCAAAATATAAATTTAAAGCTACATACATGTGTCATACATCAAATTAAAGCTTACAGCTTATTCTTTCAGAATCGCCAAAGTTCAATGGAATGGCATTATAATATTTATAATATGACACAAGAAGTGCAATGATGTTCTGTTAATTTTTTTTTCTACATTTTACAAATAGCAATTGAAAGCCAAGGAAAGTGATTAAAGAAAATTAGATTGCTGCAAAATGCATTCCTAATTTGGTTCTACATATATGCACAAACTTATTACAGCATACTATATATCCCATCATATGCTATTAAAATATGGCAGGTCTGTATCTTTTTTGAAAATTGGATTGGTACGTCTGTTACTAAAAGTTCCTAAAGTTCTTGTTCTGAGTGACTCAACAGTTCAATAACTTCAAAAATTTGTTTTATAAGTTAGATTATGGATGTGAATTTGAAGTAATTTTTTCAATTGTCTAACTTTATGATTAGTTGATAAATTGTGGTAACAGACGTACTTTACCACTGTTATTTCTCATATCCGATATTATTGTTTAAATTCTTTGTCCATAAAAGTTTGTAAATATACCACTGGAGTGATAGGTCGAAAGCTTTCTTGTAAAAAATTGCTTCCATCAGCATGTTTTAGGTAGGCCTACAGTGTATGGTACATTATTAATTATTTCAAATTTTCTAATTAAAGGGTATCCCAATATCAAAGATTATTCCACTGGAATTGAAGTGAAGTTGGTCAAGATGTTGCACTAGAAGAATCTTAACACCTGGTAGATATTTAAATATCAGTGATGCACCAATAATTAGATTTGTGCCTTTCTAACTGTCAAATTATCATAAAATAACTTGTACGGTGGTACCTACACAACTGTTGGTAGCCAAAATTTTACAGATTATTTGGAAGCTAGAGTTGAGGTGAATTACAATTTACTTGAGAATCATACCATAATCATAGTAGGCCTACATATTTACAGTTGAGGAGCCAGTTTCATACACGGATATTGACACCATTGTAGAAATTCTCCCCCTCCCGTGATGGATAACAGAAGTCATTGCTGTACTGCTTTAGAAATTCAATTTTACTGAATGATGGTAACAAAGTTTGATGTTTCATATCTAGGGATGTTAACTGATCAACATAATGGAGCAGAATAAATTTATGTTATGGTTTGACCAGGTAGCAAAGGAAATGTATTAAAAATGCAATTTTTATTCCTACAAGGTACGTCTGTTACCGCCTATTTCTTTAAGATTAGACAATATCCTCATAAATTCATATGAAATGAAGTGATTAGTATATAAGTATGAGGTAGTCCTCTATCTTGTACCTATTTTGTATTCATGAGAAAGTTTGTTCTGTTGTATTCATTCAGCAATCACATACATTTACCAATTTCTAACGTAGGCCTACCGGTAATGTCTAAACAGTTGTCAAAAAAAGAATATCTGGATGTAACTGACCAATAATGAACAGAGAAATTATATTTGAAGATTTGATTAACTGTAACCACAAAAAGAAGCATGATCTATGATATTTAGTATAAAATACCAGTTTTAATTCAGACAAGGTACGTCTGTTACCATACTTGGTACGTCTGTTACCAGCCTACTTCTTGCATAGTAGGCAACATACTTAAAAATACACATGAAGTGACTTGTGAATCTGATTAAGTACTATCTTGTAGCTATTTTGTATGAGAAGGTTTTTTATTTTGCATGCAATAATCACAGAGTTTTAATCATTTCTAACATACTGTAAAAACACGCGTCCATTAAAAGTACGTCTGTTACCGCTTGTTGCGATCCCTGTCACGAGAAAAGTTGATATCGTACAGTAAAATGTTTATACCATGAGAAAGCTCATCTTATTTCCTATTCATCCACATACTTACAATGTCTTTTTAATGAATGGATAACAATATAATTTGGGTTTTGTTAATACAAAAATGTTGTCCGAAGGTACGTCTGTTACCCGTGTTTTGTCCCTATTTAGGCCTACAACAAGAGACGCTCAAGTTCCAGGAGAGGTGTATTTTGTGCATCCTTTTTCAAATCGCAGTCCCTTATTCTGACGGCAATCTCATTTATCTTCTCAACACAATATGTTTTGAAAACACTAATACAGAAATACATGTCAAGCTAATAGGAAAGGAGAGAGAAACGGCCGGACAGAAAGGAAGAGAACTGCAGTGGCTATTGAAAACCAGTGTTCAGACCCTTGTGCATCATTAAATAAATAAATAAATAAATAAATAAATAAATAAATAAATAAATAAATAAATAAATAAATAAATAAATAAATAAATAAATGAATTGTATTTAGAGTCTATCCACTCAGTTATATAACTGATTTTCAGTGGAGGACTTTAAATCAAAGCGACCAAGCCAACCCTGTAAGCCCCGACGCAATCGACGAGTGAGCGAGCCGATAACCAACCAAGGATCGATATTTTTAATAGGAAATATAGCAATCAGTGGTATGGACAGTGCGAACACCCGCGAATCAACGCCAGAATCAACAAGGCCGATTCAGAACAACTCTGAATTTACTATGTGCTTCGTTGCTAGGACGGCTCCAAAGTCACCGTTTACAAACTCCTAAGACACGAACTGATGGACTTAAGTCCAAATCAGAAGTTAAAAAACTACTGACTTTAGCGGGAATCGAACCCTGGACCTTCTGCATTGGAAGCAGATACGCTAACACCAAGACCAACGAGCCACACAACAACATAATACATAATACCATCTCCGACAGTAGCGTAATGATTTCAGGATGGCCAACACGAAAAGTAACTTTCCTTAAATAAACAGCATTTTACCGAAACTATCGACATTTATTGCTGGTTATCCTGTAGCTGCTCACTTACTGTTTAGCTTGTAGTTTGACAGGTATGCAAAAGGATTTAGAATCAAAAGACTTTGCCGATAGCTCTCACAAAATAAATCAAACTATACACACAAAGAGGCATTCCATTTCAGGTATGCTATGCATCCCCCCAGGCCTTGACCACAGGAAGTTTTTGGGGTCTCTTTGCTTCAGTGATAGAGGTCGCTTTGGCTGCTTTTCAGTTTATCCCATTTCACCTCGTATCTAATGGTGTTTTCTATTGGCATGCACTTGGCGAGTGCAGAGATATTATTGTTGTCGACCTCCACTCGAATAACATTTAACAGGACTGAACAAATGAAGGTCATATTGTTCCCCTTGTGATATTGAAGTTTATTAGTTAGTTAATCTATATAAATAAAAACGTATGTATGTATGTATGTATGTATGTATGTATGTATGTATGTATGTATGTATGTATGTATGTATGTATGTATGTATGTATGTCTGTGTGTCTGTCTGTCTGTCTGTATGCTTGTCCTTTTTTCAAACGATCTCCACGAAACTTGGCACATAAATGTATTTTTTCACGGGGAAGGTTCCCCAACGATGACAGCCAGAGCTTGCCTCTAGATTCAGGGAGTAAAATACTACACTTCTTACTAGCTGATGTTTGTGAGGTGGACTTTTTCCCTTGAATTGCCTTTTATGATGCAGAGCCATGCTCTGGGATTCTCCGCGAAGTACAATATTTTACCGATCTCTAGCCTGCCCTTTGTCTTCTTTTGCATATATGTAAACACTAAACATTATCTATTTTTCTGATTGATTTTCAGACCAAACTCTGTAGTAACTTTATTCCATCCGTCTACCTTCTCCTGCACTTCTCTGGCACTCTCACCCTAAATCAACACATTGTCCGCAAACACTAAGGTTCTTGTGTCCCTTCCATCTGTATTTGGTTCCATTCTTCTTAGAATTTTGTCCATTAAAATTTAAAACAGTAAAGAGTGTTGGAGATAACACACTAGGTACCTTATCGCAAGCCCTCATTTACTTAGAACCATTCTGACCTACCCATATATGTCTGTACGCAACTTTCACTCCTTTGATACGTACTTTGTATCCTGTCTATTAAACCTCTTCAAACTCCTTAAAATCTCTAGACACTCCCATACTTTCTCTCTAGGCAGGCGATCGTATGCCTTTTCCAGATCCAAAAACACAATGTGCATTTCTTTCCCATTTTGCATTCTTCCCTCCATTTTCTGTCTTATAGCAAATATTGGATCAATAGTAGACCATCCGCTTCTGAACCCATATTGTTCTTGTCTTAGATCTGTGTCATATACCTCCTTTAGTCTTAGTTCTATAACTTTCTCATAAACTTTTGCACAATGACACATTAATAATAATAATCTTTATTTAGCTCTTGCTAATAGTCAGCACCATCTTCATTATCCATTGCCATTTCCTGCTTCTGGCAGGGTCAGCTTGGGTTTAGCAACAAACTTTTCCACTTGTTTCTATCCTCCCACAATTATATCACTTCCACATCTTTCCAACTCTCTCCTCTTGCCTCCATGTCTTCTGTTATGATGTCCTTCCATTCTTCCTTCTTCAATCCTTATTTTATAAATTTTCTTGGGCATCCTATTTTCCCCCATTTGTTTCATATGTCTATACCATCTCAACCTTGTCCTTCCTATTCTGTCACTTAACTTTTCTACACCTAGCATTTCTCTAATGTCCGTGGTTCTTATTCTATCCCTTCTCGTCTTGCCCACTGTGCTCCTCAGGAATCTCATCTCTGCCGCCTGCATCTGACTCTCCTGTCAATCTCCAATTGTCCAGGTTTCTGCTGCATACATAAGGATTGGTATGAAATAAGTTTTATATAGTGTCATCTTACACTGAATAGGTATTTCCCTATCCCACACTAGGCCTTTCACACACTGGTAAAAGTTACTGGCCTTTTTTATTCTGATGTTAATCTCCTTTTTTATCTTTTCACTTTCCATTACTTCACTTCCTAGATAACTAAAACTATCCACCACTTTCAGGATTTCTCCTCCAATATTTATCTGTGCTTGATAATTCCCTGTGTCCCCTTCTCCTGGCATAGTTAGAACCTCACTCTTCACAACACTTATTTTCATACCTGCTTCTTCTATGTTTCTATTCCACATGTCTGTATATCTTTGGAGTACCTCCTCATACTCGGACCATGTCACCAAGTCATCAGCAAACAACATAACCTCCACATCTTCCATTGCCTCCATCTTTACCTTGTTGTGGATGTCATCCATCACGATTATGATTAACAGAGGTGACAACACACTTCCCTGCCATAACCCTGTTGATTTAGAACCACCCTGACAATCCAAATTGTGTTTTCACACAGCTTTAACAAACTTCATACATACTTTACAACCTGTCTATCAGTCAGCATATTGTACAATAATAACAGGTACTTCTGCACTTGGAGGGTCCTAACTGTTATAGCCCTACACTAACGGAAAGGATTTCGGGTGCGCTCTTTTCGAAAATATCCTAGAACTAGCGCGGCGCACTGTAGTCAGCGGAAAGTTCGGGCTTTCCTAACGAAAGTAGTTTTGTAACGGAAAGGATTTCGGGTGCGTATGTTTTCATTGAAAACAAAATGTTGGGACCCGCTAAGTACAGAAGTGCCTGATAACATAGCCCTAACTACTATAGGCCCTAGGTAAAATAACATTCCATGACATTCAAATTATTACATTATTCATGACCAAACATTGTCTTTACAAATTTCATCATCTGCATTTTCTTGATTTTCGTTTCTTCATCGTTTTTTTACAGTCTCAATTCGAGAAAACAAGGAACACTAGCGCAGCCAAGTGGTCGAACCGCGAACTATTATTTCGGGGGTACTGATCGCGGAACATCATGCAAGAGTTAGGGGTTTCTCACATATATCTCGACCTAAAACAAAGAAATAATGTTCGGTGCCACAGTGCTCATCAAAGAAAACATATAATATATAGGGCCTACTTTCATTTATTTCCGAATGATACAAAATGAGGAATGAGTGGAAAAGGGTCCTGTTAATTGCGAAACCAATCACTATAAACACATGTGTGTCTGCAGTCTGTACTTTCGTGGTCTCGAACAGCATTGTTCTGCTGAGTAATCTAGGTGCCCGTTAGGGCGCCGCAGCCAAGCCGCGGTGCGCTACACACTCAGGCACCTTATACAGCAAGCAGAGTTGGGGTGATTTTGAGGTGTCACCCAGCCATCATGAAACGTGATGTGAACTTGAAAACTATCAAAATCGAGGGGATTTAGGTACCCGACAACACATGCCAAATTTGGTTGGGGTACGAGCATTCCTTCTTGGTGAAAATATGACTTGAAAGTGAAACATGCTCAAAATCACTTTAAGGACGTTAGTTACTACTGGCTACTACTACTACTATCTAATTCGTCAGTTTCAATTGCCCAGCGATTCTGACCAAACGGGTGGGGCTACAACGTTCATATTTTACATGGACATTATGATTTCTAGATATATAAGATACCAATTGAAACAAACTGGGCATCTGTTAAACACTCAACATGGCTTTCGTGAAGGCTATTCTTGTGAAAGTCAATTAGCGAATCTTATTCAGGATTTGTCTGACGAGGTTGACAATAAAAGGGGAAGTTGATGCAATACTACTAGATTTTTCCAAGGCATTCGATATGGTACCTCATGATATATTGATGAGTAAAATAAATGAATTAGGAATAGACCCAAGAATAGTGAAATGGATAAATGAGTGGCTCACAGGAAGAGTGCAAGTTGTTAAAGTAGGTGATGAATATTCTGATGAAGTAGCTGTTTTATCAGGGGTTCCACAGGGAAGTGTTCTTGGCCCACTTCTATTTCTAATATTCATAAATGATATAGGGATAGGTCTGGATGGAGATGTGTTTATAAGACTTTTTGCAGACGATTGCATATTATATATGAGAATTAACAATATGGATGATTGTCTCAGATTTCAAAAAGCTATTGACAAAATAGTGGAATGGATCAAGGCCAATAGAATGAAATGAATGCAGCTAAGAGTCAGCTAATTAAATTTACACTCAAGCATAAAACGAATGTTTATCACTATATGCTTGATGGAGAAAGTTTAGAGTATCGTGAAAATTGTAAATACCTTGGAGCACTGTTAAATAATAAATTAAATTGGGGAGAGCACGTAAGCCAAGTTATATGTAAGGGAAATAAACAAACAAATTTTGTGATGAGAAACTTGAGAGGATGTAGTGAAAAGGTAAAGGAGAAAGCATACATTGAAATTGTTAGACCTTGTTTAGAGTATGCTGGGTTAGTGTGGGACCCACACTCAAAAATACATACTGATGCTATAGAGATGGTGCAAAGAAAAGCAATTAGAAAGGTACTAGGTAAATATGGAAGGAGACATAGTCCAAGTGAAATGATGGTAGATCTAGGATGGGAATCATTACATGAACGTAGAATAAATGCTAAACTGTGTGCTTTTTACAAAGTATTTACAGGTCAACCGGCTTGGGATGACCTAAATAAAAAGATTATTTTTGCACCATTTAGAGGTAGAAAAGATCATAGTATGAAGATATTTGTTCACAAATGTAACACGGATGTAGGTAAACACTCCTTTCTTGGTTCTGTGACCAAGAGTTGGAATGGTTTGGATGAAAGAGTTGTAAATCCATTGCCTAGAAATGTCTCTGAATTCAAAGAGCGCATAAGAAAATACCAAGGTTGTTGTTGACTCTTGTCAGTGCCCTGCATTTGTGCAGAATATGTGGTTATTGTTGTAAATGTTTGGTAACGAGTTGATGAACTCAAAACTGAACTTAATAAAGTTAATCTAATCTAGTGATGTAATTCCCTTTGAAAGAAAAAGTTTAATAAAATTGCTGGAAGGCTTCCAAATAAAGGTTTTAAAATAAGCCTTATACAGGCATACAATCAACAAGTAACTATAGTTATGTGACAATAATCGCCTACATTGTTTACAAAAAGCAAGTCTTTGGACCACTATATTTTTTCATTCTATTGTTAATTGGTAGGCCTAATACCATAGCAATTACATCGACTTTGAGAAATTTATTATATTTTAACAAATAATTTTGCAATGGAACTTGAAAAAGTAATGAGATCCCACACATAACAAAAACTTGTAAAAATACAGCCAAACCTTACACACTCAAAAGAAATGAGATCTAAAAAAAGGGCCAAGCTCATCTACTCTTCCACATTTGCGCATTCTTAATTCATAAACGTACAGTGTCTCGTAACAACACCCTTGAAAAGCTTGGCAAAATAGAATTTGCATGACCATTACGTTAAAATTAATTAGAAAAAAAAAATTGGATGAACTTTTACGTTTAAATTAATAGTTGCAAATTCTATTTTGCCAAGCTTTTCAAGGGTGTTGTTACGGGACACTGTACGTTTATGAATTAAGAATGCGCAAATTTTGAAGCGTAGATGAGGTTGGCCCTTTTTTTTAGATCTCATTTCTTTTGAGTGTGTAAGGTTTGGCTGTATTTTTACAAGTTTTTGTTATGTGTGGGATAGGCTTATACTACCGGCGAGTTATTTTTCTGGCAATTTTATATTATGCACATAACGTTTAAAGGTGGAGTACCATAAAAACGTTTACAATTTTTGTGGTAAAATAAACTTTTTGATTGACCTACTTAGTGTGTCTAGTCGGTGTCCTGAGTCCTGACACTCTCAAACCAGGAATATCCTACATAAAATTCAAATAACGTACGCCAATATAAAATCATTATGACAGTTCTAAATATTTGGCCCAGTAGTCCTACTCAGTACCTACATCTATTTGTAATTTAGGCCTTCACTTGTTATAATAATTGGCCTGGGACGGACACTTTAATGGGCCTACGCCGTGGCTACAAGTGTTAGTATTTAAATGTGAATTTAAATGGCTTTGCGCGGAGCTTTTACAGGCTGTAATTTTTTATTACTGAGTGTAAAATCAATCGTAAGGTCAGCCTTACGAATAATTATGCACTATTTGTCGTACGGTCATCGACGATACCACCTAACATAATAGGCTAATAGTTCGAAATAACACTGTGTATTGTGGTGAAGTGGTAGCGCGTTTGAGTTCTATGCAAAAGGTCGTCAGTTCAAATCTATGTTTGGTCGTTGTTTTTTACCGTTCTATTTAGACATATGTTTTTCAGCAAATGATTTCATTACATTCGGTCTCGTCGCGGACGCAATTCTACGTCAAAGATAATAAAAGTGTGGAAAGTGTTATGTGAAGTGAATTGCACTTCATGAACATAACACAAATGGCGTCTTAATTATTACGATGTGAAATAGTTTGTCAATGCATTTTTCGAAAGTGCAACTGACCGTAGGCCATATACGCATTCATAGAGGTGTGTATGTTTTTTTCACCTAAATTCGTTTTGGAAATTGTAAAAAGTGGTGTTATGTTTTTTATTGTATTTTCGCATTTCTCGCATTGCAATAGTGATATAATCAATTTTATTACTTAAAAATAAAATCCATAGTAAATTACAATAATACATGCATAAGTCATCCCATTTTTTATCTCGCATATACCACCTAGTGATTGCTCCTGCAGAAGTTTAAAAAAGTGGTTTGGTTTATTTTGGATTAAGGACGCGTCAACCGTTAGGTCATAATGCACCACTCTAGCCTAATGGGGGGGGGGGGGGGGGGGGGGCCCATGCTGGTCAGAACCAGCCACGGGTAAGGGGAGGAAGGGGGGATTCTCACGTCGCGGTCGTCATCGTCTTTGTCATCGTTCGTTGTGTCATTGTCATCGTCGCCGAGGGGTTGTCAAGGGAAGGGGTCAAGGTCCCCGACGACGATTGCCAGAGCTCGCCTCTAGTTTTAAATTGCAAGTATTGTTTTCGTTTTAGCTTGTTTTTATCGGCATGTTTTTAGTGAAAAGTGACTAAGAAGTAAGAATAGAATAACTGTGTTATTCTTAAAGCAAATAGGAGAATATGGTTTTATTTAACCATTTGGCCGTGTTATTTTAGTTTTATTAAATAAAACCAAAACACACACCTCTATGCATTCATACAGCTGACCAACAGCCTGTCACATCACTGTAGGCCACACATTCATAATTTTGCCATCATTGCCTGTGCAACCACAAAGATGATGTGGTTTGCATTAGAAACCTTTCTCCCTCAATAAATGTCCACGATCCTTCTCCAATCCATAATGGCTCGAATACTAACCATGTGTATTTACTTCCATTTTAAGCGTAAAACCACTTTTAATATGCGTTCAAACACAATGTTTTCAACGTTATTACATGTATTGCGCCTATGCTGTCTGCTAGACTACCCCCGAACGAGCGGCCATATTGACGAACGCGCGCGCTATCTACATTCTCTTGTTTCCTCGAATAAGATTATTGTACAATTAAAAACGCACTGTAAAAATTGATCTTTGAGTTGCACTTTTCCATAGGCCTACTATTTTAATTACAATTTGACTTGTACTCCTAGTGCTATAATTGTGAACATTACGTAAAAAAGTAACCCTCATCCTTGAAATAGGCCTACATCTAGGCATTTGGCCATTACTTAGTTATCTACAAATTTTAAAACATTGAAAACTACTGTAGGGCCTATTATGCCGAATATAGGCCGACCCTGAATATAAGCCGACCTTACTTTTCTTGTTGAAATATTAAAAAACTTAATGCAAAAGCATGCAAATATTAGGCCCTAGCTGGCAAGGAACTTTGAGACTTAAAATAATGAAAGAGGGTGGGCTTATATTCAGGACAATACGCCTAGGCCTATGGTATTCTTTAATTTTTTTAAAATTTGGTACCTATAATTAACGGGACCCTCAAATAACTGAAAAGTTCAGTTACTAGGCATAGCAATCCCAAATGCTACTACATTACACCATCGCCGTTCAGGAGGTTTAGGAAACCAAATAATTCAAAACAAAGTCGAAAAAGTACTTTTCCGACAGCCTTTATATTAAAAAGGAGTACAGGGTAGGCGAATATTCCACCTTCAAACCTTAACGTCGCTATTTTAATATAAGGACGCATGGAAAAAGGGTTTTTTTTCGCGACTTTTTTGAAGGTAATTGTGGTTTATACCTCCTGAACTCAATGTAGTGCAGGTGAGTCAGATTTTTACTGAATTTTACCCTTCCAATGGATCCCGCTTAATGAACAAAGTAACCAATTAATTTATTATAAACAGAAATAAGTAAAAAAACGATGGGGGGGAGCAATTAACAAAAAATTGAGGGGGGTCCCGTTAATGAACAAGTACCCAATTTAAAAAAAATTTTTAACCTAACTTAAACCTTAGGTAGTCCTCCCTCTCCTCCTCTCTACCCCTCCCTGTCACCCATTCCACACCCCCCACTCATCTTTCACTTCACCCCACCCTAGCCAACGGCTACCTAGCTTTAGTTTTTCACCTCAGTAACTCTTCTCTACTCACTGAGGAAGGTCACGTAGACCGAAACGTTTGAAATGTAGTGTTATTTGTTTATTTGTGTTTATGTATTTGTGTATGTGTATCACGGCGCGCCTACTCCACTTCAGGTAAGCTGTTGGTCTCCTATCCTATCTCTACATGTTTCTCACAAAATCAAAAGGTATGTTAATGATAAGTGGAAAGGAGAATAATAGTAAAGGTACGGTACTGAAAGTAACCTGACACTGAAAGTCGAAAATGAGGAGATTGAAATAGTTAAAGAGATTAAATTAGGGATGACGAAACCCGACTTTTTTACGACCCGGGTACCCGTCCACATTACCCGCGGGTTACCCGGGTAGTAACACAAAAAAATCGTGTGGGGTGTCTAATGAACTGTGAAGAAACGCGCTCATCAATTATAGTAATATCTCGGACGACGTAATGCTCTTCTATAAACAATGACGTGCCGATGAAGTAGTATTTCATAATCACGAAAGAGGAACAGCAGCAGGCCATTAAGATAACACTCACGCATCTGCTGTATATCTTGACACAGTCAAGTCAAGGTCACGACTCACGATGCGTTGGCGTGGGGCGTGGGTGGGGGGGGGGGGACTGGAGCCCGAATTAGAGTAAACAAGATAAGGGAAGGTTTATCACCATGGGTGATAGTGATAGCTTTTAAGTTTTGACTTCTAGCAGATTGAAAACATAAGTGATGTTGTGGTAATTATTTACGCAGTATAATCTCTGGAAGATCACACGAGTGTTTTGGCAGGAGTGGGGGGGGGGAGCATACTTAGCACACTGCACAAGTCGGCGGCATGAACAAAGGACATTATAATTCAAAACAAAAACGCCGCCAAGCACAAAAGATATGAGAAAGCGCATGTTTACATTACCCTTCCGCCTACAATGTGACACCTCAATTCAGGAAACCGGGGTTTTAGGGAAAAGGGGGTAGTGGGGGGAAGGGACCCACCCCCGGGTACCCGTCGTCTTCCCCTATTTTAAAATATTTAGGTATTTAATAGAGTAAACGGTTTTTAAGGCGCTGTAAATTACATATTAAAAAAATATTAAAAAAAATGGTAAGAGAAGATAGGGGGCAAATTTTCATTTGGGAAAAAAATTGGTTAAAGAGCAAATTAAGCCGTTTTTGAATTTGGGCTACTATATTGTACCAATTTATAAAAATGAGGGGAAAGGTTACGGGTGTTGCAGAATAAGGCTAGAGATGTATCATTGAGTGGAAGGGAAAACCTATAAAGAGTATGCTTAACTTTGGAAGGGTTGGTGTGAAGGGAAAAAATATTTATTTTTTAGTATTAGTTTTCATATATAAATTTAAAAAGGAATGATCCCAAATTTTAGGGGGGGACAATTGACTGAGTGAGTAAGGTACCCCTACCCTACATAAGTAGCCTAAAACTAGGGGAGCAAAAAAGGGAAAAACATGGAGGTCAAATTTTTAAAAGTAAAAAAGGCTAGGTCAGTCTTTAAAAAAATGGGTAAAGGGAATTTTTTATATGCCCCAGGGAAATCAAAGAAAAAAATAGTTTTTGGGGAGTTTAAAATAAATGTAAAAAATGGATTAAATTCAAGATTTATAGGAATAAGAAATGAAAGAAAAGGGTTTTTGAAATGCCTAATTATTAAAAGTAGTGCTAAAAGGTAAAAATATGGGAAAAGAAGTATGCATTGTTAGGGAGTGAGTAGTAGGCCTAGGTCTGGCCCAAAAAAATATTAGTAAAATCCTAGTATGATAGTGTAACTTGTAATTTTAAATTTTTAAAGTGTTTTCAAGTTGTTTGTTGTAATTGATGTTGTGTAGTAGTTGTATGCTATAAATGTGATGTAAGATGTAATGAAATGGCTAGAATGAGCCAGAAATAAAGAAATAGTACAATACAATACAATTATCATCAAAATCTCTTTTTCAATTGGACATCAATAGCTGATCTGAAGGAACTCTCACACATTAGCGTCCCACTCAAAACCCGGAATAATCGGCTCTTTACCCCACCAGACCATCACCAACCATCCCTAAATCGGTACGTGGGACACAACACCTAAAATTGGGACGTCTGGCAACCCTAGCTAGAGCCTACCGCTACAGTAGCCTATGTTCCGTAAATAAATCAGCGCACTACCGGTTCCACTACAGGTAAAAGAAGCATGCGCTTCTCTCCAAGACTCCAGTCCGTAAATTAATGGCATAGAGCTTTAGACCTAGGCTCAACAGTCTAGGCCTGGAAGGCCCGATCCTAAACGTACACCAGGGACACCAGGCGAGGCTTTGTGTCAGTGTAACCCAGATCAAGGTTGACTTTATTGGCGATTCATATGTTACTAAATATGGTTTAGGCTAGTCTTTTAAATAGTAGCCCTAGGCCCCTATCCCTCAAGGGCCAGTTTAACCTAAGCATTGGGCACCTAGGCCTAGCCCTTGCCCTAGGCCTAGGTAAGGCCTATAGGCCTACCTATTGAAAGTTACCTGGAGTGATTTGTTTTTTATAAACGCAGTTGTATCCACAACCAAACATTCCACTTTGCTGGGCATTTTATGGCTAAACCAATGCAAGTAAGTGTTCAAAAAGTGAAATAATAATTAACTTGACATCTGAAATGGTGAACACCTGGTAAACACGAGGAAAAGATGGCGGAAGTGCTATTCGCTCATGATTCGCTCATGCACGCACCGCCTTTGAAACTTCGATTTAAAAATAAAATATCGATAGGTCGATGTTGGTGAAAATTTGCAAGACTCCTTTTTATGACGTCAAATACTTTTGGCCTGTTCATGAGATAACGATAGGACGGATAACCTTATCTAGGCCTACTTTGAAGATAGGCCTAGATGAACAGGGAAATGTTTATCTTCAACGTCAAATGGATCTAGGCCTAGGTCGTGTCAAGGGCTCATCTTCTAAGTTATTTTGCGACATTCAAGTTTACCGTAATCCTTTATTCGATGGTCCATCAAGCTGCCCGTGTTTGTGTTGTTAAAAGTGAAGTTTAGGCCCTAGGCCTAGGCTAGGCCCTAGGGTGTTGGCTGAAGTTGTACTTAGGCCTTCGTGTTAAAGATCCTAGGCTAAGCGTAGGCTAGGCCTAGGCCTATACCTGGTTTTTGCCTTGTCCCTAGATAGGACCTAGGCTAGCCTAAAGCAATTGAAAGTCTGGGATATAGCCTAGGCCCTACCCTAGCCTAGCTAGATCGTAGAACCCAGCTTAGGGCTAGGCCTAGCTAGGCCTATAGCCTAGGGCCTACTAGGGCCTAGGGCCTACCCGTTTTGGCCTAGCCCTAGAGGCTTAGGGGCCTACCCTACTTTGGATTTTAAGTGGCTTGGTGTAAGTTAGACCTAGGCCTAGGGCTGTTGGGCCTTATTTGTTCTGGCTATTCGCTTTTAATGGCAACAGCTCTGAAGATCCAAGTAATCTTTTACTAGCCCTACCATGTCAGAAGGTGCATCGCCAGGATTTCACCAACTTAGTGTCACAAGTAAGTATCTGGCCAGGCCTAGGGCATTTGGATACACAAAGCCTAGGCCTTGGTAGGCCTTCCCACAATAGGCCTAGCATCTCTTCCACATCTTCCCAGCTCTCTCCTCTTGCCTCCAAATCTCCAGCTATGGTATTCTTCCATCTCTTCCTTGGCCATCCTATCTTCCACCATTCATTTGACTAAAACAGGAAAAAAGCCCAAAATTTTGTTTGGAGGGTGAGCCATGTGTTAAAGTGCCCTTCACCTTTTAAAAAGTTTGTCTTTAAAATCAAAAAGAAACATAAAACTAAGTAGGCTGTTTGTGTTATTTCCCGCCACTTTAATAGGCATTATTCGGCTAGGGGGGTCCAACTTTTTTACCTACCTTGTTTTTTTCACTGCATATTGGTTATTATATTATGTTAAAGGTTATTTTGGGCACTTCTAACCTGGGGGGTCCAACTTTTCAACAAAATTTTTTGTGTTTTTAATTAACAAAAAAAAAATTTAAAAACCTTTAACGTCGCTATTTAAACGAAAGCCTTTTGGGTTTAAAGTACTTCATTTTAAAATGCACGTTTAAAGGTTTATAGGTCGAGATTTTTTGAAAACGTTGTAAAAAAAACGTTGTTGAAAAGTTGGACCCCCCCAGGTATAGAAGTGCCTACTTTTGTTAGGTTAGCCGAACTTTCCGCTGGCTACAGTGCGCCGCGCTAGTTCTAGGATACAATCGATAAGAGCGCACCCGAAATCCTTTCCGTTTCAGTGTACCTATATAAAAGTTGGACCCCCCTAGCCGAATAAGTAGGCCTACCCGTCAATAGGGGTCTTGAAATTCATCGCCGCGCTCAAGAACAGTGACGTCACTGTTCTTGAGCTGGCGATGTGTTGCAACACGGCACATCCACTAGCGATGTGTAACGCGCGAGGCAGGTCCCGGTCTATCTGTCGAAATAGTCTGTTCTACTAAAACCAAAGCGGAAGACCCGCGTTCACAATCACTAACAATACATAACACTGGTCAACAACACTTGTTTTGAAAAAAATACTGCTAATAAAGTAGCTATACGCGTTTCCAAGCAAACATAGATGGCAGCACTAAAACGCAACATGTCGGACCGATCGGTGATAGAGGCGAGCTGCTTACGGCGGGCGCTGTATATTCAGTTAGGTTCAACTTGATTTTTGTTACATTTCTGATCATTTGCGAAAACATTGTTGATTATGTCATATCGTCCGCGTATTTTACTAGTAAAATTCGTAAGTTTTGGGGATCGGCTTTATTAAAAACGGGAATTTAATGACATTTTAAATTAGGCTACAACAAATAATTGAGATTATTTGATGATATTAGCTCGAAAAAAACAAACCACACTGTTAAACTATTAAATACAGAAACAAGTGTATCAAATAATGTTGAATGATGAAGATCGATGATATTTTGCCAAGAAATGTTGCCCAATTCTAATAATTTCAATAATTTACTTGATGCCCAAAAATCAAAAGAGCTTCTATAGCAAATTATAGCCCTACACTTGTTTTGCACTTTTTATACTTCGTTTTACAATGTAAACGCAATCGGAGTAGGCCTATATATATTTATCTACTTTACACTTAGGACTACCGGTTTTTAAATATACATTTTATTAAATAGCTGATGGCCTACTTTTATTATTTTTTGTCTGTCAATAATGGCATGACGCATCATTCTGCAGACAGCTTTAAAATCTGGTAGGTCATATCATTATACTTATTCTATAGTAATAATATAAATCGTATTTATTATGATATTATGTATAATATTATGTAATAAATGAACAATGACAGTAAACGGTATATGTAGGCCTACATTAATTATATAAGGTAGAAGAGGAGTTGGGACTTGTGCATAAGCCCTAATACAATTAATATTATTTTTGTTATTGTTTTGTTATTATTATTATGACTTTATTTATATTAAATTATCATAATAAAACTAAAAAAGTATATCTCAATTAAAAGTGCCATAAGAAGCGAGCGATATTGTCTGTGTGTGTTTACTATGAGTTGTGAACATTCTTGACGGTTTGAATTTGATTTTTTTGTGCCAAATTTTATCGTACCCTGTTAGCCTATATTTGGTATATAGCCTATAAATACCAATGATTTATTATGGTATTATAATAAGAGAATTGTAATATGAATACAAATGCCATCCTCGGTGTCTCATGGGTGCATGGGGCGCAGGTCTGAATATAATAATATTATTCTGGTGGAAAATGGACATAGTCTCGAATCCCGCATATTGGAGAGCGATTTTATCAGTTTGGTGCTGCCCCATGATTTGATAATCATCAATTAACAACATTTTGGGAGAGAAGCGACAATGTACCTGTGATTGTACATATTTATAAGTGACAAACACGGAATGACCTGCGTTCTTCAAGTAAGCACATAGCGCGCTCCTCCGACTATCACTGATCGGACAGTTGTATTTTTCGCCACCAGGTAGCAACCCCTTTGCTTGGAAACGCGTATGGGATAGCGTCAGTTTTCGTAAAAACGTAAATGTCAGGGTTGCCAGTGGTAAGTATCGAACATTCGAACCGGGGACCTCCCGAATAAGTCTCGCATGTTACGCTTCTTGTACTAGGCCTATCTATCTATTATAATGTACCGTAAAAAGATAAACAATATTATATCAGTGACACTGAATGTATACATATACCTCACCTCATTATTACAAGTAGGGTAAGGGAACTAGTTCTGGATCGGGTTAAGCAATATTACAATTTTGAGTATCAGGATTTTTTTTTTGTTACCCCCACATACTATATTCTTATTGATTAACTTTCCGACAATGTTTGCAAAAGAAAAAATTTAAAAAAAGTTTACGAAAGTACTAAAATGAGCCAATTAAAAAAAGTAGTGCTTTGATCCAGAACTGATACCTGGGTATCAGTTGTGGATCATCAGCCTAAATCTTTTCAAATTGATATCAGGGGTTCATTGATATGTTTCATAAGTAGTGATGCAGCCGCACCTGACAAATTTGATTCTGGACGCCCGGTATCAGCATTGATCCACAATCAGTCCCCGGATTAGTTGTGGATCAAAATTGTAATTGTGAATTATTTGCAGCAATTATGCTAACCACAATTTTTTTTTCAATACAAAATTTAAAGACAAAGACAAGAGCTAACACCTGAGTATAAATTTTATAAGCCAAATATTCTAAACACAAATTTATATCAAATTCAAAATTTTGAAAAAAATATTAAAAAAATTAGGCTAGACCAAAACATTTTTTTTTTTTTTTAGATTTTCATCTGTTAAGACAAGCTCTAAAAATAAGTGTGCCTAAATTACTTTTAACTTGGTTTTTCAACACTTTTAGGCTTGCTGCATATGTCCTATTCATTTAACATGGTGTTACGATCTAAAAAAACGGACAAAAACCTCTTATTTGTAGACACCCGCAAGGGTGCTTTGAGTAGTTGTACAGTAAACCTATTATAGTCAATTTTTAGCAAAACTTATAATAAAAATTCTGACAAAGTTTGAAAGCTGTGCTAATAACTGATGAAATATTACAATGATAAATGCATGTGTATATCAATTGCGTCTGTTGCAAACGGCAACCATTTTGATAGCATTGTTGACTATTTCTACTTAAGTTGACAAATGACTCAACCTGGTGATGACAGTGTGCAATTCCAATGCTCCTTGGATCAATTCATCAGAAAAATATACTGACAGTGCAACTAGTACATTACATGTAGAACTTATACAAGCCCAAAGATTTTGATCCACAACTCAACCCCGATCCAGAACTAGTTCCCTTACCCTATGATATGTACTAGTATTGAGTAATATGTTACAATACTAGGAAAACGCTAAAGTCCCGCCGCGTTGATGGATGAGCGTTTTTGTAATTTTTTTGTTTGCGTTTTTTGCGTTTGTTTGCACTTTTCCTTTGCAAGTGCTTTTTGAATGCATTGTAGGTGATTGTTGTCAAGTTTCTATTGTTACGTGTTAATTGGTATTGTAAACCTCAATAAACTCATATTAAAACCTTTATTTCTGTGGATTCTGGCTAACTTTTTCAACTTTTTCTTCCAAAAGGTACTACATCACCATAACCTTAATGTCCATGTGAAATCTGAACGTTGTAGCCCCACCCGTTTGGTCAGAATCGGCCCGAATGGGACGAAAATATCGCTCTAAAAATTGAAAAACTTATATTAAAACCTTTATTTCTATGGATTCTGGCTAACTTTTTCAACTTTTTCTTTCAAAAGGTACTACATCACCATAACCTTAATGTCCATGTGAAATATGAACGTTGTAGCCCCACCCGTTTGGTCAGAATCGGACCAAATGTCACGAAAATATCGCACTAAAAATCGAAAAAAATCGTAAAAGTACGATATTCATGAGAAATATTTTTTCGATTGTACCCAAAAACAATACACCTCTAAGTTCAGAGAAAACGAAGGTCCCCTCCAATTTTCATCAAGATCGCATATGCCGTTTGCCCGGAATCGAGCGAACAAACAGACGGAAAAAAAAAAAAAAAAAAAAAAAAACACTCGAGCTAAATATTTTGGGGGGTCAGTGAAATTGAAGTCTTCGCTCCACTCGCTACGCTCATCCAACTATGTGAAAAAGTACGCGTAAGGTTTTCGGGCAGTGTTTGTTCACTCTTACTTATTAATAGCTTATCATTTTTCGAGTAGATGCAAGCTGGCACAGAATAGGCCCTATATTAGAACCATTCCAAACATAAACATAGATAAAAAAAATCACCGTCAACAGCATATTGGACAACATACAAAGAGTACTGGCATAGTGCAATCAGCATTAAATATTTATCTTTCGGCTGGTAGCCCGGGGAGGACACACACACACACACACACTTGCGTATATCTAACAAGTCGATTGTCGAAACAACAGAATTTCATAATTTCGTAATAATCACTCGATACTTGTGCTAATGGAATGGAATGGCCGTACCTAACGTAGAGACAAGACAAGACAATAAATGAAATGAAATGAAAAGTTTTAAAGGAAATATGATCGTTCCAAGTAGGTAGGCCTAGTACACAAAAATAGTCATCGTCAAGACTCAAGATAAGACTGAAAGTGCACCCAAATGGTAGGCCTACGTTATTCATCTTCTCCGGCTTATTCTATTGTAAACAGTGACATGACTGCTGTGCTCCATAGCCTATGGACCATAGGCCTACACGAGATTACAAGATTGTGTAGGCGTATTTGTATTTTGCTTTGTGTGAATTACAGATGTACATGTATCAATCCAGAAATTACCAAATCCATCTCAGCCGGGTTGAGAGATGCACATATGTTTTGTTTCGACCTAATTTAATATTTAAACCGAGTATCAATGTCTTATCCCCCAGTGGGGGATAAGACAAAAATGATGTAGTGATGTAAAGGCGAAAAGTTTGCAATGAAAAGTTTGAAAAGTTTTCACTTTCATGCAAACTTTTCACCAAGCTTGTGAAAAGTTTCAAATTTTTGAAAAGTTGTTAAAAAGTTGGTAATAATGTACCTAGTTGCTACAGATCTACAGGTCTTGGAATACGATTCGGAATTGCTTTAAAGCCAAAGTAATAACGATACTGGAAATATTGCCACTTATAAGACACTAAATTTTGAGTTTTGAAATGTAGGCCTATTATGAAATAAAACTATGTTACTGATTAATTAATAATTACTCATTGGATGAGCGTAGCAAGCGAAGCGAAGATTCCATTTCACTACACTGGAGAAAAAAATCCGGAATGTTTTTTTTATTTATTTTTTTATTTTTTCTATTTTTGTGTGTCTAACACGATTCCGGCTAAACCGTTACTCCAATTGAAATGAAATTTTATGGAGGCCTTCGAAATCTCTGAACTTAGAACTGCCACCTTTTTTAGCGCAATCGAAAAATTATTTCTCATAAAAATCGCAATTTTACGATTTTTTTCGATTTTTAAAAAAATTCTTCGACTTATAACTAGGGATGACGAAACCCGACTTTTTTACGACCCGGGTACCCGTCCACATTACCCGCGGGTTACCCGGGTAGTAACACAAAAAAATCGTGTGGGGTGTCTAATGAACTGTGAAGAAACGCGCTCATCAATTATCGTAATATCTCGGACGTAATGCTGTTCTATAAACAATGACGTGCCGATGAAGTAGTATTTCATAATCACAATAGAGGAAGAGCAGACTCACTGTTTCGTTGCATCTGCTTTATATCTTGTCACAGTCAAGTCAAGGTCACGACTCACGGATGCGTTGGCTCTCGGGGCGCGGGAAGGGGGGGGGGACTGGAGTGCCAACGAGAGTAAACAAGATAAGGAAAGATTTATCACCATGGATGATAGCTTTTAAGTTTTGACTTCTAGCAGATTGAAAACACAAGTGATGTTGTGGTAATTATTTACGCGGTATAATCTCTGGAAGATCGCAGGAGTGTTTAGGCAGGAGGGGGGTGGTGGTGGGGGGGCATACTCAGCACACTACCACAAGTCGGCGGCATGAACAAAGGACATTATAATTCAAAAGAAAAACGCCGCTTAGCACAAAAGATATGAGAAAGCGCATGTTTACATTAGCCTTCCGCCTACAATGTGACACCTCAATTCAGGAACCAGGTTTTACGGGTAGACGGGTAGTGGAAACACAGACCCGTACCCGACTTCGTCGGGCGGGTAGGTACCCGATACTTGGGTAGGCCTACCCGTCGTCTTCCCTACTTATAACATCTACATTATTTATTTGATTCTAATGATTTTTTCACAGAACCTTTATTTCATGAATTAATATATTCGTGTGAAATTTGAGCGTAATCAAAAAATTATTTCTCATGAAAATCGCAACTTACGATTTTTCTCGATTTTTTAAAATTCTTCTACTTATAACACCTACATGCTTTATCCGATTGTAATGATTTTTTTTACAGAACCTTAATTTTGTGAATTTATATATTCTTGTGGAATTTGAGCGGAATCGAAAAATTATTTCTCGTGATAGGCCTAATCGCAATTTTACGATTTTTTTCGAATTTTAAAATTTCTTTGACTTGTAACACTGACATGCTTTATTCGATTGTAATGATTTTTCACAGAGCTTTAATTTTATAAATTTATATATTCGTGTGAAATTTGAGCGTAATCGAAAAATTATTTCTCATAAAAATCGCAATTTTACGCTTTTTTTCGTTTTTAAAAAATTACGCTTATGCAACAACGCGCCTGAAAAAGCGTTTGCGAAGCTTCCTAGTTAGTAAATGGATTTGTATACTGTTAGGCTACATAACATTAGACATTGTTGGCCTATGCATTTTTTAGAAAGTAGGCATTGGCTACTTTTGTAGGCCTATAGGGCCGACTCTTTTTCATAATAAAAAGTTCAACCTAAAGCAATTATCAACAGTCAACATAGAAATTTTGTAATTCATCAATGAAATGTCCTGCAATTAATTCTCCTCGTCCTAACAACTATGCTATGATGGTATTTTCTCCTGATTTAGAGGTTAAGGGCCTAACAAAATTATAATCTATGACTTATGGTAGGCCATTATGGCCTACCAATCATGCTGTCAAAATTTTAAGTTGAAACGACGGTGATAAGCGACTAAAAAATGAACTTTTCACAGCTTGAAAAGTTTTCAGCAAAGTTTTCACAAATTTGACTTTTCATGAAAATTTACATCATCATACTGCTAAGTGATAGCCCAATAAGATGACGCAGCTCGCCTCGACACTCTGCCGGCCGCTTCTCGTGCACTGTTGCCACGACTGATAAGTGGGGAAGATGAACGAAATTTCGTTGCACATTTAACAATTAATTTAGCGTTACTTCAATTATTTTTGGTCAATCATTTGTTATAAATGGAGTCTACTTATGTAAATAGATGTCTGTGTAAACCTTTACATAAGAGGTGAACGATCCCTTTAAGTACCCGGGAACATTCCCTTTCTTCCCCCTACCTAAGACCTCTCTAGCCTATTCTTGCGAGCGCCCGTCTACCGCTCGCGGTATGCAAATTAGGACGGGGGAGAATAGTATTTTGACTTGGACCTCGATGGCAACTAGGGCCTAAAGGGATGCATTGGAGGATTAAGGTACTAACTAACGTGCTTTCAGGGCACATAGCGGCGCTCGAAGTTCTAGAAGGTCAACGGTTTCAGGCCGCTTTTGAGAGCTTGCAGGTCTAGAAGGTCAACGGTTTCAGGCCGCTTTTGAGAGCTTGCAGGCTTGACGTTCAAGAGGGGGGATTTTTTGGATGGGACATTTAAAATCAAAGTAAGAGACAGATGTAACTTAGGGTAGATATATTTTACATTTACTTTACAGAAATGGATGGTGTGAGCAGTGTGGCAGGCATAACCCAACCACAATAACTACTGATTTTATTTTAGCCCTGGACCGGGCTGTTTATATACCCACCAGCCCCATCCTGTAGCCAACCAAACAACGAGTTTAAATCACGTGACAGCCCCCGAGGAGGGGGTGACTGCATGACGTAGTGAGGTTGGTGGAGAGGGGAGGCTGGCGACAAACAAGCTACAGACTCATAGAACAGATACATAGAAAAACATATCCCGAAAATATCATGATTAAAACTTATAAATAAAATGTCTTTCTTGTCTATTGCTTAACATTATAATTGTCTGTATTTACATAGTGATTACCGAGTTTCGATTTTCGGCCTGGAGTTTCGCCTCCGGTAATTAATAGCACACGCAAAATAAAAATAGCAATCACAAATTATATTATACAATTACATATTGTAATGTGCGCGTGAAGTGGGGTCACAACACCTATCATAGGCTAGAGTGGTGCATTACGACCTTACAGTTGACTTGCCCTCAAACGAACTAAACTCAAAACCATATTAATTATACAAACTTAAATGCAAATGTTCCCAGGTACTCAACACTTGACTCGCTCACTCGTCTAACAACGATTTTGGCCTTTTCCTAGTCTAGGCCCTAGTTGTCTAAGGCGCCATTATACCCGAAATGTGGAAGACCTAGGTTCAAACCCCCGGTCGGGAAAGATTTTTTAATTTCTGGATTGTAGGTCTATTTAAAAAATTGTGAAACATGTTTTGAAATGCACACAATACTATGGGAAAACATATCCAGTAAAAAAAATGAGTATGATTGCAAGGTTTACTCAATGTCCCAGCGGAATTTAGGGGAACCTTGGTTCGATACATCTTGGTCACTCACTGCTATGCATGTAATCACAGCCTGCCAAAATTATTCTATAAAAATGACTTCTTCAAGAACAAAAGCATTGTTGTTAAAATGAAACCTACACATTTCAAGCCAATTTTTCAATTTATTATTTCTTGTAGGTTTAAATCGCAACGGATTTTGCTCATTTTGTTAGCAGAGCAGTTTTCGGCTACGTGGTCACAGATGTCTGTTTAAAATTTCAGCTCAATCTGTTTGGTCGTTCGGCCGTTTGGGACCGGACAGACAGACGGACATTTAACATTTTACATTTGAGACACATTCGTCACGACCAAGACTCGATCAAGTGGCGTTATAAATCCTCATTCGCTTCGCTCACTCGTCTTTAAGCGTAGGAAACTTTGAGAAGCTTTAATACCGATGCTGGTACTTGTTCATTAACGGGACCCCCCTCAATTTTTTGTTAATTGGTCCCCCCATCGTCGTTTTTTTTACTTATTTCTATTTACAATAAATAATTACAACTTGCGAGGAGTTGAATACATGACTCTGATAGTGAACTTGACTCACACGTTCAACGTGACTCAGGCGAGTACAGTCCATTGGAACGCGTAGGCCTACATGAGAGCAGTCGTCGCCGTGCAGCTGACATTGACGTTCACGGACACCAAATGAACCTTCAAAACCTTTAACGTCGCTATTTTAAACGAAAGTACTTTTCCATTGACAGTCCTTTATATTTAAAATAGCGACATTTAAGGTTTTGTAGGTGGAGTATGTTGGCGTAGGCCGTGTCACTCCTGGCGCAAAAGATGTAGCCGGAAAGGATGTTTTCCAGGCTTTGTTCAAAATAATTGTGTTTTCCTGACCTCCTGAAACTCAGATGGAGTAGATGTACTGGTAGTAGTTATGATTGTCTAATGAAATGTTTTTACTGAATTTTTACATTGTTTGGAGGGGGGTCCCGTTAATGAACAAGTACCCAGATGCTATTAAAATCAATTTGTGTATAAGATAGGCCTAGCACATTTTGTCACAATATGTTATTTTGTCGGTTTTGATTAGTACTTTTGAACAGGGTTGGGTCAGTAGAATATTACGCGTAGAAAATGCGTAATCTACGCGTATATTCTACTGTAGAGTATGTAATGTAGAATATTCCAATATTCTACATATTCTACATGTAGAAAATAATTTTTTTCATTTAGGCTACAGCTAATAAATGATCCGAGGAAGATTTTTTAATTTTTTATTAACATAGTAACTTGTTGTTTTCTTTGACTAATTTGAAGCCTGTCACTCGGTACTTCCACTTGCAATGCTGTGGCCTACCTGCCATTTTAAAAACTGAGGAGGAAATAAGTTAAAGCAAACTTCCTGATTGGTTATGGGATTTATGACTTAATAACCACTGATTGGCTATTGTGGTAGAAAATTTCAATTATTTGTACTAATCATTGCTAACATTCAATAGGTCAAGTAGGCCTATCCACTCTGAATATCATTGGCTCATGCAACTCAAAATTATGCAACTTGAAATTATATTATTAATTAGTAATTAGGGTAGGCCTTTTATTTATTTTTTTTATGTTTTTAATTATTAGGGCTTCATACAAATTAAATGATTTCTTTACAAGAAATCACCCATTTAAAGTATTAAAATAATAGGTAAGCCTAGCAAAGGTGTGAAGGATGTCTGCTCCATACTTAATTTTTGTTTTTAACATTTTTCTTGCATATTTAAACAACAGTTAACAAATAAATTAATATTCTTCATATTCTACATAATATTCTACATAATCTACATATTCTACACTATTTTCTACGCGTAAGTAGAATAACAATATTCTACGTGTAATGACCCAACCCTGCTTTTGAATCCAAATAATGTAGGTATAGCAAGTTACATTCTGTGCCATGCTAACTTTTTTTGGACACTGAGAGACTGGTGAGAACCGATTTCCTTGACACCTTCAAAACTGTTCCCTTTTGCTGTTTTGTCTGCAATGCATCTGACATGTTCTTATGCATGCTTCTTACAAATGAACTGCACTGTTAGATAATTTGTTTTGCCTTTTTCAGTTGAATGTGCACATCTACGTAGCGGTAGTAGTTTCTTAAAGCCCAACCCTTATGTGGAGCTTCTGATTGACGACAAAAACCCAAGAAAGACTGAAGTGGTGAAAAACACATACCAACCAAAGTGGAATGAAGAATTTACAGTGTAAGTTCACACATAGTTTGTGCATGGAGTTTAAGGGAAAGGAGGTCTAGCTCTAATGGGATTGGGCGTCTTCGATTATCAATTTCCGGTTTCCTCGACTGGCGGCCATATTTGTTTCGTTCTGTCAGTTGATTGCTAGATTGTTACCTTTAGACGGCGGTGACACGTTCGACGTGACGTTTCGGGAATGGTAAAAGTTTTACTTTGTCATTGGTGTCTTTAGAGTTATTATTGCACCATGTGAACAAAAAAAGCGGTTTGATCCACCTCCACTTTTAGGTTTTCTTCCTTTAGTAGGTAGGACAACGTTGAGGCCTAGGCCTACTCCTAGGCCTTGGCTTGTCATTTTTGCCAGGTAACTTTACATGCCTAGGCCTAGACCTAAGTCTAGAGTAGAGATCGTAGACGCAGAATAGAACTGCCGTTGAATAATAGCCTAATTAAGGCCTACTAACGGTGATTAACACATTACATTTTACAATGTACAAAGTTCTTGCTTAGTAAACCACGTGTGAACCAGGCCTAACCTAACTACGAAACTAGTGAGTCAATTGTCTAATTGTTGATAAACAAATATGTCCGACTGTGCCTGCAGAACATTTATTTATTTATTTATTTATTTATTTATTTATTTAATTCGAGTTTCGTTTTAACATCACAGATGAATGAAACATGTCATGAACATAATATAGGCAACTAGGCCTAAAAACTATTACAGAACTATTCCTAATACATACATACACAAATAACAAATACATACACAAACACATACAACACACATAATACATAGATTCATAGCTTCATAGATATACATGAAGTGCAAAATCCATTTAAAATTTAAAATACAAGCTTGGCTTACTGGTTAAAATATACATGTTTGAACTTGTGTTCCTGTACATAATCATCAACTTGATAATATGCCTTCCCAATTAGGTAATTAATTTTAAGTGAGCTTTTAAATTTATCTATGTCTGCAATTTCTTTTATGTTGCTTGGTAGCAGATTCATTAAAATTGTTCCAGCATATACAGGTGCTTTTTCATATCTGGCTAGATTATGCCTAGCTATATGTACATTATCCCTCCTGGTATTATGACTATGAATTGTCACATTTGTCTTTATACTTTTGCTAATTTTAACGTACATGATAACTTGATATATATAATATATAAGCTTGGAAATGTAAGTATTTTAAGGTCTTTAAAATGGTGTGCTATCTCGTACACTGCCCTCCACACACCTGCGCCTCCAGAACGACAGTACTATTTAAACTCCATGATATGATATGATATTTATTGGTATTGTCATAGATATTTACATAATTCATGTAGATAATTAGACCCAATTAAAACAAGATACATATTAGAGTAGGATTCAGCCTAGATTGAACGACCTTCAAAGTTGCATTTGTTTAAATCGGCATAACCAACACAGGAAAAATAAAATTGCTAGCATAATTTTTCTACTCCGTGCGCTGCGTGCGTGTGGCGAGGTGACGAACTAGGTGTATGTCAACAGACCATTCCAAACGTTGGAGGTTATGTTTCATTAGGATACTGTCATTGCGTGTTATGTTTTGTCACTGAGTTGTTTTGGATGGATATTAAAATTCTTTGTCTTATATTATTGTTATTTTATTTTAATCAACACAATTCTATTTGCATAAAAATTGAACTAGGCCCTAGGGCAAGGAGGGGCAAGGATACTATTATACACTTCGTTTTAGCCTAGCCTAGGGCCAGGCCTAGCCTAGTAAATGCAATTTCTCTTTGGGGTTTGGGGGGGGGGAGTCTAGGCCTTGCAGCCTAGGCTAGCTAGATCTAGTCCTACATTGATAAAACAGGGAAATTCTTGTGATATGTGTTCAATTTGGGAAAACTAGGCCTAGCCTAGGGCTACGCGTAGCCTAGCATCGGCCCAACCATAGAGAACCCAGGTAGTGTAGCCTAGGCCTAGGCATAGTATTTATAGCCCTACCCCCCAAAAGGAATATTAATAGTATTTTTTCTAAAAGCCTTATGTCTCTAACCGTTGTCTTGTACGTATTTACTGTTTAGGTACCTAGGCCCTACCTAATTGGTTGGCTTACTAGACTGTGTTTTTCCCGCGGGCCCTATTAGTGCATGGCTTAGTGGCAAAGACCTACTTTACTTCAACATAAGACAATTGATAGACCTACTCATTTAATCAATACTTAGGCTAGGCCTACATAACATTAAAATATTATTTATTAATAATTAGTCAAGCCCAGAACCAAAAGAGCAACCAAGTAAAGAAATTAGTCAGAAACAAGATTAAAGCAGACGACGTAGGCTAGGGCCTATCTGTGCTGTGCAGACGACAGTCCTTTAGTAATATTTTAGCTGATTGTATGAAGGTGGTATTGGGAAGATCGCTCATTGGTCAATAAAATAAAACCATTGTTGTCAACTGTGAAAACGAATAATGACTTGACATTTGTTTGTTATTTATTACTTTTAATGAATTTGATCGTCCAGATTACATTTAATTAATCTTGTAAACAATAATTGAGTATTTTTATTTAATAATGCACCGTGTATAATTCATTAATTTTACTAAAGGTACATTTTCAATTAGACCTCCAATTTTGTTTTGGTGGTTCACATGAAAAATGGCCGCCGAACAGTGTCAAAAGGTCATTCAAAGTTGTGTGATTCCTACTCTACTATGCATTTTTAAGTAACATAAAAATAGCACTTGCAAGTCAGTTTAAATACATAATGGTTTGTCACCCATATTACATGCTTTCTACATAATGAATATTTACAATGTGCAAATGCTGTAGTAAGAATAAAATGTTAGTATACATAAAACTAGGAAAACGCTTAAGTCCCGCCGCGTTGTTGGATGAGCGTAATTGGTGCATTGAGCTGCCATGTGTTACGCGGATTTTCTGTTGTTCTGTGAAAAAATCATTACTTAGTCGAAGATTTTTTTAAATTAAATTAAATAAAAAAATAACTTAATTTTTTTAATTAATCGTAATTTTTAACAAAGAAAAAAATCGTAAAATTGCAATTTTCATAAGAAATAAATATTCGATTGCGCTCAAATTTAACACGAATATATTAAATCATGAAATTAAGGTTCTGTGAAAAAATAATTACAATAGGATAAAGCATGTAGGTGTTATAAGTCAAAGAATTGTTTTAAAAAAGAAAAAAACCCGTAAAATTTCGATTTTCATGAGAAATAATTTTTCGATTACGCTCAAATTTCGCACGAATATCTTAATTCATGAAATTAAGGTTCTGTGAAAAAATCATTACAATCGGTTAAAGCATGTAGGTGTTATAAGTCGAAGAAAGTTTTTAAAAATCGAAAAAAATCGTAAAATTGCGTTTTTTATGAGAAAAAATTTCCCGATTGCGCTAAAAAACGTGGCAGTTCTAAGTTCAGAGATTTCGAAGGCCTCCATGAAATTTCATCGCAATCGGAGTATCGGTTTAGCCGGAATCGTGTTAACAGACAGACAAAAATACAGAAAGAAAGAAAAAAAAACATTCCGGATTTTTTTCTCCAGTGTAGTGAAATGGAATCTTCGCTTCGCTCGCTATGCTCATCCAAAAATCTGGCAATAGGCCTATTGCTTCTAGGCATACTTAGCTACAGGTTGTCCTCTAGATATTCCCTTATCGAGTAGTAGGCTTTATCTTTTAGAATTTTTCTACTTTATATTTAAAATTTGTAATGGTTGTTGTATTTTTTATCTCTTTGGGAAGTTTATTAAAAAGTTTAATTTTCATATAGTTGGAATTGTATTGGGCTAATGTAGTATTATGGTGTTGTGTATGGACGTCATTACTCATTACATGTTGTCTTGTATGGTGTGAGTGGTATGTGTGATTTTTGTCCAGTGAATGAAAGTTTTTTTTTACAAATAATACTGATTTAAGAATTAATATACAGTATAAGGTAAGAAATTTTAGATTTTTAAATAAAGGTTGTGTGTGAGTTCTTGGATGCGCCTTTACAATGTTTCTGATTGCACGTTTTTGTATTTTAAATAGGGCCTACCTTGTCATGTTGTGTGGAATGTCCCCAAATTTCTGTTCCATATCTTAAAATAGGCTTTCAAAGAGTGCATAATATTCTTTGCGCCCCCCCCCCCCCCAGGCTACTGGAGCGGCCGCTACCTTGCTCCCGTGGGGTGGGCGCTACTGGACTGCCAGGTCTCGTCCTTGAGCTCGATTGGGGTTGGGTCTTGCTCTAGTATAAAGCTAATTCATTTATTTCGTTTTTACAAAAAATGTTGGCTCAAGATGAAACCGAAGAAAATAGGACTATCAAATGTTAAAAGCTTGGCAAGGGATCTTCGAAGACAAACCAAACCGGTAGGGGGGGGGTGCACTTTCCCCCCACCCTCCTGCGGACGCCCATACCCACAGCCACCACTCGCCTCAAACTAGTGATTACATCGAGTCCAAAAAGTTCGAACCGGTTCTTAATTAATAAATTTTAAAAAACTTAAAAAAAAAATATATAAAATAAAAAAAAAAATATGATAATTAGTTACAATTTACAATCAGCTGGTCAAAAGTGCCCTTTAATATCATTCTTCAAAGTTTAAACAATGCGCGCATCCTTAAACACGCATAGCCTATTGTGCGATCTGGAGTGGTATGGGCCTAGGCTAGCATAGCTGAATAACTGCACAATCTGTGAGAAATGAAGGTGCTGATACGTAGTTACGTACCGAAAAGAAATCCTTTTATTTTATATGGAACCGGTGTGAAAAGTCGGAATCGGTTTCATGGTACTCGATGTCATCACTACCTCAAACCCAAACCCACCCTGGTAGTAGTGGTTACAGAAAAAATATTAGATGCTTGATGGTACGACAAAAATTATGTGGTCAACGGCTGCGCGTTTGGTTGACCTTGTTCTTTTTCAGTTTATTTGTCACGATCTTTTGTGCGTGCAATTTAAAACCATCACAATTAGCCTACATTCCCATCAGACTTGGCTTGTTTGGGAAGTTTTCATCATATAGGCATTATACTATTTCCTTTGTAGCTCATATAGCAAACACTCAATCATTAATAGGCCTACTTACGTCCATACAACGACCGTCCACCCCCCATCCTCCACCCCATCCATCCTGAGCCGACACCCGTCCACCTATTTCCCGCGGGGCCATGGTCCCGAATTTGTATGTCAGGCCGCCACTGATAGAAGGCATAAAAGGTCTAACATATGTAACGAACATTGAACTAAATAAAAGGAAGTAATATAGCTTAATACGCCTATTTGACCCAAATTGAAAAAGTAGAATTTTTCATTCAATTCCAATAGGCCTAAAGGTATGAATAAATAGGAATAAAATACGGTACATAAAAGGTCAAATACATGCATTCTACAAAATACGCCTAGATTTGACACAATTAGAAAAACGGTTGAATCAGCCTATGTATTTTTGAAAATACAATGAAGACCGATGGTAAATAAGCTCAAAAGGCATAATAGGCATATAAGGTCAATATTTGACAAAGATTGGAAAAAAGTTGAATTTTTATTTTTGCTTCTAAATACAAAAAAAAAAAATTGTCTGTGAAATGATTATTAATAATTTAAAGGGTTATGCAAACTATTGTGTGGTGTCTCTACATGAATTTTCTCTGGGCTTACTATAAAAAAATTTTCAAGCCCTGATCTTTGATGTGTTGATAAATAGTCCAATTTGGGCCATTTGCTCTGTGCTACCTACACAAAAACTCTCAATTTATTTAGCATATTTTTATTATTTTTCATTGCTTAATTATTTTATTTCATAAGTTTGCACAATCCAAATCAAAGTACCTAGGTTGTACACCATTGATCATAAGTAAATCAAGGGGTCTGGAAGATAACCTACTGTTGTCGACCTCGCTTGTGAATATTCGGTTCGTTCTGGCGTTGCTATATTCACAGCGCTACCACTCGCTGACGTCATGTAATAGACTGTGGGGAAACATGGCAGCCCTATTTTATGTAGCATTTGGTCTATTGGGACTTTTAAATATTGGGCACAGGACCAATGGGCAAGCCATCCACACCTTGCCCATTTGCTTGGGCTAGCTTTGTGTATTTAGTGCTGCCTAATCCGAGATTTACCGAGTGAGTGTCGGTGGTGTCGGTAAAAGATTATCCTTGATTTACTTCTGACGACGATCCTACATCTAGGCCTAGAATATGTTTTATAGAAGAGCGTGACCAGACCAGGTAGCGCCGCAGGTCGGTATTAACTATAAGGTCTAAATGATATAATTTACTTCTGTTTTAGACTTGTCACGCCTCAGTCACAACTTCATTACCGTCTCCTAGATCATAGTACGTTTCGTAAAGATCCTGTAATTGGAGGCAAACGACTGAGTCTCTTTGAAGTTCTGACACACTACAATGGCAAGTGTGAAAATCTGGAGCTTACTCTTGACTTAATAAGTGAGTCAAAACATGAAGGTCAGCCAAAGGTTGGAGAACTCATCATACTTCTCAATGGAATCAAAATTGAGATGAACTCATATACCCAGTCTCAAGCAGGTCAGCTTAGCACACCACCAACTCCTTTAGGTATGTATAGTAAAATATGAACTATGAAGCTATGCTTTTATATAGGTATTTACAAACTGTAGAATAGTAGCAATGTTAACTTGTTAGGCTGGTAATTATACCGATTACATTTCCACGAAAAGTGAATTAAAATTTCCTCAACTTGTTATAATATGTAATTAAAGTTTCTTGATTAATTTTTAGTTGGCACACTACTAACTTTTTATTGTTAGTAATGATTTCGTGGTTTTACCAATGGAAATTGTGCTGTCACTGTGTATGTTTGTAGTCCGCCATGTTGGTTTGCGTAGTGTTTGCCATGATGGCATATTGTGGAAACCTTCAAAACCTTTAACGTTTCTCTTTTAAATATAAAGGACCGAAAAGGAGTTATGCCAAAATAGAAACGTTAAAGGTTGTAGGTTTTTGTTAATAAAACCGTGCACACTTTCAAGTGGGGTTGCCGTTTGATAATCAATATGTCGATATACGATAATTTCCCTAAACGATAGATAATCGATTCAGTCTTCCCGAATCGAATATCAAAGCTAAATCGATAATCGAATAGCTCGCCCTTCCGAAATTTTGTAATTAACCGCTCGCTCTTCAGAACTTAATAAAATATTTCTTGTCAAGACATTAATTGCTTTATTCCATGAAAATATGTTCACTGCAAGATCTACAACACGCGTAAGGTGCGAAGTCCGAAGCGCATCGCCCCTGCCCTGCAGCAGTGTAGACAAATTGCATGGCGTGCGTGTGTTGCTTTGTGGTCTTTACCATCATTGCCAATATGGCGGACAACATTCACATTGCAGCTTCACTACCTACCTCTGTTGGTCATCATCATTATCCATCGTCATTTCCTGCTTCTGGTAGGGTCAGCTTGGGTTTAGCAACAAAATTTTTCCACTTCTTAGTTCTTTCTATGCTCCCACAATTGTATCTCTTCCACATCTTCCCAGCTCTCTCCTCTTGCCTCTAAGTCTCCTGCTATGGTATCCTTCCATATCATCCTTGGCCTTCCCCGTCTTCTTCTTCCTTCTTCAATCCTTCTTTCATACATTTTCTTGGGCATCCTATTTTCCCCCATTCATTTCATATGTCCATACCATCTCAACCGTGTCCTTCCTATCCTGCCACTTAAGTTCTCTACACCCAGCATTTCTCTAATGTCCATGTTTCTTATTCTGTCCCTTCTCGTCTTGCCCACTGTGCTCCTCAGGTAAATACCACAAATGACATCAATTATATATATAGGCCTAGTTGAAAGTTTAGAATGCGCCAACTAAAAATTCATTCAGAGACATTAATTACACCTATATTAACAAGTTGAGAAAAATTTTGGTCACTTTTTGCGGAAAACTTTATTCGGTATAATAGGGAATGCTCCTCAACTCTAGTATGCGACTTAATTGTAATTTCCATAAAATATAATAAGAAATACTCACAAATATAAATTTATTTTAAAAACTAACGATTTTTGGCGTATTTATGAAGGTATTAAATTGGCTAGTGGCGAAGCGGGACTAAAACGCTCCGTACTTTGCGTGACGTCACGACAAAGTAATAGTTGAATAGATCTCCGCGCGCGCGCTGCACCACACGCTTGCCGGCTGGAATTGAATGTAGTCAAATCCATGTCAAGCAATTTAATGTGTTCTAATAGTTTGTCTGAGGCATGAGCCTACACCTAATAATGATAGTGTATAATATAAAAATGTATACATAATATAACATGCATTGTCAACGAATAATACCTTACTTATCTGCAAATTTGTTTATTCAGCATTGGACTTTGTTTGATCTATTACCGACTCTAATCCGGGGAACCTTCTTTATCGACTCTGGTTTCCATGGTAACCAAGACCTTGGGCCCACTGCCTTTGCTAGGAATTGACTAGGAACCAATGAATTTGACAGGCGGTGGAACCCCTACCGGCAGACTGACGAAACGATACTTCTATGTGACGTCACATGGATGTCACAGTCAGCTAGGCCTGTTTACGCGCGGAATTTAAACACGAATATTCACACCCTCATAAAACCAAGTAAAAAACATTTTTCGACGGACTGTTTTTGGGAATCGTTTTTTTTTAGTAACAACGTTACGAATATATTTAAAAAAATATATAGGAGCATTCCCTATTACCGTTAAGCCTAATCCTTTTTTTCCCTTGTGCAGAGAGGGGCTTCTTCAGCCATTCTTCTTTCTTGCTATCCAGTATAAAATGGCTTCTTTCTCTATCCGGCTCATATCATTGGGTAGGCCTAGGGAGTCAATGTCATTATGAAGTGCGGCGCACCTGAAAAGGTGTGCTCTGAGTTGGGATTCAAAGTTACATAGTTTATAACTTATAAGTGGCCAATTCGTTAATGATGTTGAATCTATTCAGATGGTGTTGCAGAATGTCATGGCCAGTTGCAAATTGGAACTGGGCTGTGGCAGTTTTACGATAGCTGAAGCAGTAAAAGCCATGAAAAATGGTAAAGCTTCGGGAGAGTATGAAATAGCTGTAGAGCTGATCAAGGCTGCAGGGGATGCAGGCATAGATTGGATGTGGAGAGTGACCAGTGCAGCAATGAAAGAAAAGAAGGTACTAGATGACTGGGGGAAAGGAATTATAGTTCCAACATTTAAGATGGGGGATGGGAAGAAGTGTAAAAACTATAGAGGGATAACTCTGTGATGAGCCAGTGTGCAAAGATATACGAGAAAATACTTGATAGAAGGCTACGGCAAGTAGAGCCAAGTATGAGAGAGGAACAATATGGGTTTAGAGCTGGTCGCTCAACCATTGATCTCATATTTGCGCTCAGACAAATTATGGAAAAAAAGTGGGAACAGTGAGAAGAAATGTTCTGGTCTTCTTGGATCTAGATAAAGTGTATTACAGTGTCCCAAGAACAAAAGCTTGGGAATGCTTTAAAGCTGCAGAAGTGGAACAGAGCCTAATAACAAGAATCCAAAGCACATATGTCATAACAAAGAGCTGTGTTCAAACACCATTTGGTAGAACTTCTTGGTTTGAAATAAACAGTGGACTACGACAAGGTAGTGTGATGTCACCTACATTGTTTGCCATTGTCATGGATAACATACTGCGTAAAGTTGAACGCACGGAAAGTGAAATGTCTAAAATGATGATATTTGCATATGATATAGTGAGATGGGGAGATTCCATCGAAGAAGTCCAGAAGAGCGTAGATAGATGAAATGAGGAAACACTGAAGTTTAATATGAGAAAAAGCAGTGAAAAGAGCGAAACACTAATAGTAACGAAGAAAAGTAAACTAAATCGGAAGAAGATAATACTAAGGGAAGAAGAGCTGGCCATCGCAGAAGCATTCAAATAGGCTTACCTCGAAAGTATACTAACAAAAGACGCAAAAATAGGTGCTGAAATATCAAGGAGAATTATATTAGCAGACAAATTTTACCAAAGTGTACATAAACTATTATGGAAAGAAGAAAATCATCCAGGTGTAAGATGCTATTATACAAAATGTTTTTCCTACCAATAATATCATATGCATTAGGGATGGTACATGTACACGTTTATTAATTATTCTTGATCGGTAAACAATTTTTATTTTATGCTGTTTTTATCCTGTGTGCGACCAGCCAAACTGTGTTTTCTCATGAACCAATTTACAGTCATTGTTTCATTCATATGCGCGAGAAGTCTAGTCTCCAATTTCAACACCCTTCCCGTCTTCACATCGGTAGCTTTGAGTCATCGCAAACTCGTAGGCCTACAGTCCAATGTCATTACGACCGGGCTCTGCTTATCTGCTCTCCGATTACGAAATGCGGCGCATTGGCATCTGTTTTGTGATTTTTGTCTCGAGCGCAACAGATATTGTATAGTTCGTTCAAGGTCAAGCCTTGATTGCCGATATCTCTATGCCCCCCCTCACCACCTCCCAATCCGCGCCGAATTCTGTACCAGATCATTCAAAAATCTCATTAGCTCTTCAAGCTCAAGCTTCAAGCTCATTAGGCCTTCATGTTGTCACGTAATAATAAATATCGGACCCTAGAATAAAGCTGTATATGAACGGGGAAAAACAGTTAAACTATTAAAAGTTAAAACATTGGCTGACATCAAACTTCACAAAGACAATGCTGAAGACAAGAGGGTACCACAGCATTGTTTATGCGACCACTACAATCACAGCTACCGCCAAGCGCGGGGAGGGGAGGGAGGGGTTTTATGACGCCGTGTTTTGTCTGTTACAGTACTGTGCAGATTTTTTTTTGTACATCGTCGATTAGTAATGTAAACATGTACACGTTTTTGTGACCAGGGTGTAAACGTTTAGTGTAATACACGCTTTCTGACATCCCTAATATGCGTCAGTGACATGGACAATAGGAGGAAAGGAAGACAGCAGATTACAAGCAGCAGAGATGAAATTTCTGAAGATAGATAGAAGATGAAGAAGTTTTGTAGCCTTAACAAAATTAGACAAGGTACAGAGCAAAACAATAAGAAACAAACTAGGAGTGGAAAGACACTGGTGTTAGATAGGATCCAACAGCTTCCCTTCGAAAAGTGATGGTGGCTGTTGAGTTTATTGAAGAATAGCAACACAAACATCTACAAAACAGAAAAATACAAGACGTTTCGACACTAGGTCTTGTTCACTCAAGAGAGAAAAGAAAATGGCCACTGATTGCAACAATCAAAAAACAAAACAAAAAACAAAAAGATGGCTAAAAATATAAATAAAGTCAGAGAATATGGACAAATTTACAAGGCATTGTAGGTGGGTGTGGCTGTGACAGGTAGGGGATGAGCCTAGCAGATGTTCAGGTTAGGACTTAGGTGGCAGTCTGGATTGGGTAATCCACTAACTCCCATCTTCTGAGTTCTCCTGGCTTGCAGCTGGCAGGAAGTTCTGTCACCACTCTGGTTGTGTAGCACTTGTTAGAGGCCAAGTTGTGGGATGCTGCGTGAAGAGCCACTGGTTTGTCCATTGTCCGGTTTTTTGTGTCTTGCCTGTGTCCATTCATGCGAGACCTGAGCGTGTTCTTGGTTAGGCCTACATACTCGGCAGGGCACTGGTTGCATTTGAACTGGTATACCAGATTGCTGGTTTTGCAAGTGTTAAATTGCCGAATGGGGTATGTCCTGCCTGTGGCCTGAGCACTGAAGGTGGTGGAGGGTTGGTGTATTTGGCAGGTCAAGAAGCCATTGCCATCTTGGCAAGGGTAGGATCCAGTTGGTTCATTAGTTTGCGCATCCTTTTCACGGCAGTCTCTCTTAACGACTAGGTCCGCGATGTTGGGGGGGCATCTGTAAGTCACTCTTGGCAGGGTCTTGACCAGGTTCTGGGTTGTAGTAGAGGACATCAGTATATGTAGGAGTGGAAAGAGTGGAGTGGATCTTCTTCTGTCCTGCCACCACTCCTCTTCTTCCACCACATTCCAGTCTCCTCCTTGCTGTTCTACATCTTTTCTTACACTATTCTGCCATTGTTGTCGTGGTTTGCCCTTTGGTCTCCTACCTGGAATTTCCAATTCCATCAACCTTCTCGGTAATCTCGCCATCAAAGTCCAACTCGCAACCTTCTCGTGGCTTGGCCCGTGATTAGGGGAGTTTTTCTCCCTGAAACTAATGGCGAGCTCTGGGTCGTCGTCTGGGAACTTTCCCCTTCCCTTTGACTACCTCCCCGACGGCGACGACAATGACAACACGGACGGATGGTGACACAGACGGAGAGGACCACGACGTGGGGGAACCCATGCCCTCCCCATACTCTTGTGGCTGGTTCTGACCAGCACAGGCCTGTCCACCCCTTTTCCCCCCGCGTCATCCCTTACGTCCCTCCCTTCGTCTCGATTAGCCAAGTTGCATAAATATGAGACGTTAAGCAATATCCAATCAATCGGTAATCTCGCTCCTTCCATCCTTTTGACATGTCCGAACTACTTTATATCTACTCTCTCCAATTTGCTCCATTAAATTCCTCACGCCTACTTGATCTCGGATATCCTCATTCCGTATTATTCGGTCCCATCTAGTCTTACCTACAATGCCTCTCAAAAACTTCATATCTACAGCCTGCACAAGGCTCTCATCCACTGTTGTCATATTCAAAGTCTCTGTTGCATATGTCAGTATTGGAACAAAATAGGACTGGTAGATGGTAACCTTGCACTTCTTTGGTACTTCTCTGTTCAATATGAGGTTTCGGATAGATTGGAATAACCCAACAGCTTGCAGCATCCTTCTTCCTATCTCTGGTTGAATCCTTCCATCGCATGCTACTGTACTCCCCACGTGGGTACTTGAAATTCTCCACTTGCTTTAACCCATTGAGCCACCAGTTGATTTTGCTTATTTTGCCCGTACGGATCCAGTTACCCGGTCGCACCCTGCCTATGGGCCGAAATCGCATGAATGCACAAAATTGAAGGCCTAGGCCTATTGTTTTTAGTTCATATGCTTTGCTTTTCTAGTTTATATTCCCGCCAACCCTAGGCCTAACCCTACTTGTGTCATCGTCTTATTTTATCTTGGTTAGAAGTACTCTGGTCTTCATCCACATCATTATTATCGCTTGCATCATTTGCAAGCTAATCAACAACACTTCCTGAATCTCACAAAATATCACGCTCATTGGGAATTCAGCACAATCGCCTTCAGATTCGCCATCTCGTAACATTCAGGAGCTTTACGTCAGTTTTACGAAGTAAACAACAGCTGAGAAGCCTATTTCTGTTACGGCGCACCGCCTTGACAATTTTTGTAGTCGTCTGTGAAATGGCCGTGTTCGAGAATTTATCGGGGAAAAAACTCAACCACGTCGGTAAAAGAGTCAGCCTCCATATAGTGCTGCTATCTGTGTGAGATTGACTGAACTACGCCGGTTTGGCGCGAATTCAAAGACGAACGGAACGAACACGGAACTGTTCCGTATGTCCGTTTTTGGGCCACACTCGTGGAATACGGAACGGTTCCGTAAGTCGGCCCCAATGGGTTAAAGGGGCTATTAACTCAAAAAATTATTTTTTACCTCAATGATCTATAGCACAATACTACACTAAAATGACAGTCTAAAAAATTATATCTTGAAACTGTGATTTAACACGAATTTTTCAAATTTTTTGATCCAGAAATTTGCAAAAATAGGTGTTATGGGAAATTTCTTAAATTGGCTTTAACCTGTTTCTTTTTTGGTCCACATAGACACTAGAGCATAGTACTAATCTAAAATGCCCATTTTTTACATCGTGTCTTGAAACTGTGCCCAAATATACCCTCAAGCTCGCAAAAATATGCATTCCAAAATCACACCCCATCTTGGTAATCAGCATATTTTGACCAAACTACTTGCCCAAATCACAAAAAAAAATATAGAGAATTTACAGAAAAGGCTGTAGAGTACATCAATAACAGCCAATTTTTTTTGGATCAAAATCCTTCAAGGTCACGGGGCATAAAGAACGTCCCCATGTTATTTCTTATGGGAGATTTTTGCCGATGGGACCTAGCTCGAAAAATGTCAAGTTTGACAATTTTTTGGGAGGTAATGGTGTCCCCAATAATTTTTCTGTTGCTAAATTCATTACTAGTTAGCCTGAATGAAATATATTTTTTGAGTTTCACGGTTAAATACCCCTTGAAGATCTATCCTCCTAGTAGAATCCTGACGTTCTTCGTTGTATCTCGTGTCGCCAAAGTCGTTGTTAAACGAGTGAGTGAGTCATGTGTTGAGTACCCGGTAACATTACTTTTCTTCCCCCTACCTTAGGCCTCCCTAGCCTATCATAGCCTAGAGCGGCGCATTATGGCCTTACAGTTGACGTGCCCTTATACCAACTAAACTTATAAACCCTAGTATTTATACCAATATTATCAAACTTAAATGCAAATGTTCCCGGGTAGGCCTACTCTACACATGACTCGCTCACTCGTCTAACAACGACTAGGCGTTTCCCTAGTCTAGTTGGCTAAAGCGCTTTTAAAGCCGAAATTTACATGTTCGAATCTGGGGACGATCATGAGTTTCAATCCCGGCGGTTAGGGTATAAGTGCGTTGTAATTCCGATTGTATTCTAAAATTATACCAGTTTTGAACGGATATAAGAAATTGACACATGCTTTTAATTGACATTATGGAACGAGAAATGCATTACTCCATAAACAAAAACCGTCAAAGTGATAGGCCAAGTTTAGCAAAATTCTAAACAAGTGTAGGCCTAAGGTTACTTGCGTTGGAATATTCATAATGTAAAAACCGGGTGCACAGCCATTGCCGCCAGGCAACATAACATTTTGTTGTTCGCACAAAACCCGCAAACCATATGTTGATTCAAAACTAATGCAGTAAAGAATTTATAGTTAGTATTCTGAAGGATTTACGGCATAATAAGCTTTCTTTCTTGAATATTCAGCATTCTGGCCTAAATGAAATGTAACACAAAGAGTGCAAATCAGGTTCTTTTAAGTTGTGCGATTTACATGGCTGGCAGTGGAAAATAACTTTTTTGTGTCTGTTTATTAAATTTTTGTTGGAAAGTTGCTCAGACTTAACCAGGCCTTATCCTGCCATGTCCTGCATTATACCGTCTTTATACCACCTAAACCCGGGATAAATGTACATGAATCGGGGCCCTGGTCGGGAAAGATTTTGTAATTTCTGGATTGTATTTAAAAAATTATTAAACATGTTTTGAAATGCATATAACGCAGTGTAGTCCATCATCTTTGACAATACTATGGAAAACATAGCCAGTACGAAATACATGAAAATATTGCAAGGTTTACTCAATCTACAAGCGGAATTTGGGGGTACCTTGACGTGCAATATTCGATAAAACTTGGGCACGGCATTTCACGGCCAGGCAAATAACAATTTTTTTTGTTATTTCAAAACCAAAACCATTGTTGTTAAATAATTTCTACATATTGTCAGCCTATTTTTCAATTTATTATTTCTTGTAGGTTTAAATCGCAATGGATCTAGCTGATTTTGTTTCAGCGATTCGGCTGATTTTCGATGTACACACAGACAGACTCACAGAACGAGCGCAGTTTAAGTTGAATGGAACCACTTCGTTCACTGCGCTCACTCGTTTAATAATTACTTTATTTTGTGATTTTTTTAAATAGTTTTTTTCCCGGAACACTTTTGGAAATATATATTTTTTTTTAATCCCGAAATATTTCTGATTTACATTCCTATGGTAGGGTATGTCACAATCACAGGCCTAACTGTCATAATTATTGTGAGTGCCTACACATTATTAAAAACAGACCGAGCCAACCTTGTCAGCACAGACGAGCGCATACTTAATTTAGAAAATTAAATAGGAACAGAGAGCCATTATGATTAAGTTCGTTCTTTGGAGACGGCTTTAAATAAGCTAGCCTGTAGCAGCCTATGCGAAGTGCAAGTGTAGGCCTACCTTCATTGCATCCTATTTTCTGATTTATTTGCCCTATTCTATTATCACATTCAAATCTCAATCTTCCTTCAATATTTCACTTTCCCTCAATTGTGTCAAGTTCTCCTTACAGGGAAGATCTCCTGATGAATCTCCATTGATTTATTTCCTGTAGTAGATCACTTGCTAGAGTAGAATCACACAACTTTGAATGACCTTTTGACACTGTTCGGCGGCCATTTTTTCATGTGAACCACCTGAACAAAATTGGAGGTCCTAATTAAAAGTGTACTTTTAAAAAAATTAATGAATTATACACGGTGCATTATTAAATAAAAATACTAAATTATTGTTTTAAAGATTAATTTAAAGTAATCTGGACGATCAAATTCATTGACAGTATAAATAACAAACAAATGTCAAGTCGTTATTCGTTTTCACAGTTGACAACAATGGTTTTATTTTATTGACCAATGAGCGATCTTCCCAATACCACTTTCATACAATCAGCTAAAATATTACTAAAGGCCTGTCATCTGCACAGAACAGATAGGCCCTGGATAGGCCCTAGCCTACGTCGTCTGCTTTAATCTTAATTGTTTCTGACTAATTTCTTTACTTGGTTGCTCTTCTGAGTTCTGGGCTTGACTATTTATTCATTAATAATATTTTAATGTTATGTAGGCATAGCCTAAGTATTGATTAATTGAGTAGGTCTATCAATTGTCTGATGTTGAAGTAAAGTAGGTCTTTGTCACTAAGCCATGCACTAATAGGGCCCGCGGGAAAAACACAGTCTAGTAAGCCAACCAATTAGGTAGGGCCATAGATACTACTATACCTAGGTATATACTATACCTAGGCCTAGGTACCTAAACAGTAGGTCCTAAATACGCACAAGACAACGGTTATAGACATTAGGCTTTTAGAAAAAATACTTTTAATATTCCTCTTAGGGGGTAGGGCTATCAATACTAGGCCTAGGCCTAGGCTACACTACCTGAGTTGGGCCGATGCTAGGCTGCGCGTAGCCTTAGGCTAGGCCTAGTTTCCCCAAATTGAACACATATATCACAAGAATTTCCCTGTTTTATCAATGTAGGACTAGATCTAGCTAGCCTAGGCTGCATCATAGATAGGCTGCATATTAAAGCAAGGCCTAGGCTTTCGCCCCCCCCCCCCCCAACCCCAAAGAGAAATTGCATAGACTAGGCCTGGCCCTAGGCTAGGCTAGAACGAAGTGTATAATAGTAGGTATCCTTGCCCTAGGGCCTAGTTCAATTTTTATGCAAATAGAATTGTGTTGATTAAAATAAAATAACAATGATATAAGACAAAGAATTTTAATATCCAAAACAACTCAGTGACAAAACATAACACGCAATGACAGTATCCTAATGAAACATAACCTCCAACGTTTGGAATGGTCTGTTGACATACACCTAGTTCGTCACTTCGCCACAAGCACGCAGCGCACGGAGTAGAAAAATGATGCTAGCAATTTTATTTCTCCTGTGTTGGTTATGCCGATTTAAACAAATGCAACTTTGAAGGTCGTTCATCTTGGCTGAATCCTACTCTAGCAATGCTGGAGTTTTCATCTCCTGGTATATGTCAAACTCATATGCCATCATTGTGCTCTGGTTCTATGCTCCGAAGATAATTTGCAAAGAGAAATCACCCCATCTATCGGAACAGTCTTTTTTTATTCCATAAAGTTACGTAAGAAACCTGACTTAGTTTTTTTGTCTGTTTTGTAATCTGTTCTAGGCCAAGCCAACGGTGAATCTGCATCCGGTGTCAACCGAAGTATCTTAAATGGGGGTATTCGAGCAAGAATGAGGCTCCATGGCAGTGAGAATGCTGCACCTGCTACAAACTCCAACCGCAGCAGTACTCACCTCCCTCTGCAAATGACCACATGTAAGTGTTATTATGTACCCGTGTGTCGTTCATGTCTTACCCGTTGTGCTCCTCGGGGCCCCGATTCATGTACATTTTTATCCCGGTATAAGCAGAGTTAGGTGGTATAAGTGCGGTATAACTCCGAATCCAATTCATGAAGACTTATCCCGCCTCGCACGGGGATAAGAAAATATGTAAACAGATGGCGGACATTTTAAATTTTGCGTTTATGTGTAAAACGAGAAAAGTTTTCATTACCCTCTCATAAAACAAATCAGAAACCGTCTCGGGCCTAGGCCCAGATGTAGAAAATTATTCATAATACAACAGTGTAGGCCTAAAGTTCGATTAGGCTATAGGACTGGATAAAATTAATACGAACATAACTCGTTTGACAAGCCCTTGGCCTCTCCTAGGCAACCCTAGGCCTGCACGACCTTGTTTTGACACACATCCCGCACAAATAACTAGTTTTGATTACTAAAAGCCTTATGCAGATGAACAATAGTATGATAGTCCTAGGCCAGGGTTGCCGTTTTTACGGATTTTATCCGTTTTAACGGATTTTGAGGGTGCAAAACGGATACACGGATTTTTAGTCCAATTTACGGATTAAAAAAAAAAAAAAAAAAAAAAAATTTTTTTTTTTTTTTTTTTTACGTTTTACGCCGTTTTTTAACTAGGGCTGGTCAAAAAATCTATATTTCAATGCGATATTGATAAGTGGGAATCTTTTCGATGTATAAATATCAAAATTTACACCAAAAATGTAAAATTTCGGAATTTTGGTGGAGGGCCGGTAGGTAGTCTAATTAAAATTAACCTGGCTGGTGCATATGGTGGAGGTGCCGGGTCATAACACGCGGTTGTGAGATCGTAAAAATAGGCATTTATGGTGATACCTTATCATTTTATCAACCCTATTTGGCCTCGAATCATTTTTTTTTCCCGATTGATTCGGGGCCTACAGGTTGGCTTGGTCGCTTTGATTTACTGTGTCCCACTGAAAATCAGTTATATAACTGAGTGGGTAGACTCTTTATACATTTAAAAAAAATTTATTTATTAAAAATAGGCCTACCTACTCTATAAAAAATTATATATTCAATTTTATTACAACAATTACATTATGATATATCGATATCGTATTGAAATTGGTACATTTAAGCATTTTAAGGATTTTTAAGGATTTGGGTGTTTCATTTAAGGATTTCTAAGGATTTTTGATCTGCTCAAACAGGATTTTTATTTTTTCTTGGTGGCAACCCTGTCCTAGGCTATTCCAAAATTTACGGCAATAATACGCCTTTTCTTTTCTTTTAATGATCTCACGCAATCTTCTGTCAATAAATAAAAAGTAAAACAAAAGATGGAGCAAATTTTTAGTGTTCTTTTGCAAATCTACTGATTTACATAGCTGTGGAATGCAGTGGAAAAAACATTTGTTGTACTTGTTGTTGGATTGAAAATTTCTGATTGGATGAGTGTTGCTCAGACTTAACCAGGCCTTATCCTGCCATGTCCTGCATTATACCGTCCTTATACCACTTATACCCGGGATAAATGTACATGAATCGGGGCCCGGGAATCTAATTTGCGCTGCCTGTATTTTGTTCTGTTCTCTTTCCCAAGTGGTGTTTGTGTAATGGCGCTCCAGCGCAGCCAAGTTGCGGTGTCCTAGTGGGCACCTTGAAGGGCACATATTGTCAGCAAAACATTCAAGGTTCAGGAATGTTATGAACTTGAGCTTGCCGTAAACTTGCTGCAATCTAAAGACAATAAATTGGATACGTACTTACTCAGTAATACTTTCTCTATTTGCAGCATCTTTGTCAGCCTCTGTACCAGCTGTGGCGGCAACAGGCAGTACGACTAATACCACCACAGCAACCATAGCCAATGGAGTACCACCACCTCTTGCAAATGGTACCCCTGTTAATGCAAACGTGGTTATTCCTTCAAATGGAGTTGTAGCTACCACAAATGGAACACCAGAATCGGCAGCACAAAGAGGAGCGACAAATGTGGAGGAACCACTGCCAGCTGGGTAAGTTAACTTGACTTTGTAGGCCTTTATCTGCAATCTGCATGAGCGTTTGAAAACAGTGTTTTTTCTAACTTTCTTTTGAATACCGGTATTGAATTTAATAAAGTTCATATTCTTCATCACTGCCTTCCCCTGTGTAGGCTAATGGCGTATTCAGCTGGCCGCACTAGTGCGCCCAGTGCGCACCGAATTGCCACTTGTTTTTTCATTTGTTCAGTTTTATAATGTTAGTCAAGTGGAAATCAACAACAATAACATCCCTGCACTCGCCGAGTGCATGCCAGTCGAATACGCCATTACTGTAGACCTAGTTTAAATTTTTAAAAAAAAATTGTTCCGGATTTTGACCTTTTTGGCCCAGTGTCCCGGGATACCCAGATTTGTTACGAGAATGAGAGTTTCCTCTTTGACAACAATAAATTTATTTTCAGTATTCTGCTAAAGGGTTAGTGCTATGTGCCGTTTTCTTTGAAAACTTTTTGCTTGCGGGTCCCGAGTTTGGATGTTTAGTTTGGCTCTGGTTGAGTTTAGTTGTGCGTTGTAACTGGTGTTTTTGCATAGATCACACTCTAAATGCTATCTTGATTAATAAAATACAACAAAATTTTGTCCCCAGCGGCTGGGACTCACACCCAGGCCCTGTGCAAGTCCACAGTAATCAGGAGCCTCCGAGTGTCCTGGTTTTTTGTTTTTGAATTATGGTCATCTTAGGTTTAAATGGACACAAAAAAAATACATAAAGATAAAAAAAATAGTTTTGTGTCACTCATCAATATTGTCAGTCATAGTTTACTTAATCAATGCAGAACATGATTGATGACTTGTCAGCATTTTTAACTGTTTGCATATGGTTACGTGTAGGTTCTCACTTTTTGTCTTCGGCGGGACAAGGATATAATTATACTAGAGATGGGACGATTACGATTCTACCGATTATTAGGTGAATCAGCGATTATTCGTTCAAAATTGGCCGATTCTAATTGCGTGATTTTGAATATTTGCGCGCTTGCCAGTAGGCAATCTGTCGTTTAGCGGCAAGTGCTAGCGTATGTAGAAGGTGGTGTAAAGAACATTCGACCCATCGAGTTATACCTATCGAACATTGAATCGAATTTTCGTTGGCTTGTTGTCGTAGGCCTAATTTCACGTAGCCTAACCTCGCGTGTTGGAACTTGGAAGTTGTTTCGTAATATATTGTGACTTTTTTCGCATTTGGAATGCACTCTTAAAGAAGTCGTTCAATAAAAAAGCGACGTGTGGCGTTACTTTACAGTAGATGAGGTGAACGAAAGCAAGGCAAAATGTAATTTTTGCAACTCGCTTATTTAGTTGGTGGACGAATTTTTTTGTCAAACGGCTACAAATACGAGTTTTGTACCGTTCGACAAAAAAATTCATACACCAACTGTTATTTTCAGAAAACTATTTTAACTATAGTCAAGTTATAGCTAAAGGTGTGTAGAAACTATGGCCAGAAAACCGATTCTCAAAATTTAATATTGAACGAGTCTTATATGCTACACTTTTGTCAAAAAATCTAAATCTAATTTCCAAAAGTGAGGTTATGTACCGCCCAAAAAAATTCACAATTTTTTTTCTGTTATTTTAAAGGCCTTCTTTCATTCAGCAAACTTTTCAGACATGTTTCTTCGACTTTCAAATTATCGGCCAGAGGTAGTACAATAGCCTTAAGTAATAAAATAAAACAATAGAAGATTAATAACTAAGATATTTTTGTACTTATTGGTATTGTTTATTGAGCAGGTAAGTATTTAACTTGCACTTGAAATGCAGACAGTCACAGCTAAACTTCTTGACTAGATCTGGCAGTTTTTTGTAGATTCTCCCTCCAGCCTGCATTAGCCCTAAAAGTGACTTTCTCAGCCTGCTTTAGAGCAGCGCTATTTCGAGTGTCATGAGAGTGACAGCTAGAAACTAAAAACTAAAAATGGATTTCATTTATGGCTTGGTGCTTCTTTATTTGAAAGGCTTTAAGAAGTGCAAAGCATAAATCTTAGAAAACTTAAATTTTTAAATATGAAAATGATAATGAATAATATTATATTGTTGTACTGTTTTACATATTAATAATGTACCGGTACTTGTATAATCATTCTTACCCTACTTTATTACTCTTTCTAACACAGTGTGCAACCATTATATTAGGAAAACGCCAAAGTCGTTGTTAGATGAGTGAGTGAGCAATGTGTTGAGTACCCGGTATCATTCCCTTTTCTCCCCCTGTAGGCCTACCTAAGACTGGATCTAGACAGCATTGGTCTTTCCACCATAACCTATCATAGGCTAGAGTGGCGCATTATGGGTGGCCTTACAGTTAATGTGCCCTTATAACAAATAAACTCAAAAGTCAAAACCCTATCATTTATACCTATATCAATCAACTTGTATGCAGATGTTCCCGCGTATTCAACACATGACTCGCTCACTCGTCTAACAATGACTTTGGCGTTTTCCTATTCTAGTTGGATAATGCGCCCTTATACCCGGAATGTGGGGGTTGCAGGCAGAACTTTGTTTTCGAAATGAATTATGTTAAGATATATAATGCCTAGATACTATTTGTATCTATTGTCTTAATTATGATTTGAAAAATGATCTGGCAGGTGGGAAATGCGTTACGATGTGTACGGCCGCCGCTATTACGTCGATCACAATACACGGAGTACATCGTGGGAGAGACCGCAGCCTCTGCCTGTTGGCTGGGAGATCCGGAGAGACCCTCGTGGCCGTATCTACTACGTGGACCACAACACACGTACCACCACATGGCAGAGACCAAACTCTGAGAGATTGCAGCACTATCAGCATTGGCAGGGAGAGAGGGCACACGTTGTACAGCAGGGAAACCAGAGATTTCTCTATCCTCAGGTACGATGGATGACAAATTTGTATATGGTAAGGCTAGGCCTATCTTTTAACTATGACCACAGATTAACAATTGTTAGGGACACACATTTATGGTAAATAAAACCACCACAAAGCGGTACAAAAATTATTAAAAAGCGGTGTAAAAAGTCGGTGTTAAAATCCAAACTTGACAAAAAGCGGTGAATAAATTTGTTAATTTGCACATCACTGTGTGTCATTCATGCATATTGTAATGTAAACTTGGCCTAGGCCTAAGCTACTGTTCCCGGTTAAAAAATCTAGACCAGAGCCTGATTTCGTGGTAAAGGCCTAGGAAATGAACTACTACATATTAGGGATGTCATAGGGTACCCAGGTTACCTGAATCCAGAAATTACCCGAATCCGTTTTTCGGATTTGAATCTTTATCGGGTAGTTGTTTACTGAAAATGAAAGGTTTTTAACCGCTGCGCCGGCCTTGCGTACCTTTGTGTTCGTGCCGTCACTTGAAACCTAAATTCCTTTCCCACACAACTTGAACAATCAGCCGGGCCGCCTGGATCGCACGCGCAGGCCTCCCTTCAGCCTGCTTCAGCTGACTTGAGTGCAGACTGCCGGCTGCCCTGCCCGTCGAGCGAGGCTGGCCGGCCGGCGACCCCCCTCCCCCGCCGCAATTGAGGAAGGGTGGGTCTGCTGAAACACACAAATCACACTGCTGTGTTTGCGTCATTGTTCAAGCAACTTCCAGGTTGCGATGACGTGACGGAATGGGTGACCACCGACCGCTAGGTTTCGTCTCCAACAGTAGAAGATAAGCTTATCGCTTCCGGGTATCTTCTTGTAGACGCTTCCGAATAACCTTCAACCGCTCGAGGGGGGGGGGGGGGGGGGGGGTACAACGATAAAATGACGTAATTTAGGCTTTCAGGATTCGGGTAACCCGATTCCTGGAAGGTCAGGAACCGGATCCTAATTTTACTACCCTATGACATCCCTACTACATACCAACAAATGTCATTCAAAAATGAAGTGTAAGGTAGGCCTAGGCGAGAGTCTTGAGATGTGTAGGCGTAGGGCCTAGGTTGGGGCCAAGGTTCTAAAATATTATCTCAGTGTTAAATTTCTTATGTGCATTTTTTTGCAGACTTAACTCGACTATGCCTAGCTTTGGCCTAGATACAACCATGGGCACCCATAGAATACAAATCAGGGGGGGGGGGCATACTTGGCAACAATGAGAAACTTCTGCTGTAAGGACGCCCCGCGCAGCGGCCGCCAGAGGCTTTTTCGTGAAGCAAAATTTTTTTTAGGGTGCAGAACTGAAATAGCAATTTTTGACAAATTACAATAGTATTTTCCTCAATGATTTATAGTTAGGAAAATGTGAACTAGGTACTACAGTAGGTATATTGGTTGTGGATTTCATTGCAATAAAACTAGAAATAAGGATATGCCCTATTATATATTATGATTCAGTGAACATTTTGGTAAGTTTTATTTAGTAGAAGTACAAGTATATAATGAAATGTAATAATGAAGTACTATATAAAATGAATATAGTTTTTAATTCAGAAAATAAAAACTTGAGGTTTCTTCTTTCTTTGCCAAATTCATTTATCACTTTTTCGATAAATTTATCTTTATTTTTGCTGACACTCTCTCGGTGAATGCTGAGCATGCATAAGCCACTTAATCTTCACTCATTGTCGAGCCCAGCCAGGTTTTTACCCTCCTTAATGTAGGCCTACTGAAAGATCTTTCAATGGTGCATGTTGTGGGAGGCATTGACAAAAATAAATGCAATGCTTTCGAAATCGTTTTCGAAAATATGACATCTTTACATACACCATCATTATCAAATTTAGTATTTCAAATCACCTAAAAAATTTAACTGTCGCGTTTCAATACAATGATGATGTTTCAGGGGGGGGGGGGCAAGTGCTCCCCCCCCCCCCGTATGGGCGCCCATGGATACAACCGTGGAATCACAAATGTCATAAATGTGAACACCCGCAAATCAACGCCAGAATCAACAAGGCCGATTCAGAACAACTCTGAAATTTATTATGTGCTTCGTTGCTAGGACGGCTCCAAAGTCACCATAATTTACAAACTCCTAAGACAAGAACTGATGGACTAAAGTCCAAATAAATCCAGTTAAAAAACTTCTGACTTAAGCGGGAATCGAATCCTGGACCTTCTGCATTGGAAGCAGATACGCTAACCACAAGACCAACGAGCCACACTTCTGACTACTGACTACTGATGACTGACTACTGATACTGGAATGAAACCTTTAATCATTTCACTGAGTCGTCCTAGCGATGAATAGCAATAGTAAATCGTGTTGTCCCCTGCTCAAAATCAGTTCTTGTAGCTGAGAGTCAGCAAACTGACTCTAAGTAATGACTAAATAATGTTCGTTTAAAAAAACATATTCCACTGACCACTGTTGACAATGCGTTGCCCCCTATGCATGGTTACGCCACAGATAATAGAGTACACTACGTGGGCAGATACGTAACCTCCATGTTAAATGTGCTTCGCGGGTTTTTTCGTACTTGTTTGCAACAACCGCATTGCCGCGCTAGTGTAGCGCGCTGTGCGAGTTAACTGACCCCTATAGTTTGTGTTTGAAACTGCTGCTACGAGCCTCTTTTGTTCAGTGGATAAGGTCGGGTAAACAGGTACCTGCTTCGCAGACCTACAGTGTTGCATGCATGCATTCTCTCCTCGAAAGTCGAGAGGAGATCCAGGCCAGCCAAACCGCATTCCGATGGAACAAAGACCACTACCCCAAATACCGGGTCGTAAAACGTTCTTGCACATTGGACAGAAACCTTCACTCACAGAATCGAAGTGAACGATGAGAATACTCATCAGTCATGATGTGCATGGAAGTGATGTTATAGTATTGTATTATACTACAGTAAGATCCCTCTTATCCGATCTCCTCTTATCCGATATTCCGTGTTAACCGAGCCGCCCCAAAAAAAAAAAAAAAAAAAAAAAAAAAAAAAAAAAAAATTAAAGTTTTAAATACGTAAATAAAACATAAAAATAATTACAGACGCCGCGCCGCACTTTTTTAAATGTACTCGCATACATTTGTAGGCATGCCTTACGAGTAGGGATGACATCGGGTACCCGGTTCCAGAAATTACCCGGAGCCGATTTTAAGATCCGGGTATATTTCGCGGCCGTTTATAGACTAATTCACCAGTTTAAATTACGCGCTACGTGGTTGCGGTCTTTCCCGCGGAGCGTGCCCGCTGCCTAAAGAGTAATTGGAGTTGACGACAGAGCGCGTTGTAAGCTATCACGTGCTTCCGTCCGTCTCGGCGAGTCGCGCCCATGCCACGAGTGAGTGCAAGAGAGAAAGATGCGGCAATAAATCTTGGACACCGCCGTCTGCGCAGTACGAGATGCGCGTACGATCCAACCAACTCACACTCACAGCTGACTGACAAAGATGGTTGGGTGTAGAAGTAGAATTCGCAATGCAATCATCTTTCAACCGATTCACGAAATTCGTTATCACGACGCATAGGATTGTTATTCCTGGGCTTATGTTCTTTCTTTCCCAGGCTTATCTTGCGACGAGAGCTTCAGCGCGGGATATAGTAGTGAGAGGTTTTCCCACATGAGAAAGAGAGCTAGGCCTAGGCCTAGCCTAGGCCTATGTTTGCATTGTAGGCCTAGCCTAGGCCTACTGCGTCGAGTTTAGGCCTAGACATACGTTTTTATTACGACATGTAGGCCTAATTGTGTACGTGTGTTTGTGAGCTTGATTTACAAGCTATTAATTCATTTAGTATACCCTGTATGAAGTGTATCGTGTGTATTTTATGTTCCTTTATCCATTACATGTGTGGCTAGGCCTATGCTAGGCCTACGAGAGCAAATAAACAAATGAAACGCGCCATCCGAGTTTTTCGCAAATCCTAGGTGCCCCCGGTCTCATCCAACTCGGATAAGAGGGATCTTACTGTACTTTGCATAATAATAACATTTATTTAAAATATTTTTTCAAAGACAAATACACGATTAAAAATAATAAAAACAATCATAATTACAATAATCATGATTTGAAGATCAGTTTGAGACTCTGGACATAGTTGGAATAACAAACAATATCAATAACAATAACAATTACAATTACAATAACAACAACAACAACAACAACAATAATAATAATAATAATATAATAATAATAATAATAATAATAATAATAATAATAATAATAATAATAATAATAATTATAATAATAATAATAATAAACGTGAGGATTTGAACGAGGATTTGAATCCTATGATTTATTTTTATTTTATTACTATTTAGTATTTACATTTTATTTGAATGTATTTAATTATTTTATATCAACCTTTGGGTTATACTTCTCCACTATAGCCTGTGCTGGTTTTATCCAGCCACTGTCTCTTATTGGATCTATTAATCTCTTTGCATACAGGAAGTCAAAGTCAGGGAGAGTGTATGTTCTTGTCAGTTTGAAGATAAAATGACATAAGGTCGTGCGAGGTTACTCATTAGTTGGAAATTGTGCCTGGTCTGCATCAGCTTGAGTTTTTAATTGTCCGTGAACCTTATTTAACATCACAGATAACAGAGTACACTACGTGGGTTTAACATCAATCCATTAATCAATAGCATTTATAGAGACGCAATGCAAAATAAAATTGGATCACAAATTCATCATCAATGTCAGAAGTTACCTAAACGAATTTTAAACTATTCAACCTAGACGCCTGACGGGTGACCCTTATTTGTTTTAAACCAAAATAATGTACCACAACGGCATTATATATAATATATAAACACTGTGGTTTCCAGAGAATGCATTCATCTGTATCTAGTTTTAAATCTCTGTTTTCCATTCGCCTATCTTTCTCAAATAGATAAGTCGGAAGTTCACAATCCAAGTTCAGGCAATATACTCTCACTACTCTTTTATTATCCAAATTAGTAAATTACTAAGATTACAAGTGTAGTGTTCATATTATGCGTCAGCGTAAGATTGTTTACTTCATGATGTCGGAATTCCATGCACGCACTGTGACAGCTGCTGGCAACCCATACCATGCCATTATCGTTCGTCAATAACAAAACCTACAAACTGTATTTAGCTCGTGCACAGATGGCTCATGTAATTTGAGTGCATTTCTTTACCCGTGGAAAGAAGTATACATGGTGGTAACTCACACTTATAGAAATTGTTTTATCTTGGAGGCGCGATTAAGCGCTCTAAAACTATTAATATTCATATTCATGTAAATAAGAACATAATTGCGCCCTAATAAAGTTTTTCAATAGATACACCTGAGTTTCCTTGCCACCAGGTCCTTTCATTGATATTTGCCACACGAACCATGAACAAGAACCAAACTCCGTTTACCACTTTTGGGCAAGTGGCTGGGTTTCCAAAGTACGTATTTACTCGGCGAGAAGGCCGTTGTAGGGCTCAATTGCCTAAAGTACGTGCGAATTACTTGTTACGAATAACTTGTTAGTTACTAACACGGGCTACTGTACATCCACAGATAAAATATCTATGCTTCTGTCTGTGCTATAACTGTTATTGTATGTTGCATCATACAATAGGTACGATACGAGTATTATACAGTAATAAAACGACGAACGCGATATTACTTTGTTTACAGTTGAGAACGTGAATCACCAGCTCAGGCTAATTAGCTACTATTTATATGTTTTAGGTACAAGCGATAGTAAACAATGACAGGGCTCTCAAGTTCTATTCAACCTGATTGTTTGTCCTCCCTACCGTCCGCCGGGTCGAGGTTTGATGATGGTGGCACGTGGCGGGGGGGGGGGGGGGGGGGGGGGGGGGGGCGTATCGCGTATACCTGGGTGCAGACTCTAGGAACTCGAGTTCGGGCACATAAAAATACACGGAATTAAATATAATTATTATTTAATCACATATAATAAATAAATACATTTTTGTAGGAAACCCGTTTTAGGGTGCACACCAGTTTTACTTGATGTGCCCCTCTTCAGGTGACTAACTAGGTATATTGGAGAAGGAAATTGTGAAGGGATGTCCGAGGGCTGATTAAGAGGACTCAATCCCTTGCATTTTGCATTAACGGACTGAGGAAAACCTCGGAAAAACACTTCAGTCAGGATTGCTGGTCTCGACGGGATTTGAACACGGGACCTCACGAATCAAAGTCGAGCGCTTAGCGCTCGAGCCAGCCAACACTACATATAATATACCCATCCCCTGATTTTTACTACAAACCAAGGCTACTATAATACACTCCTATATTCATGCATATTCCCTATCTTCAAAGGGGTCGTTAAGCATTACAACCACAAACAACTATGTTACAACGAGTTCATGCGAAGCGCGTAACTCTGATTCGGGAGGTCATCGAACGATCCCCGCCGCCGGCAATCCTGACCGAAAGTTTCTTCCAAGATTATCTTCACTTGGGAATGCGAATGCAAGGGAATACGAGTAGTTATTCGGAATAACTACTCTGAAACAGCCCTAGGATATCCCCTTTACAGCTATGCCACAACTCCCGTAATTAGTTACGGTCGTTCTGTAAGTCATTCATGTTGGTCAAAATGGTATAGTATCATAAACACCACGCAAGTGTAATTATTTATGAAGTATAAATAAACGTATTCAATAAGAAGAGCCAGATGAAAAATCGTCGCCGTAGACACAGATAACTAAAGTGATGACCTTGGATAAGTGTGAATGACGATAAATACGCTACACCGAGGTCGGCACTTACGCAGTTGACATTTATTTACATGGACCATAGCTGTATGGATTCACCAACTTTATTTATTTATAACTTTAATAAAATTTGTGGTGGTGTTGGGGGGGGGGGGGGGGGCTAACATAAGTCGCAACACCCACTAAACACATCTAACCAAAAATGAATATGAATATGTTGTCTGCAATCTAACATCAAGTGTATAAATCGTAATTATTAATAACAATAGCTTGAAATTACCTATTGCCATTGTATATTTAATAATAAGTAAAAAGTAACTTGTTGGTCAGGTTAGGGACGGTTGAGATGCTTGAGTTTCCTTGTTTGCTCCTATTTGTCAGATAGCGTTTGGTAATTTTGGTCCTTCTCTAAGACGGGCGTTGCCCTTTGTACTCGCGTGCTCGTTGTGTTTCAATGGCAATGGTCTACTCGTGAGAGGAGAGAGGGTGTCGGTGTGCGATGGGGGGGGGGGGGGCACCGAGTTTAGTCGTAACAATGGTGTTTAGTTTCAATTATTCAGTAGAGTTTTTTCCAGTACGTAATATGTAATAAATAACCAAATAACCTTCCCTAATAAAATACAAAATATTGGTAGTAAGTAACAACTGTCTCCTCCGACCCCCCCCCGGTGGTCGAAGACTATTGCCGGTGTTAAATTAACACTTTCCTTTACCCAAATCAATGCGCGCCAATGGACGTTTTTATTGGTCTATTTTTATTTTTGTTACAACTTAGGTGGATGAAACCACAGACGAAACTATCACCGGCTTGACGGGCGGACGTAATGCATTAATACTTCTAGATTGGTGTAGGCTATTGTAAGATCGAATTGAATTTTGAATCAGAGAGTGGGTATCGGAGACGCGCCTTTTATAATCACTTCCACCAACTAGGAGTATTGCATGTATAATAAAATCGACAAATTGTTACTATTTTACACAAATTGTCTAAGCCTACCCTACATCATGATTTCCTATTTTCTGGAAATCGATCAAGAAAATAAAAATGTGGGTATCGATACCCCACTTGAGATGGATTTTGTAATTTCTGTATTTTTTTCCATGTAACTAATTCACGATTTTCTGTTCAGATTTAAAAAATCATACAAATTAGTAAGTTAATGAACTGCAATGATACTAGACAGTGGCAGTTATTAAATTATTATTATCATCAACGCACAGGTCGAGGTAAACAACAAACGGCCTTACTATCAGTGGACCAAAATTCGTAAGTCATATTGATCTTTTGTTAGTTATCGTTCACTCGTCGATTGCGTCAGGGCCTGCAGGGTTGGCTTGGTCACTTTGGTTTACTGTCAGCTGTCCCCCACTGAAAATCAGTTGTGTGAGTGTGACCGAGTGAGTCGACTCAAAATACGGATTTATTTATTTATCAGCTGTTCTAAATAAAGTAAGAACCACAAGGAAACAAAAGCAAAACGATTTGCCTTCAACAAACACTGTGCTGGTTATATGCTACTGCTAGGCACTAAACTACGATGTATTGGTGAGTAAAGAAAGAGACATTATTATTTGAAAAATAAATGGTTGACAATCAAATAACTTTGCTTTTCAGATTATTTCTATGAATTGCCTTGTTAGGCCAATGCAATTGAAGAATGTTGCTGTTTCCACTTTCCACATATCAGAACCTATGTCTCACCCCTCCGGCATCGCGTTCATAGTGTAGGCCGTGGTGTAGGCCAACTTAGTTAGCCTCTTGTCAAGTGCCGGCGCTTGTCGAGGGGAGTGAGCCGCGGGGTTTTGTTTCTGTGGTAGACTCGATGACGCCTTGGTGTCTGTATGATTTGGATGTCGGAAATCGTCGGATGTCGGATGTCGCAAATCGAAAGTAACGTAAAAAAAATCGGGAATTCATTCAAAACAAAATCAACCATTTTTGTTTCGATGACAGTGAGTCAGTGAGATGTTATCGTCCACATGTACACATGTAACAGATATTATCTGTGGTTGCCAAACCAATTAAAATAAACTTCGGGAGAAAGGGGAGAAAGTTGTTTGGGTGAACGAACATTGTTTAAGACAACTCATCCGAAAGTGACCTGCCCCCCCCCCCATTACGGTTTCGTCACATCATCCGTGGTCGCTATGTGTTATTAAATAAATAATCATAAATAAATAAATAAATAATACCCAACCATAATATACCACCACAATCACAACTACAGAATACCATCGCGTCACAGATGTGAGGGGTTATTTGTGCTCGTATCAAGCTGTGCTACGCATGTCTGTGTTGTGAGGGAAAGACTGATGACCGTAGCCTGAAGATAGACAGACAGACAGATAGACAGACGGACACCTCGTCGCTACCGATCTCGTGTTGATCCATTCTGCGAGCTTCTGCCAAGCAAGCAAGGGTTGGGCTCCGAGCCCCGAGGCGGTCATTCAAGGTCGCACAAGCTCTGGCAACACAGCCGCGTGAAGCTAGTTAACCACCGAACAGACGAGGTCGGAAAAAGGTTCGTCCTTGTGTTGTTAATGTTAGCTCCCAGGTAGGGGCACATTCGCTCTCAACCTCTCACAGTCGAGCCTAGTGTTTGTGTTTCACACTTCAGAATAATTCGGCCATATTGCGCAGCATCTCGCCCTATCCCGTCACGTATCTGCCCACGTAGTGTACTCTGTTATCTGTGGTTACGCTTTCTTCTTTACCACTATTTTGAAATAACTAACAAAATTGTCATATTTCGCAGTGGTACAGTACAGAATCTAGGCCTTCCCTCCAGTAGGTGAGCCTTTACCTCCTCTAGGGGTAAACCCAATGCGGCCGCCATCTTTGAAACTGACGTCACACGCAGACGACCTTGAGATGGCGAATAAGCTTAGGCCTAGGCTAGCCTACCCAAGGTCTAGGCCTAGCTATGTGGTTGGCATGTATCTTTTCTCACCCAATCCAAGCGACTATTAGTACAGTTTTTGCACATTAATATGCCTTTATTTTGGTCAAAAATTATAAAAAACATTTTTCTTGAACTCGTTGAATCGGTCGAATACAGTCGTAAACTAGGGCATGACGAAGAAAGGTACTGGAAAATATTTGTACCTATCTTTGATTTTAAACCTCTTTGCAATTTTTACGTAAAACTTAGTTCTGGGCTTAAATATTTTGATTTTAGGCCTAAAAATTTTCCATTTGATTTAAAATCTGTGGGAAATTAACAAATTTTGCCTTAAATTCGCGAAAAAATATAATTTTGCGCCAATTCGCGAATAGATTATTGACTATTGTTCAGAAACCAATCAAAGTCACTTCATAACCTCAAAAATTGCTAATAAATAGGCCTAAGTTTTTATTACATTTCGCGAATTCGCGCCTTGCGAAAATTCGGTGGCTGTACCGACTGTAAATAATACAAAAATCTATTTCATACTATCCTTTCGAAGATGTGACAATAGACTGCGATTCATTTGTTCACATTTGTCCGATTTCACTGCCATGTGAATCATACCTTTCGACCTCGACCAACCATGGCCGAATCAATTACCGCCGAAAACGCACAAATCCAATTCGGTCAGAGTTATAGAATAGGGGTCCCGCAGTGTTAAAATAATATTGTAGGCCTATTTAGTGAAGCTCATTTGCTCATAAACTCTCTTTTAGTAGGCCTAAGTCAAGTTTATTCCCAATCAAAAGTAGAAGTACATAATTAATGCTGCATCTTGGTTTATATGTCATTTTAAAATTTAAATACATTGTATTTTTGCTCTTATGTGCTTTATGTAAAGTTAATTTCTGAATCTGTACGGTTTATTTGTTAGGTCCCGCAGCCGTCTGCAGGCTCAGTAGCAGCTGCACCGGAGCCAGAAGAGGACTCACTTGGGGTTCTACCAGCCGGTTGGGAGAAGAGAATACAACCTGATGGGCGAGTCTATTTCGTCAACCATAAGAACAGGACCACCCAGTGGGAAGACCCACGAACGCAAGGGTAATGATTCGATCATCATACAATCTTCCACTCCCATTTCACCCTTTATCCACATCACTACACCCTAATAGCAAACCTACTTGTTACTCACACATTACTCTTTCCAGAGAAAGGTTATCTTTACCCAAAAATATTGTTATTATTTGGTTTGTAGAGCCTACTGAATTTACGCTATATTATAGGCGACAAGTATAGCCTATACTATTTAAAAATGTAGAGTTCTCAAACAAAGGTGCAGACACTTCGTGATGGCTGCCAATGTTTCAGTACAAACTTGAAATAAATATCAAAACATTATTATAAATAGGCCCTACTCATAGACATGTTATAGCCTAGTAATTTAGTTCTTGGACTAGACTTCTACAAGATTTTATATTACTATGTAGCACAAATGTCAGGTTTATAATGATGGAGCTAAAGAAAATTTCAACTGAATGACCAATAGCCTAGGTCCATTTAGCTACTTTGTTTGTTGATCTTCATCTAAAGCCACTCGTGGAAAACTTACTGGACAAGTTTGCTCAACTGATCTTCAATTTTGTGTTTGTGGTTGGGGAAAGGAGAGAGGAGACCAACAGTTACCTTAAAGGATGTAGGTAGCTGCTTGAGACGAGGTTCACATATATTTACTAACAATTCACAATTCACATAAATGTCGAACGTTTCGGCCTACGCGGCCTTGGTCACCGACCGTTGGAGAAGAACTAACAACTAACAAACAAACAAACAAACAAACAAAAACTAACATTTAAACATTATTTACAATTATATTACAATACAAGGTGCTGTTGGGGTGAGTAGGTGGCGGTGTGCAGGTGGGATGTCTACCTCAGATTGAGGTTAGGCTTTTGGCGCGAGCCGGTGATGATTTGGTGCGCCAATTCCTATTGTCTCAGGTGTTCCTCATTGCATGATGGGGGCAACGACTTCACTACCCTTGTGGTGTAACAGTTGTCAAAGTCTCTGTTGTGGGTGCCTGCGTGTTGGGCCACCGGTTTCAGGTCCAGTTTTTCATCAATCAAAAATCTTCAATTTTGTTTATTTTTACCTTTACAATTCTGTTTCTAATCATAGGCCTATGTATTATATTAAATATTGAGTCATGAACTACAGTCAAACTTCGTTAGGACGCTTTTGAAGGGACAAAGAAAAGTGGACGTCGTAAACGTGAAAACGCGGAAACGAAATTTCATTAAAAAAATTTGAAATTAGCATTCTTTAATATCTTGTATGTATAGTTATAGTGAGACAATCAAATACACTCAAATAGTATGGTTATTAATAGTTTAAATGTGTGTAATTAAATGCGTAACAGGTAAGTATGCAAGCACTAATTACGCGCTGCAAATACTTGACAGAAGTTCTAGATTTTTGTATCTTTTTTACACATCACATAAAACACTTTTTAATATTTACTTATTTTTTATAAATTTAAATTTGCTGTCTTTACCTTTAATAATCATTATCAGAACATTATTAAAACTTTAAATAATATAATTATTTTACCATAAGCAGAGTCGATAAAGAAGTTTCCCCTTTGGGGAGGTCCCCTTACTCCCAAGTCAAAACGGAATCTAACGTCCTGCGCGCTGAGAGCGGCTCCAATGTAAAACTAATAAAAGCACTGCACGCTAAATACGGTCAGTAGATTATCGATGTGCAGTGACGCTGAAATCAACAAATGACAGACGAAACGTCAAACTTCAATTTTATTTCAATCATATTAGCCCTGGGCCAGGGTCCACTAGATACTTATGCTAAGCTGCTGTAAGCTGGGTCTTCTCACCTGATGTAAACAAACCGCCATTTTATATCTTAGCGTGCGTTTTAAAACTAATCTGGAGCGCTCCGAACACGCTCTGTAATATTATCCGTAGCAGAATGTGCTATGTTTTTGTTTTGTTTTGACAGATCATGGACAGCAAGGATTTGGCATTTTGGATTATTACCACTATTACTTTTGTATTTAGCTAGATTGTAGTTACAAATCCACGATAAAAGATTGTGTGTGCATAAGCCTAGGCTATAGCTAGACTTTGTACGGGATTTTTCATTGACCAAGGCTTAGACCTTACCCAATAAAGCGTTCTTGTAGCTTGGGGATTAGGCCCCTAGGCATAAGTCGACGTAGAGCTTAGGTCTGGAGGTTAACCGCGTTCTTACTCTTAGGCCTAGGCTTAGATCAGATTCAAGTTCAAGTTTGATTAAAATGAATCATTAGGTTTTGGATTATACATGGTGCAAGTTTGGCTTGGGCTCATCTTTATCTCGCACACCACATCAATGCTGTTTGTCTCGGGCCCTAGTATCCATTATGCAAATGAAAATTGATATATGAAGTTGAAAGATATTAAAATTATTTATATCATAATGTTACCTGCAAACATAATAATCAAAGAATATATGCGTGGAAGCCTATTTATGTATTTATTGCATTCAAATGTGCAACCGACTACTCAAATTGATGTCCAGCTGCAGTTTCTTTTTTGTTTACAAAGTCTCTCTACGGTCCGTTGGATAATGTGTGCGCGCACTCAGTAGACACATTATCAAGTATGCCTTAAACTTCAAGATATAAAAGGGCGCTTATACATTGGGAAGTACAAGCGAAGACCCACATTACAGCAGCTGTTAGGGATCTAGTGGACCCTGCCCTGGGCCCTAGTCTTTAAAAAACGATTTACTTTGATTTATTATTGTACTATAAAGTTTTGCGCAGGCGTCACTGACATTTTCGTGCGAAAAAATTTGAGATTTTGCCTTGTTCAAGCCTAACGGACGTAAGTGTAGCCTAGGCCCCAAGGGCCCCAATACAGTTTCAGACGTAAGTACGCCCTAGGCACTCAAATCGAAATCTTGAAAAATACATATTGTCGGCCTAGCTCCTAAGCTTAGGTTCTACTCCATCAGAATATCCTCATTAATAAAGAGAGTTTGCTTTATGCCAAACATTCGCCAACATTCGATCGTATTTTAATATTTGACGTTTCCGCCATTTGTCGTCATCGACTGTTAACTACCAGTAGAAAAGGACCCTACTTTTTTTGAAGTATTCCATCAATCGTCACACAGAGCGCGCGGAACTTAGATCCCAACGCCCAAAAACCGACTTTTTATTTAACCCAGGGCGGTATAGGGAGTTGGAGGACCTCCCCAACGGGGAAACTTCTTTATCGACTCTGCCATAAGTGAAAAATACAGCCTTCTGAAACTTGGTTATAAATGTAAACAAACTACTCAATCACTGCCTACTTGAAACCTTTTATACATTTTAAGAAGTCACTGCCTACTAGAATCATTTTTTACATTTTTAAAAAGTCACGCCTACTGGATCTTAATTACTTTTACCAAGTTTAGATTAAGAGACTGGTACTTTACAATACCCCTTCAAATTTTGAACAATTTCTTGAAATTTTTTCAACATTTATAATGTCTTGAAAGCACCGACAAAATAAGGAATTTTTTTTAAAATTCTTAATCCTGCTTCAAATCTGTACCATACCATAATCCTCTGGACAATGACAAACTGAACATCAGCTTATTCCACAAAATCTAAACAAACTAGATCCACTTTTTCTTTTATAACCGGGGGGGGGCACCCATGACCTTTAATATACAAATATCCAGAAAATTCAAGCAACCCAAAAATTTAGACTCATTGAAATGGTTCACCTCCTCCATGACAATCACTAACAAAATAATTACTCAAAAAATTTGAAAGCTGTTTGACAGACAATCCCCCTTCCAAAAATAATTATTTGAAGTAATGGAAATTAATTATGGTTGATATTAACTCCTGCAACCCATTGAAACCACTATATTAAATTATTTACTCCATTAAAAAAACAAAAACACCAATTAAATAATAATCATCAACTTTAAAATCTTTCAAATTGGAAATTATGAACAACCTGATTAAAATGTACTAGTATTTTTATCAACTTCGCAACACCAATTTCCCAAGAATCTTTATGAAATGTCTATTTATTCCATTTCCACTCCACAATAAACTATTCCAAATCTATCATCCCCACATAGAAATACATACCCATCAAAAAAGGTCACACCAGCAAATTGAAGACAAGATGAACAACCCCTTCAAACTGTCAACTGTATAGAAAGAGATTTTAAACCCCATTGTTAGGTGCGTAGGAATTTATTTATATCCGCAATGAATGACTCCTTCAAAATGAAAAAACTTTCACAACTGCCCAGCCAAGAGCAAAAAATGTACCAAGAAATTAGGCCACATCAACCATATTTAATCATCAAATCAGTGACTACCCTGTCAAATTGATAACCCCTTCAATCTGACCACCAGAGAACAAAAAAAATGTACCACAAGAAATGTACACCAACCATAGTTAACCACCAAATCAGTCAACCCACCCCTTCAAACTGAAAACCCCTTCAAATTGACCAATAAAGAAAAAAAGGTACCCTAGGAATGGACACAAACGATATTTATCACAAATAGTCAACCACCCCTTCAAATTTGAAACTTTCAACCTTACGATCCACGAACAAGTAAGTACGTAAGTGAAAAACCTGGAATCCACCACCCCCCTATCTTGCTCGCGCAAATGAAGGTGCTGGTAAGTTGTTAGTAGTCAGAGGTGCGTGTTTGTTTCCCTGGAGTCGCCAGTCATCTAGAGGTCTTGAAGTAAAGTTAGTTTGGGTAATCTATCATTGTTGAAAAATTCCGTCGCAAAGTTGTGACGTAGCTGTGTTTTCAATAGTTCCTAATTTGACTAGGTAACCAAATCAGGCTGTCCACTCTCTAAATCTTCCAAAAGATTTACGATTTTCGTGGCATCGTTGTCTATATAATGAAATGGCTACGAATTCCCGTAGGAAATGTTTGAGGCAGATTTTTTTTTTGACCATTGTTTCTTGTGGTATTGGGCAACTGAGATATCCACTATGACGCAACAAACCGTTTGAAGTATACTGATGGTAATCCTTCTGTTTTACACCTTCGTAGGGATGCACTATATATGTGTTCATGAGAAACTCTTTGGCGTTGGTCTTCCCCCAAAAATGATTATGAATTTTTCTTTAAAATCTTCAAGGAATCAAACTCATTTCCCAGCATCATGGTATGCATTGACCCTTCAAGCATTGTAGAGTGAACGCCAAACCTCCTGTTGGTTATTTACCGAAAGTTCATTGAATCGGCTTTCTAACACGTTCGAAAATTCAATTGGCTGAATACCTCCATCTTCTCTCCCATGAATATTATGCCCTCTCGGAGTAGTTGGTCTCCTACACCAGCTATCATTTGCATAAACGTTAGTTTCCGTAACTGCCCTGTTTATCCTTGAGTTTCCAAATCTTGAATCTTTTTTTTGTATTGTTAGAATAGAATTTTCCCAACTTCTTTGTTATTGGTTAGAATAGTATTTTCCTGGCAGATCATTTGCAAGTTTCTTGAAAGTTTTATCACTAATTCTTGCTTTTCTTCTACTTTTGAGACTTCTTTTGTACTTCCTCCTAATTTCTTGCCATTTATCATCAACATGACATGGATATCCTTATCAAGTTTCCATAGTCACCCCTACTTTGTGCTTCAATGCCTCCACATCTTCAGTTACTTTTTAGCTTCACATCTATGAATTTTGTTTTTTCTAAAGGTGCTCGAAAAGTCCTGTCATATTTTCTTCTAATCCATTTTGGATGACATCCATGTCGTTTATTTTACGTCTATCGATTTCTTGTTTAACATCCTCTCGTTTCTCGTCCATAATCGTCCCACTTCATTTTTCATGCTATTTTCCATCTTATCTATTTTAGTCTCCAAGAAATTCATTAGAAAAACTTATTTTCTGGACTTAAACTCAATTCCCTCCGGGTCGAAGTGCTAGTCATATCGTTGTCAAGTGCCTAGCGAAACCACTATCCTCTGTCCATTCCTGTCCTCCGCTAAATCTTGAGAAACATTTTGCAACCCTAAGTCTAGTTTCATCATAGCAACAACCTTCACTTTGACTAGCCATTATTCCAAAGCTAGGTTTTATTTGTACCCAAGTGTGTATGAGACCCCTAATTCTGCGTGACATTATCTTCAGTAAGGCCACTAACGTTGGGCTGCCAAATTGTCCGCTACAACCGCTTCTAACCCTGTACCAGGCTACCCTATTTTTAAATGAATACTTCTGCTGTTCTTTACTAGAGCAAAAACTCCTTGACCTCTACTCGATTCAGTAGCATCAAGATGGCCTTTGTTTCCTGGTCAAATTCATTGTTTCAAAGTTTCTAGATTTTTGTATCTTTTTTATTTTACACATCACATAAAACACTTGTTTAATATTTACTTATTTTTTTATAACTATTCAAGTTTTGCTGTCTTACCTTTAATAATCATTATCAGTAACATTATTAAAACTTTAAATAATATAATTATTTTAACCTAAGTGAAAAATACAGCCTTCTGGAAACTTGGTTATAATGTAAACAAACTACTCAATCACTGCCTACGTTGAAAACCTTTTATACATTTAAGAAGTTACTGCCTACTAGAAATCATTTTAATACATGTTTCAGAAGTCACTGGCCGTACTGGATCTTAATTACTTTTACCAAGTTTTAGATTTAAGAGACTGGTACTTTACAGCGTTGCAGCGTTGACATCAGACACACTGTCGCTCTTCCCATTCCACTGCTGCACAGCTGAAACACTGTCACTCTCATTCCCCGCCCGTGAGTTGCATAAAAAGTCTTGTCTCTCTTGCACTCGCTAATGCTATCTTACTTCCTCCCCTGCCGCTGAAAACGAGGTCGCTCGCTTCGCCTGAAACCCAGTAGAAACCGAAAAGCAACAAGCAGATTACGAGAGTCCTGTTTTCAACTCACGTGGGCGAGATAAAATTAGGACAAGAAGATTACATTTCACTACAGATCACGCTTGTTGTCGCCAAAGTCAAGAATTTTAAAAAAAATTTAGTATATAATTGTATCAATCTTACGTACACATTTTGCGAGCAAGAGAAAAAAAAACTTTTTTTTAACGGTAATTTAATTAATTAAATAAGTCTTGGTTCAACGTGTGAAACGTCCGGGAAGTGAAGTTTGTCCCCCGCCGCCCGTCGAATTCTCCGTTTCGCGGCAATGCTAGCCTTGTCACCCGGGTCACGCACCACCCGACGCCCGGCGCAAGGTCGCATTTTTCCTGATGGATTGATCGTAGACTATCCAAGCTGGTTTCAGGCGCGTTTCTCTTTTTTTAATTGGACCGAAATGTTATGTTCTTTACATCTGAATGTCATGCTACAATGACGTAAGAATTGCACAGCGCGGTCGTCTTTGTTAGTGTTTGCCGCCGCCGCGACCTTGCTCGAAGACGGCGGACGAGAGAGAGAAAAAGATTAAAAGACGACATGATAGAGGCTGGCTATGATTATGAAGAAATGGACATTGCATTGGCCATTGAGCATTGAGTGACAATGACGGTGACTATGAAAATGCAATCCAATAGCCAACACGGAAGCATTTCTGAATGTGTTACGTCGGCTACCACGCTGTGATGCACTCGATGACAAAGAAGTGGATGAATGGGCGAATGAAACTTGCAATGCGACATCAGTCAAGAGCTGACAGACGCGGAGATAACCCCCCCCTCCCCCTCCCACGCCACTAAATACGTATCGCCTAGCTCACTGTCTATTGGCTTCGGGCCAAGCCAAGATAAGATAAACTAGACCAGATACTCGTTCAATTTTATTCACACCACTCCAAGCAGTGCCAGCTGTGTTAGTGTCTGACGTGTTTGTGCGACCTTGCACATGGAAAGTCAACACTCTACAATAACATTGCTTTAAAGTAAAATGGTTTATTTATTTACATGCTTGTTTGCATACATGTTCATTGCCTGTTTTGCGATGAGTCGTTTCATTCCTAAAGGATTTTTGTGGCACACTTGTAAGAATGTGTGGGTGGCCCAGCGCCTACGCTACCGCTCTGACGGAGGGCTAGGAGGGAGGGGGTCTGATTTCAAGCTTGTAGACTTTGTACTGTCGGCGCCTCAAAAACGTGATAAACAAACACACAGGTGGCACGGGACCATGAATTGTATGCGTCGTAAGCGTGAAAGCGTGCTATCAGTAAGCGTCGTAACGAATTAGAAATTACATTGTTAGTATGGAGCTTGAGTGGGGCCACTCAAATTTGGGCGGGTAAACCATGAAAATGTCGTAATGAAGAGCGTCGTAAAGAAGTTTGACTGTACTATTATGTATTTCAAGTCTGGTATATCATTAATACTAGTACTATTTTACATAAAGTTGTCCCTAGTAAGTAGTAATTACGTAAATAAATAACTCAATTAGGCCTAAACCTAAAGAAACTAACTAGTCAATATAATTTCCATTTGTTTGTGCTGAGTCTTGGTGAATTAGGTCGAGTAGTAAAATGTTTCTTGATGCCCTCCACATTGCAGGCAGGAGATGGGTGCTGATGAACCTGCTCTACCCCACGGCTGGGAGATTCGTCTTACAGAAGATGGTGTGAGATATTTTGTTGATCACAACTCAAGAACGACAACTTTCCAAGATCCTCGACCTGGTGCACCAAAAGGGTAGGTTAATTAATCTTAAGTTACCATTGTATTCTGCAGACTTTCTACCACAGTGCTTGGCGGCAACACTTACGAGTTTTGTGATAGAATTGTTATCGATATACAAAATTATTTTGTCAAATTAATATTTCTATAAATTTAAGTTTAACCTTTTCATGAGCGTGTTTTTATGATCTAGTTGTTGTGCCTTTGAGAGTGATGTTTTTTTTCAACAAAAATACTTTATTTTGTCAGTTATGTCAGTGTCAAGGTCGTATATGAATCTGATAATCTATACTGAACCATCGAAATCAAATTGGGGGTGAAGTAACCTTCCTTTCTCTCTATTTAGCCCTATCATCAACCTCAGTTAAACTGTGCTATCCCTATCAATCCTATCATCATATTCATCTTTACGGATTACAGCGCTAGTCTGGTCTAGGCCTGACACAGCCTGACCTGCCATTAATAGCCATTAATATGAAACGTTAAGCAATGCCAATATCTAATCAAATTAAAGCAAGTGGGGAATGTTTTTAAGTATGTGGGGAGTATAGTAGCATGCGCATTTTATTTATTTATTTATTTTCTAGACTCCTTCATGCTGGAGGTTGCAAGTTCGATACGGGTTACTGGCCACAAGTTATGAAGAAATATAATTTGGAGTCGGTTTCATATAGTGATTGCAAAGCTGCGGGCTCCTTTCAGTTTGAAGTATAATAATGTCCCTATAGTGCGTTGTGCGAGATTTACCATTGGAATTGAATAAATGATTAGCTATAGGCCCTAAATTTCATATAAAGTTGATATTTGGCAAAATTGTGAAGACACAATTTATTATTTTACTGTTTCGTGCGCTAATAGAAACCCAGGGCAAACCGAAGACAAAGTAATTTTCACTAAAGATGAACTTGTTTAAAAATGATCTCAAAACTTTTTCAAAACTTGGTTTAATTGTTAGGTTTACTTTTATCTGGGTGGCAGTGTAGTGGGTGTATACATGACGGTTTTGAAAACAGTTTTGAAGTCAAACCCGAGAAGAATGTTTTTGACTTGAACTGATCCAAACCTAGTTTCGAAGCGTATACATAATGTTTTCAAACCTCAAAGCGTTTTAAATAGATTTTAAAACCGAATTTATATAAGATGTATTAAATAAATGAATTAAATAATAATTACAGGGGAGATTTACTAAAAATTAAGTTTAATAACTTCTACTTACATAATATTAAGCCTGGTGATTTAGCAGTCACAATACAAATTAGCAATTTTTGTTGTTGCTTTTATTATGTCATATATGAGTATAAAAAATCAATTATTTTCACCAGTCATTTTTTTGTTAGTACTGAATATATAAGTAGTATAAGTTCTAAGTAAGTTCTAAGTTCATTATAATAGTGTGCTCCAAGTTCTTTGTATGAGCTCTGGTGGCGGATTCTCGCAACGCTCTAACCCTTTCTAACCAGGCATTGCCATATGGCAACAGAAAGTTCTAAAAAAAATTGCGGGTAAATTTTTGGTTTTTCAGTTTAACCCCAATATTTTTTATTTTTCTTTGGCAAATAAAAAAATATTTAGATTTTTTTCCCAATTCAGTGGGACGATTAGTGACTTTTTGAGAGAAGATTGAAAATACACAGGTGCTAAAAAGGCTAAAAACAGAAAATTTTTGGTTTTTCCCGGAAAAATAATAAATCTCCTGTCTTGGTGTTATTTAAGATACACAAAATCTAAAATATGCAAAAAATTCAGAAAAAATCTAGTTTGGAAATGCACTTCAAATTTGAGTTTGACCCAGGAATTAAGATTTTATTCAAAATCCAAAAATTACAAAAAATTGCTTAAAAATCAAGATAAAAAATAAAAAAAAATACCAAAATTCTCAGAAAAAAAATAGGATTTTTAATTGAATTACGTATTACAACTACCTAATTAAGACAAAATTAATTCGGGAATGAAAGGGCTAAGGAGTATACTTGCTGACGGCGGAGTGTTTACCCCATAAGAATAGCCTACGCTCGCACCGTTCACCACCAGAAAGAGAGCTACAACTTATAATTTATTTTTGATGCACTTGCTAGATGTGGCCTTTTCAACACGTTTCTAAATAATGACAGTACTAAATAATCACGCGATAACCAGAGACGTGTGTTATGCCGCAACAATCCATATTGTTTCTAAGAGACTACGCCTGCAGAGACACTCGAGTTAGTTCTACAGTTTTTTTTTTATGTAATTACTTTTATTTGTTTCTCAATATTTTGATTTTCACAAAGTTTTTTTTATCGTACTGAAAAGTTAACGTTTATTGTCAGTTAAAGTTCCAAGTTCATTATAATATGTATGCCTTTGTAATTGATCGCGCCCTACAGTAAACGGCAAGGGGCCATTTACAGAGAAAAATCTTAACCCAAGGATGTATTAATCGTGTTATAAAATAAATTTACATTATGTTTTTTTGGGTAATCGTATCAGCTTGCATCATATTTTTGTTTTCATAAAGTGTTCCTGACAATTAAAGTTCTTGTATTTTACCGCACTGATATTTTGAGTGGGTACAGTTTTTTCTTTCATTATTATTTTGTTGAAATTCATTTGAGAAAAATTAAGTTTAATTACTCCGCTTTCTTTGGATTAGTAAGTATTTTACCAGATAGGAACATGCGGCGGAAAGTACCGGCGCGGGAAGGCACTGCAAGAGGTCGCGCCAGCGACCTCTTGTTAATCTTTCCATTTGCTATTACTTCACTTCCTAGACAGCTAAAACTATCCATTATTTTTTAAAATACATTGTTTAAATGGACGATAAGTTGGGACTTATAATAGATTTTGTTATTAAGGTCATTTCATTTAAATAGACCTTTGTTATACTGCACATGCAGAGTCTATTTGTTCCTATGTGCAAAATGATTATACAACATGTAACAATATTTTAATTTCAGTCCAAAAGGAGTGTACGGAGTCCCACGGGCATATGAGCGGTCATTCAGATGGAAACTGAGTCAGTTTCGATACTTATGTCAAAGCAATGCACTCCAAAGTCACATCAAGATAACGGTCACAAGACAGACCCTGTTTGAAGACTCGTACCATCAAATCATGAGACTACCGGCATACGAACTTCGGAGACGTTTGTATATCATCTTCAGAGGGGAAGAAGGCCTTGACTATGGTGGAGTTTCCAGGTAATGTTTTGTGAAATGGGATCGAATATGATTTTGTATTTTATTTTTTGCTCTCCATCATGTAATATTATCAATATCATTAAAGACATAATATGTATCACCGTGCAATGTCTCAAATATCATAATTCATAGTGATGTGAGTCGGTAAATTTACAATTTACCGGTCAGAGAATTTACCCTAAATTTACCTAGCATCTCGGTATAAAATGGTAAAATTTTAAAATTTCCCATCATTATATTCTAAAGACTTATCTAGGGCGACGGTCGTCGCCCGGCAGACAAGCGCATGCGACTGCTTAGGCGACACGAACTCCAGCCCTATATACAGCTATGAGAGTTGGGGGGTTTTCAGCTATCTGCACACGCCGCCCCAAAAGAGTTACAATCTTGAAACTCGGTATATGACCTGGTATGTGGTCCATGACATACCAAAAAAAAAAATCAACCCGATCCGACAACTCGTTCTGTGTTAAAAAAGGCTCTCAACATCGTCAAATTCCTTTCGGCTGGCTGGTGGGTGGGTGGGTGGCTGGCTGGCTAGCTAGTTCTCCGCGGAGATTAATTTAGCCTACAGAGAAAACGGTAAATCTTAGAACTATGAAACTTGGACCACACTTAGATGTACTTCAGACGCAGTGACGTTTGCTTTCAAAACCAAAATCGGGTAACAGGGACCGGAGAAAATCAAAATTTGGATGATAATCAAAACGCGTAATTACCAAGGCGTGGTAATTTGTACAAACTTGAAATTAAACATGCTATTAACCATTATAAATATCTTGCGTCCAAAACACAACGGGCTAAATTTGGGGATAACCATGGGCCCAAAAATGACAAAAAACATATCTGAACTTTAAGAAATGAATCATTTAAAGAAAACGCTACAACTGAGATGTTTCAAACGTGGAATACATTTTGATATCTCTCATTCTTTATCACTTTTGAATATGGAAAGCAAAATTGGGTAACGGGTACCGGAGAAAATCAAAATTATCAAAAGTAAGAAATTCCGTACTTTTATAAATAATACGCTTTACTGAGAAAACGGTTCATCTTAGAACTTTGAAACTTGGGCCACACTCAGATGTACCTCATATAACCAAAACCGGGCAATTGAGACCGGGGAAAATCAAAATCAAAATCAAAACCAAAACGCGTAATTACTCAGGCGTAGTAATTTGTACAAGCTTGAAATTAAACATGCTCTTAACCATTATAAATATCTAGTGCTTAAAACACAAGGGGTATCTTTGGGGGGACCGTGGGCCCAAAAATGTCAAAAAGCAACTTTGAACTTAACAAATTTAATCATTCAGAGTCCATCATTCACACCTTGATAGCAAACGAACAACAAAAAGATGTAATATCCAACCAAATACAAAAATTTGTAAAAAAAAAAACGGCAGCCAAGCTCTCCTTCAAAAGTCTTCGGCTGTGAATGCTGTGAGATATAGAAGTTGAGCCAAGCTTTTTATTCTTCCTCCCTAGTTTCGCTTTGAAAATAAGTAAGATCATTTCGCCTGTTGACGAGCGCCAAGCCAACGATTTTTGTGGTAAAAAAGTAAAATTTTTAAACTCGAAATCATAAAAAAATGGCTTGGCCATTGAATTTGGTTCATGAACCTACACAACAAGAATGCAGTGGAAATAAGTCAAAAAAAAAATTTAATTTTTTTTTTTAAATGACCAATTTTCCATCATTAAATTCTAAACACTAATAAGAACCTACACAACAAGAATGCAATGGAAATAAGTCAATTAACACTTTAAAATTCAATCAATAATCTGAAAATAGCTTTTCTGAACCTAGACACTCTCCAGTCTATTTCATTAGCTGACTAGGCTAAATCATTCATTTGAATCTAATTATTATGTTTATTTTATTTATTTAACCATACAAAGATAATTAAATAAATACATTATTGTTTAGTTTGTACTTTGTATGGAACAGTAAATAAATATAAGGGTGAATTTATGCTCCTTTAATTGATATACACCGTCCTCATCACAATACCTATTTATGTCAATGCCAATATGCTGAATATGGCCAAAATCAAAATTTTACCGGTTTTACAGTTTTTCGGCAAATTTACCAGTATATTTCCAGAGTTTTAAATCCACGGTAAATCCACATCACTAATAATTCATGATTACTAACAATGTTAACCAACAAATGTAGGTAATATGTGTTGAACAATTTACTTTGACCATATTGAAGTTCATGTGGGGTTAAGTCATCACAACTGTTGAATTGACGTTATTCTGGTTGTGGTTGGCAAAATAACCTAGAAAATTAAGGAAGGAAATACATATTACTTCACAGCTGCACGTAATATAATGGAGTGTGGAATTTCTACTAATTTTATACACATATGAATCATATATTATCAACAATTAATTTAATATGTTCATTTTGTTGTCCAGCTCTTTCCTGCAGTGCAGGTGTAAGGTGTAGGCCAGAAACAGTCGGGACAAAATAACATGTCAATGCTCTACATTGTACACCACAGATGGCAGTGCAGGACAAAAACAAAGCTATTAATATCACCACTTGTTTGTACATTGAACGTTAGTCCCTGCCTAATGTTTGGTTTATGTTTCAGAGAATGGTTCTTCTTATTATCGCATGAGGTACTCAACCCAATGTACTGCCTATTTGAATACGCCAACAAGAACAACTATAGTTTACAAATTAATCCGGCCTCTTATGTTAACCCTGACCACCTGCTATACTTCAAGTTTATTGGAAGATTTATCGCTATGGTTAGTTCATTCAAAGCACTGTACAACAATCTTAGTACTTAATTTAAAAAAATCAATGTTCAGATAATGAATGATGTAGGCCTACAGATCATAACTTTCTTTTCTAGAAGATTTAATTATTATTATTATTTTATTATTATTGAAGAGAAATTATAACATATTATTAGAGATGGGCAAAAATGTTTTTTTTTAATTTGAAAATTCGCGCCTTAAAAATAAAAATTCGCAATTTGTCGCGATTTACCAAAAATCACAATTTTCTCATGCACAACTTGCAAAAAAAAAAAAAACAAGTTTCAGAATAATTTGATTGATTTTAATGATTTAAAAGAAAAACAAGCTCATGAGAGTGAATAATCCTGTCAAATAAGATCTGATATTGACGTTTAGGGGAAAAAAAATTGCGATGTCGCTAAATTTTTTGCAGAGACCTTCCTTAAATGATACCAATAAACATCCTAAAACCCCCTACAATGGACTGGAGTTTGGGCCCCCAAATTTTGGGAAAAATGGCGACCAAAAATTTTGGGGGGTTATCAAATATCCCCAAATTTTTGGTTTGGAGATGACAAAATTTTTTCCAAATGGCAAAATTCCCCCCCTTTAAATCCCTAAAAAAAAAAGGGTTTTTTCTATAGTTTTGGTAGGGGCAAAGGTTACGTCACAAAATCGTGGGTTTTTATGTTTCCGTTGGGGTACCAGCTAATTTTCCAGTTTCACGCCCCGCATCAAACAATGCCCGTAAAAACGTAAAAGGATTTAAAAACAAAAAAAGGCTTTTGTACGGGTTCATGAAAATTCCATTAGATTTTAAAAAAACAGGGCTGCGAATCTGATTTTGCATTTATCCGGAATTTTGGGTTTTTTATTTTTTGGCATTTCCTCAAAAATGGCATATTTGACTGGCCATTATTAAGCACTAAATAGCATCGGAGGAAAAATTCTTTCTACGCACATTGAAGTGACAAATAACGATGAGAAAACAACTAGAGTTTTAATCCAATATGGCTGATAATTCTTAATATCCACAACATCAAAGTGAATGATGTAACAAAAAGAGTGTAAAAACAGCACAAAAACAGTATTCATATTGTGAATATTAGAAATTAGTAGCCATATTGGATTTAAACTTCGGTTGTTTTCTCATCGTTATTTAAGTCACTTCAATGTGCGTAGAAAGATTTTTTCCTCCGATGCCATTTAGTGCTTAATAATGGACAGTCAATTATGGCATATTTGAGGAAATGCTAACAATGGAAAAACCGAAATTCCGAGTAAATGCAAAATCCGATTTTGCAGACCTGATTTTTTAAAATACTAATGGAAGCTTTCATGAACCCCGTACAAAAGTTCTTTTGTATTTAAATCGATTTCTTACAGATTTACCGGGCATTGTTTGATGCTGGGCGTGAAAATTAGGAAATTAGCTGGTACTCCAATAAGCAATGTATAAACCACGATTTTGTGACGTAACCTTTGCACCTACCAAAACTATAGAAGACACCTTTTTTGTAGGGAATTAAATGGGGAATATTTTTGCCATTGCTACATTTTGTCTATCTCCAACCAATTTGGAGATATTCGATAACAAACACTTTGTGGCCGCCATTTTCCAATATGGCGGCCGAAGCTCCAGTCCGATTGTAGGGAAGTTTTAGTATGTTGATTAGTATTATATAAGGAAGGTCTCTGCAAAAATTCAGCGACATCGCAATTATTTCCTCCAAAAATTCTTATTTGACAGGATTATTACTCGACTGGCAATGTTTTTTTACACAAATTTCAAGCGATATTTTGTTTGCACACTTTTGTACTGTTTTTATTGCAAGTATTATATTGTTTTGCAGGCTCTTTATCATGGACGGTTTATTTACTCTGGATTCACGATGCCGTTCTATAAGCGAATGTTGAATAAAAAGCTCACAATGAAGGACATCGAGTCAATAGATCCTGAATTCTACAACTCTCTGGTGTGGATTAAAGACAATAGCATTGACGAATGTGGACTAGAGCTGTTCTTCAGTGTGGACTTTGAAATACTTGGCCAGGTGATCCACCATGAGCTGAAAGAAGGTGGCGACAAGGTCCGAGTGGATGAAGAGAATAAGGAGGAGTATATGAGGTATGTAGCCCTATTCTAGTTTAAAGCAAACCACATTTAACTTTAATTAAATTTTAACCACTTTTCTTTTTAAAAAATCTCTTGGATGTTGATAAATAATTAAATATAATATAATTTAGAGCTTAGAAGTGTTTCTGCTTATTACACTCATATAAACCGTGCTTATTTTCCGAATTGCTAATTTCCAAAAGCAAAAACAAGGCCGGGTAAACAACTTTAAAATATTAACTTTGAATCAACATAGGCTACCTATATTTGATTAGCACCCGCTTTGAGATCTTGCGATGTGGGCTCCTCCATACCGCAGCATTGTCTGTGCCTCATCATGTTGTTCGTTTCGATATAACGTCACTGGCTGCTGGAGGCTTTATTACAAGACTATTGGGAGGGGCTGTGCGAGACTAGAAATTACAAGTCGAGATCGAGCACGTCAACATTCTCGCTTGCTCGTGTGATTTTTTTGATCCTCGAAAATTTGAGTCTCGAAAATGACTCAAGAATTGTTGGAGAACGTACGAAAATACGGTTGCGGCGGCGTAATATTCCATATTATGATGTGCTCTTCAGCATTCTTCATGTCGACAGCGAACAGCTGACTGGTAATGGGCATTGCGCAGGCGCAGGCCACTCGATGCTCTTGCTTCGACGCCGTGCCCGTGCCTAGGAGGATTTAGTACATTACCTCTGGAGGGAACGTACATGTGGGGGGAGTGCGAAGAGTTGGCCGGCCAAGAGATAGATGGCGGGACCAAATAAAATGGAACATTGAAGAAAAGAGGAAAATCATGGGAAAGAATTAATGAAGAAAGACTCTGGGAGGATAGAAAGAAATGGAGAGAACTGGTAGAAATGCCTGTCATAGAAGACATCGAAGTAGATGAGGAGGTGTTGAGCCTGGCTAGCAAACACTGAAAGTCCACAGCCCGAGAAATTGGTGATACGTCACCCCCCGACCTGACTTATGTTGGAACCGGGTGTTGGATTATTATTATTATTACCTCTGGAGGGGCCCTTAGTGCATCGCCGCTGACGCACGTTTCGACAGCCGGGATTTCCCCTCGCGCGCCTGGCTTCCCGCAGAGAGCAGGCAACGAGACTGAGCTGGCATATTCAGTAGCTCGCGATAATTATGTTTAGTGCAAACAATGGTTTACAGTTGTGTTACAATAACAACACGCTGAATTTCCTTGCATCGTTCTTTACTCTGCATCGTAACACAAAATAATACTGCGAATAAATTATGGGAGAGCTTCGAATAAAAAGAAATACAACAAAACTGTAAAAGTGAAATCGTTATGAATTGTTTAATCGTTGAAATAACAGTTTGGCTTAATTTCTTACTTCACTGCACGTAGGAAAGGATTTATGTTTTCCATCTTATAACCTATTAGTACTTTATGTTGTCGGGATAATGTGTTGTGAACATGGTTGCATTGTTTCGAGTACAGATTGCTAAGAGCAATGTGTTCTGTGTTATGATTTGTTCGTTAGAAATACTTATAAAATATCACTAGATAGTAGATACCACATTTTTTATCTCAAGGTAGGTTTAGGTGGTAAGGTGTCACATTTTAATTGTGCATGTATATTCACGAGAAAATAAATACAACAATAATTGCTTCATCGTGCCATTTGATTTTATTTTGCGACTTTCTTCACATAGTTTTACAATGTGGTCCACAGCGGCCACAAAACGTTGGTGTTTCAAGATAATTTGGTAATAATTTGCCTACACTTACTCGGTCTACTCGAAAAAGTAGTCATGAATATATTGTAGCAAGTTTTTCATATAATAATGAACTGTTGTGCAATGTAGGACTACACATTAATTTATTCTATTTCACAAACTTTATTCAAAACATTTTCGTAAAGATTGCAGCTGTAGAGTATACACTCTTGACATCAGTTTTACCAGCTGTGACCCTCTTCAGGTAACAAAACAAGATTATTGGGGTATTAAAGTAATAATTGTTAAGGTATTCTCCGAGGGCTGTATAGAGGACTTAATCCCAACACTTGTAAAAAATCTCATTAAAAGTGGTCAGGATTGCTAGTGGATGGATTCGAATCCGTGACCTACCGTGTCAGAATCTCGCGCGTTACGCTCGTAATGTAGACTATTATATTTTATGTCAATCCGAAGCCAGTAAAATTCGATCTTAGATCTGTAATAATTTTATAACAGAGTGTAAATATAGAGAAATAAATAAATACACGTTAACGCCAGGGATAATCAGATCAATTTCTCACACTGAGTGAGAGTGAGTGTAATGGGTTTAATCTAATCTAAACATTCCCAGACCAATTATCGAGGTCATTTGTTTTGGACACCTGTGAGTCTAAGAATCTTGAGCTTCACCAAACAATATCTTCAGAGGAACACCCGTGCATCTCTATGACGTTGATCGTCGTAATTACATATGACCAATAACCAAACGTCTCCAAAAATATACATCAGAGCAAAAATCTTTAAAAACGGTCAAGACCAAAGATCAAGACAGTCTGTCAAAAACTACATTCAACACCCTAGAAGTTAGAAATTATTGTTATTTATATGGTTATTTCTTCCCATGTCATTTTAAAATAATAGCGCGAAAAAAAGCGGTCCTAAACGTAAAACTGTACTATTTCTGTAGAATATAAATTATTTACTTTGGACAGTTTAAAACTACGGTGATGATGTTAATGCATAGGTAATGATTTCGTACACCCGCGCCAACATTTAGAACCGGTGAGCCTTCGGTATCATTGCAATTGGAATGTAATTTTTTTAGAGTGCAATAAGACGAACATAGTTATTTGTACTGACTAAAGATTTTGTCTTAGTTCAATTAAAAACTGTTCCAGCCTCGATTGTAATAGTTTCTCCCCATAGCGCGCGTGTTAATTTTGCCTCTCTTGCCTGGAGTCTGGCAGCGAGCGAGCGGCGCGTGAGGGGGGGTAGAGAGTGGGGGATGCTTCAAGCCTTGCGTGCTACTACTGCCGGCCGGGCCCCTCCAGAGGTAATACACTAAATCCTCCTAGGCCCGTGCGCACTGACACTGCGCATGTCTCCAAAGAACTCGGATAAAGACCTGGACCCTTATTCTGTTTCTATTGGACAGCTCTCACTTTTCACTTTTTTCGACACGTCTCATCTCACCCAAAAGTGACACCTTTCATGTGTGCGATTCTGTTTACAATTCGAAATCGAAAAAGATCGATGTTGACCGGAAGCGGAGTTTTCGATAAGTGAAACCTATTGGCCAATCAGGAGGTTGGAATTTAAAATGCCTGCTATTAAATAAAAAATGGGGTTATGTTTGGATTTGCACTTCGAATATCTTTACGAGATTTGTGTTTTAAAAATGAATACAATAGGCTATTTGCATGAATTTTAGCTTTATAGAATAAAATGTCCTGAATCCAAATATCATGTTCATTTTATAAAAAAAAATGATTTGATACAGATATTGTGGCTTGAAGTGCCCTATTTTCGAACATACTTCGAAACGCGCTGTGACGCGCACCCCGTGCGTCCATGCTTAGTCCCTTTCCCACGACTGTACATGCACACGCGAATCGCCCCTCCCATGATATGGAATTTGCATAACATTATTCACCTTCCTTTTCACAACAATATATTTTTTTCTTGATTTTGAGAATATTTTCATTTGTAAAATAAGGGTGAAAGTTTCCTATAAATTTTGGCGGGAAAAAACAGGTCATACGTCACCAGCCTTCATGATACCAATCAACCAATCACGTAACGATATATCAAGTTACTTGCTTTCGGAGATTATCTTGCTGTGGAAGCTCATTTTGATATCTAGTTTGTTCTATGCTTAATATTTTATTTTTTACATTAAGTAATATCACAACGTAAGCTTTAACCACATTTTAATTGATAATAATTAAAAACAAAATGTTGATTATAAAACTTGGAAAAGGACATCAACTGTTGTTTATTGTTGGCCATTGTTGTAAGAACCAAAGACTTAGGTAAAAGGAGGGAATTTTGTTGTTTATCTAGACGGCTGTGTTCGTCACGAAGGCCGGTGACGTAGGCAGCCGTTTCAAAATAAATGTGCGGGAAATTTAAAAGGTCAAACTTTGACCCTCAATAGATATTGAACGATTAACTTTAAAAACCTTAAATTAACGTTTATATCATTTTTAGAAGAATATCTATAAATTGCAGATACTTTTACTGATATCTGGAACTTATGCAAATTAATTCCCTATTATGTCATAGATCCGCCACTGACTAGGGTCCTCTAGATACTTAAGCTTAGTTGCAGCTGTTGGGTATCGACTGGACCAAAAACTCCTTGGTACGTCACAGCTTTGGCTCAAGGTCAAACCACCCGTGTTTTAAAGCAAGCTCTTTATTTATTTTGTATAAAATTCATTTTTAACTTTTTTTAACTAATTTTTTTAAAATACCAATAAAATCAAAAGATCTACTTGAAAAAGCATAAAAATTTGTCATGCTAATTAATAGCCCATTGTAGTATCCTTGTGGAAATATGTAAACTAGGGAAACGCCAAAGTCATTGTTAAACGAGTGAGTGAGCCATGTGTTGAGTACCCGGTAACGTTCCCTTTCCTCCTCCTATCTAAGGCCTCCCTAGCCTATCATAGGCTAGATTGGCGCAATATGGCCTTACAGTTGACGTGCCCTTATACCAACTAAACTCAAAAACCCTATTAATTATAACTATATAATTATTATCATCAAACTTAAATGCAAATGTTCCCGGGTACTCAACACATGGCTCACTCACTCGTCTATCAACGACTTTGGCGTTTCCCTAGTAGGCCTATAATCATTGCACAAACATTTGTGGTCACAGGCCCTTTTTTCAACAGATACACCCCAGGCTAAATGGAACGGCCAGCTAGTGTACGACTCCTAGACTTAGTATAGATACTGACTCCAGCGTCAATGTAGGCTTATGAAAAATTAAAGACAATTTAGGTCTATAGCCAGACGAACAGAGAAAATGGTTTTTAGTTTATTTGGTTTCAGGGCGCGTTAACCGTTCGGTTATAATGCGCCACTCTAGCCTAAGGGATAAAGGTAGGAAAATCCTATGCTCGTCAGAACCAGTCACGGGTAGGTGAAAGAAACGGGGGGTTCTCACGTCGTCATCGTCTTTGGCATCGTTTGTGTTATCATGGTCGTCGTCGTCGTCGTCAAGGAGGTCGTCAGGGAAGGGGTAGAGAGAGGTCTCCGACGACGACTGCCAGAGGACGCATCTTTTCAGGGAGTAGTATATACTTCTCTATTATATACTTACCAGCTGATGTTTGCGAGATAAACTATTCCTCGTCTCTTTCCTCGTCTTTTACGATTAGCAGAGCCATGCTCTGTGCCATAGATACTAATATAACCCCCTCTCTGTGCCAAATGCACGACCATACGACTTAGGCCTACGTAAAGCGTACACATATCTTTAATCTATGGCATGGCATAAGCTAGAATAAAGTAGGTGGTCTAGTCTACGATTTTAATTATACCTTTATACGGCGTAATACTGCGTAGGCCTATATATTGCGGTATTGTACTGTTTCTTGTGGATGGTCATCATTATTAATTAGTTGATAAATCTAAACGAGAATAATGACATTACCATTAGAGAATGGCATATTGACATAAATAACAAATGAAAAGACACTGACTTCGAGATATTTAAACTGATAGCGACTATCTGAATTGTTTTTATATGGCAGGCTGTGGCCTATTTTACAAATGGAAAATCTAATCTCTATAATCTAATATCTAATCTCTCTTATCTATTCTCATATTTTGCATTGTCTGCAGTAGGATTAGGTTTCTGTTTCTTGTTTGGGTTATCAACTCCTTGTAAATACCGCCACATATTTGTTGACCCGTAGTTTGAAACGTAATGTACGCAATTTTGTTACGGCTACCAAAAAAATCACTCGCCCGTTTAAAATTTATCCCCCGCGCAAAATACACTCGCCTTGGAACCGGACGACTTAATTCGAGCCCTCAGTAGCCGTATTCACTTCTCACAAAGAAATTTTTCATGAAATTTTGTCACTTTTTTCGAACGAATATCGCAATGTTTTGAAAACCCAAAACCCAGAATCGCAACTGTCACTTTCCCCCCAAAATTCGACAAGGGGTGCTGTCGAATAGAAACCGACAAGACCCGCCAACCTCTTCTTTGGTCAAATATCGATAGTCGGGGACATGCTTTCGATTCTCGATTTTAAATCGACTGTCGATTTTACGTCACCTTTTGGGCTACAAGTTTTTAGCTTCTGTCATTCCGTGAACGACTCAATCTTTTGAAATGTTAGATAGAAGTATTTTTTTTCACTTAGACTAGTACAGTGTACAAGTATAACCTTTGCAGAGAAAGTAATAGTCTATAATTAATATTAAAATAAAAGTATAGTAATTATATGATATCACAGTTTTAGAGAAAAATTTTGAATAAAAAGCATAAATGAAAATTGATTGGATTTGATATTGATATTATGAGTTGATAATATTGATATATATATATAATATGATGATTCTTAATTGATTAAAAATGATAAACACAGTGTTTAGTAAGTAGAGTAGATGCAAAAAATGCTGCGCTACTATAGATTAAAAAACTCATATATAATAAAGAAAATTTGGATAAAAAAGAATTTTTGATGTGTATTTGATAAAAATTTTGCTGATTGGCAAAAAACCAAAAGAATATTACAGGAGATGGTCTAGAAATATATTATGATGATTGTTGATTGATTGATTGATTATGTTTATTTTTAAAGTAGAGTAGAGAAAAATATCCCCTACTAGTTTTAAGAATTCAATAGAATAAAGAAAAATTGGATTAAAGCAAATTGATAATGTGATAAAATTGCTAGGGACAGAAACAGAAAATGAGACAGTAGAATGTGTCTATAATATAAAATTTGATATATAAAAAATAATTATAATAATATAAATATTATATATATATATATATATATATATATATATGTATGTGATGTTGATTGTTAGTTTTTATTTTAAAGTAAAGTAGATGAAAAATAATGAATGCCCTACTGTTTAAAAAATTCATATAGAATAAAGAAAAGTTGGATAAAAAGCAAATTGATGTGAATTGTGATGAAAATTCTGATGGCACAAAAAACGGGCAATTGGAGGATGTACAGCAGAAAGTGTCTTTAATACCTGCAAAAACCCAAGGGAAAGGGTGAAAGCCAATTTATAATATATAGAAGTTTTTACATCATTTGGGCTAGGGGAACATTTGAAATTTTAAAATTACAGTGCTTTTTTTGGGGGTTTATACTCTAGAAAATTTTTGTAAATATTATAATGAAAAAATGAATTAACTGAAAATTTTTACTGGAGAGGAGTATTAGGAGTAAAAGCTGTTTGCTGTAAGAAAAATTTCAACTTATGTTTAAAGGAAGACAGGGTGGGAAAAAAAAGGGGTTTTGATTGGTCGGGGATTATTGTGAGGGTGGAAGATAATATTCAGGGCCTTGTGCAAAGAGGCCGATTGTGGGAGGGCCTGTGTATTAAAGGGTTTGGCTCTAGTGTTATGGGAGTGCACAAAAGCTTTTAGATGGAAGAGGTTAGGGTTTGGTGTAAAACGAAAAATGGGCTGATTGGATAGGGTACATGCTAGAGTAAGAATCCCAAAGTTCTTGAAAATTTCTCTACATGAGTGTCTTCTGGAACACCAGCTATGATACGAACCGCTCCCCTTTTGGAGAATGAATTTCTGTTCGCATGGGGGAAGCTCCCAAAATAGCAGGCCTATGATAAGTGAGAGTGAATGGTGAAAAGTAAACTACAATAGGATGGGGGGGTGAATATTTTTTTTAGCTTTCTGATTGAGTACAGCCAGAAATTTTTTTGCTGGCAACGTGGTTTACATGGATGGACCATCTAATTATCAGTTAGTGAAAGGGCCCTAGGATTTGACGGTGGAGCGGGGGGGAAGTATAGAGAAAGACGAACGGGGGGACTGGCAGTAGGGATCTTATAAGGGGTGTGAAAGTATAGATAAACAGTTTTTAGAGCGTGAGATGGTGAGTTTTTTGCCGAGCAGTTGATGACTTAACGTAACTTGATTGTTTTTTTAAGGGGGGGGGGTCCTAAGGGGTTGGGGAGTTTGGGTAGTGTCGCAGTTGGCTGGAGTCATCAGCTATTGGGTGGGGGCCCCTTTTTTAAATAGGCGGATGGTCGTTGAATAAAGGATATAGGCTAATGCCCCAAAAATTGACCCTGGGGAAAACCCGCAGACTAGGGCGGGGTTTTAGGGGGTTGTGGTGACGGATTGACTATTAATTTTTGGATTTCCACTACTTGGGTACGGCCAGACAAAAAAAGGAAAAATCAATCAAAGCTACCCCACGGAACGTAAAAATTATTTTTCGAGAAAATTTTGTGATCAAGGGTGTCGAAACCCTTTGGGTCATGCGTAGAACAATCCACAGTTTGGTCGCCTTTGTCGAGAGCAGAATAGAGGGGGGACAAAAACTATAGATTGCACGGGTGGTGGATTTTTTTTTTAAAGAAACCGGTTGATAGGGGAGATAATGTTTGGGGTGTTTTAGAAATGATATTAGACGGTGCATGTATATTCAAATTTTTTGGAAAAGATGAAAGGGGGAGATGGGACGATATTTTTGTCTTTTCAGTTTTTTTTAACCTTTGTTTTTAAAAATAGGTATAATTTTTGCTCCCTTTTAGTTTTGGAGGGGGAAAATGCCTTCAGAGAAGGATCGGTTAATAATTTGGGCAGGGGGCCAGAGAAAAAGTCCGTACACTTGAATAGAAAGACCCTGGAAACTTTCTAGCCCATTTGGTTTTTTGGAACCAATTTCCTAATTACCTAGCTATTCAAGAGGAGTGGAGGATAGAGAAAGGGATGGCCAAACGGAGGGGCAAGGGTTTGAGGGAGGGGAGTTTTGATTGGCCCCTTGGTTTTTCCCAAATATTAATGATTGATGAAAAATTCTTTAAAAAGTTCGCATTGAGAAATGCTCTGATATAATTTCCCATATGGTTGCGTGGGGTCGCATTTGGGTTTAGAGGAGTGGTCTGTGTTTGATCATGGAAAAAATTGCTTTTGAGGTTTTCCTAGTTCGAGATTTTGGAGTCATTATAGGGGTTTGTTGACGTATATTTTTAGCATGGGATTTTTTTAAGTCACATATGTTCTTATGTTTTTGGGTTTTGTTCGAAGACTTCAGTTTAGAATGGAGGGGTCTCAAGGTCTGGGTTTACATCGCAGATCGTCGGGTCCAGGGGGTTTACTTTAGGTTTATAAAAAGGGGCAACTTTTTAGCGGGAAAAGATTTTTTTAAATGAATAGGGAAAGTGGAATGGAATCTTTAGAGGAGTTCGTCCACTTTCCAGGAAGGGACAGCGACTGCCAATTTTTGTACTTACATTGTCTGAAAGTTTGGTGTATTTTGGTATTTAAAAAAAAGTTTCATTATTTTAATTTTGGAGGAAGGGTTATTTTAGGAGGGAAAATGTTGAGCATGAGGGGATGGTGATCAGACAGACCTGTGTCTGTTGAGCTTGCCGAGAACCATTGGGGGCAATATTGAGAAAAGTTTTAAAGGGAACAAATTTTATCGTGACGGGGTTGGTGTGACAATGGGCTCCTTGATATTAAAAGAGGGAAATAAATCGAGCAGTTTCGATTGAGCTGGGGGTTTTTTTTAGAAAGTCTACATTTTGATCCTCTAAAAAAGATATCGTTTTGGAAAATTTTTTGGGAAAAGTAGTACCCGCAGCTTGAGGAGAAATAATTTTAAATCGCCTAGAGGGGACGGGAAACGGGTAGAATAATGAAGGCATGTTTTTAGGGCCAGGAAAACTGCGGCACTTCAAAAAATTTCTCAAAGCGTGATTTGCCTCAGGGAAAAGGAATCAAGTTAAGAAGGTTTTTTGCAGGATTTAAATCCCCCATGAATGAACGTGGATCGACAGAAAAAAAAACTCATTTACTATTTGAAATACAGAAAGAATTTGTTTTATGAAAAAGTGAGCCAATGTTCTGAGAGGCGAATATATCGGGAGATAGACGCTTAGTTAGTAATTCGAGTTCTTCAATTTTGTTACGGGCAGAGCAGACATTTAGGAATGCAATTTTTTAAATTAAAGGTTCTGGCATGGGAGTTTAGGGGGAAGGGAAGAAAGTATGGTCTGTTAGGGAGGAGCATTTGGGGGAGGCATTCAGCCTTAAAGGGCTTCGTTTTGGGCTACTTATGTCAAAAGGAGTGTATAAAAGTCTGTGTTCTAGGCTAAAAGTGAGGGGATTTCTTTCTTGATTTTTTCAGGAAAGTTAAAGGGGATTATGGGTTGATGAGTCATCTAGTCAAATAGGGGGTTAAGGGGGGGTTAAAGGGTATTATTTCTTTTTGAATTGTACAGTAAGAATTTCTATAACTCTCTAGGGGACCAAAAATTTTTTGTTTTTTGGGCCTATACCCTTTACTTATCATCAATCCGTAGTTGCTGGTAGGTACATTTTTTTCGGTCCTTAGCATCTTGCACATTCATTCTACTGTTCGACTTCGAGTTGCCATGGTGAGAAGACTCCTACACTCACCACTCTGAAAATCCACGTACGATTGACTTCGAGGGCGGGGCGATAGTTTTCCTTCAGCAGTTTGGGGAATCGCCCCCCAAGACTCGAGTTGACTCGAAGGAGGGGCAATGGTTGCGCTCCCGCATTTGGGGAATCATCGTCCACAAAGAATCGAGCATTCTGCCCTCACTCACAGTCCCCCGACCTGCTCGAGGGCAGGAACAATCGTTGCCTTTGCAGTTAGGCAATCTACCGAGACTCGAGGGGGGCTCCAAAGGGGGGGAGATGGTTGCGTTTCCCCGTTTTGGGAATCATCACCATCCTCAAGCTTTAGCTAGTCCGAAAGGGGACGGACATAAATTTTTCGCTCCAGCATTGGTAACTTTATCCACCCAAAATCGAGCAGGTCCCAGGGCAAGGGGCAATGTTAGCCCCCGCAGTTGGGAAACTCATCCACAGAGACTCTAGTGGCTCCCAGAACAGGGCGATTGTTGCGACCAGCAGTTGGGGAATTTTATCCCCCGAGATTCGAGCTGGTCAAGGGGGAGGGACGATATTTGCCTCCAGATTTAGGGTTTTTCTTGTTTAGGATTGTTTTAGGAAGTTTTTGATGGACTTTTGGAAAACGTCTCATCAAAATTTTTTTAATCAAACTTGTAGGTCGGGGTTTATCATGCCCGATTGTTGTTTGGGTGCCCATGTATACATCATTGATCTTTTAGCATTTTATTTATTTTTACATTGCCCGAGTTGTTTTTGGGGGAAGCCTCCTTTGGGAAAAGTCATTTTCAAAATCCACTTATTTGTATCAACAACAAAATATCAAGTGTCTTTCACGCCCATTTAAAGTTGGCATTTACTTATCGACAGTGGAATTGGGACTCTGGCGATAAAATAAAGCCTGTTTTTGCTAACGGCCATGGGGATGTTTTCTTGCAGTCCGATTAACTTAAACGTATCCATTTAATTGAAGGGGATCTTTTCATTTAACGAATTAGTGCCATTTTGAAAAATTTAGAGTGCCATGATTTCTCGTTGCGGGGGGGCTGATCTTTTATTGTTTTTTTTAATTGCCCAGGGTGGGTTCCAGGGTGAATTTGCAACAATAAACCTTTTTTTCTTTTTTGTACTGCATCCGCTGAACATAGAATCGCTAAGTACTAGTGTCAAGATGTTTGGGTCAGTGGGTGAATTAGTGCTCCCTTTATTGAGTTAATTGGTGTGGTATGCTAGGGTCAGGGTTCTTTTTTTGATTTGGAATCTTGTTTTGATTTGGGGGAAATTTTTTTTTTCTAGTTTCATTTTGAGGGAAACGGGGGAAAGCATTTCCTAGATTTGGGGCAGTTTAAAACTGTTTTTTTAGTCACAATTCCCGTAGACTGTTTTTTAATACTATTAGTATTAGACAAATTCCTGGAGTTAGGCATGGACTGTTTGATATGTTGTGACTCTGAACAGATCTTAGAAGAAGGCCAATAGTTCGGCATATGCCCTGGTCCATCATTTATCTGCCTAGAAGCCTGTGTAGTGTAGGCTTGAGGAATCGGCAGGTTTTTGAGATTGGACTGACAAATAGGCATAGACTTACTATCAGGCCAAGGCTGTTCAGAGGGCCCTGCGTGGCTATGCTTAATTGGCAGTTGATTGTGATTTAGCTTCTCTTCATTAGAATTTGTAGATAAGTGTAAGCCTACCTTTTGTTTCAGGTCAGAAATTTGGCTGGCCATGTTTGTTGTCAAACTCCTGAGACGAAAATTGTTCACCCTTTCAGTGTCAACGTCGAACAGGAGCACCTCAATTAACTTTTTGTTAATAAAAACACTCGTGGCACTTCATCATGTTGTATTGGATCAAGCACCAGCAAATTTAAAAAGCTTATTCAGTTGTCAAAAATAAAAATAAATAAAATAATAAATAAATATATAATAAATAAAATATAGGCGGCGAACCTATTTTTTTTACTTTCCGTAATTCGAAGAAATTAGTGTTCCCAATACGTGTTTTAATACAATTTGCAGGTAAAGCGCAATTGAAATACGAGGTGAAATGAACATAGTTATGACTGCCTTAATCCTACTTATTGTGTAATGGTCCACAGCAACTTAAAAGTATTAATTCAATGCTCAATGATGTGGGCTGAACTACTGCTGGTCTAGGCCTAGGCCCTTCAAGACTAGACCTAGAGGCCTTACCTTAAAGGCTTCTAGGGCCTAGATTTGGCCTTGCCTAGGGCCAAAAATAATATTGTTCTTTGAACTTCAAATAGAAAGAACACGATTGTTAATAGTAGAGGCAATTTAGAAATGTACCTAGGCCTAGGCTAGCTTAGCCTAAACAGTAAGCCTATGATTAAACAAAATTTTAGATTAATGTTTTATCAATTGGCCGGCCCAACACCGTAATAACTAATAACATATTGAAAATTTTGTGTTTATAACATTGTAACCGAAATGTATACCAACATTTGTGGTGAATTAAATTTTGGTCTGCTTGCTCGAAAATCAAGCAAAAGACCAAATACTCGCTCGATCTCGCTCGACTAAAAAAATCTCTGCTCGCACAGCCCTAATCATAATTAGTAATTATGAGTATTAATTTAGAGATTGTTTGGTTTTTATCATCACATCATTCATTATGAACTATGATAAGGCTTATGAATGCTAACCAACTGAAGTTGCATGTAGGACTATGCTAACCATTTCAAACTCCTTTTGCTTGTTTTTTCTTTGCAGACTGATGACCGAATGGCGAATGACGAGGGGCATTGAAGATCAGACTAAAGCATTCCTTGATGGGTTCAACGAAGTCGTTCCTCTAGAATGGCTTAAGTACTTTGATGAGCGCGAGCTGGAGCTAATTCTGTGTGGAATGCAGGAGATAGATGTTGACGACTGGCAACGCAATGCCATCTACAGGCATTATACAAGAAATAGCAAACAAGTGGCTTGGTTTTGGCAGGTATGGATGCATATGGTTTAGCTGCTGATAGGTAGAGGTAGTGAAAAATGGTGATAACGAAATTGGTGATTTTTATTTAGGCCTAAATGTCCATTTTATTGCCTAACGTGTAATATTGAGGACAAATTACATGATTTAGAGATGGTAAAAACACGTTTTGAAAACGCGAATTTTGCAAAATCTCGGGTATAGCGCGTAATTGGATGAGCGAAGCGAAGACTTCAATTTCACTGTCCCCCAAAAAATTTAGCTCGGGTGTTTTTTTTTTTGTTTGTTTTTTTTTGTTTTTTTGTCTGTTTGTTAACTCTCTACCAGGCAAACGGCATATCCGATCTTGATGAAAATTTGACAGGACCTTCGAAATCTCTGAACTTAGAGGTGTATTGTTTTTGGGTACAATCGAAGAAATATTTCTCAGAATATCGTACTTTTACGATTTTTTTCGATTTTTAGTGCGATATTTTCGTGACATTTGGGCTAATTCTGACCAAACGGGTGGGGCTACAACGTTCATATTATACATGGGCATTAAGGTTATGGTGATGTAGTACCTTTTGGAAGAAAAAGTTGAAAAAGTTAGCCAGAATCCATAGAAATAAAGCTTTTAATATAAGTTTTTTGATTTTTTGTGCGATATTTTCGTGCCATTTGGGCCAATTCTGACCAAACTGGTGGGGCTACAACGTTCAAATTATACATGGACATTAACCCTTTATAGGGCATAATGTTGGGACCCAAAATTTTTATTTCTACCCAAACAATTTGAAATTTGTTATTTTTTTTTTGAATTTTAGAATTTTTTTTTATTTTTTTCCTTGATCTTTTAGGAAAAAAATGCTGATTTTGGATTCCAAATTGAAATCAAATTTGAAAAAAAATCCAAATTTTGAGTATATTTTCAAAAAATAGATTTTTTTTGCAATTTTTCATTTTTTTCCAATTTTTTTGCTTGTTCAAATTGAATCTACTACAGGCAAGCAAAATATCCGGGACATCCCGGAAATTTGTGTTTTTTTGTGTTTTTCTACACAACTTGATTTTTGATCCATTACAAAAATCGTTCTAATCATTAGAATTTAGTAAGGAAAAATTCTACAAATTCAGAACAAAACAAAGCAGCTTTTTGACCGGGTGTCAAGTATGAAAAACTGTCAGATTTAATTGTGTAGATTTTGAAAGGTGGTGGTAAAATATAGAAACCACTGCCCTATAAAGGGTTAAGGTTATGGTGATGTAGTACCTTTTAAAAGAAAAAGTTTAAATAGTTAGCCAGAATCTATAGAAATAAAGCTTTTAATATAAGTTTTTTACGGTAAATAATACCAATTGACAGGTAACAAAAGAAACTTGACAACAATCAGCTACAATGCATAGGCAGCAAAACAAAGAACTTGCAAAAGTAAAGATATCCCATGCAAACTAAAAAATTTTAAAAAGCTCATCCATCAACGCGGCGGGACTTTAGCGTTTTCCTAGTAACGAACAAAATTGTATAAAACTGGTCAAAAGGCGAATTAGCTCTCGAAATTGAACCTTTTAGTGTGCAAAATGTAGGGTGATGGTGGAGGTCCAGAATTACGCGAATTTTGGTGGAGGTGCCGTCCAGACCAAACATTACACGTGTGGTAGGCGGTACAGTAAACAGACGACAACGCAACAGCATTCCGTAACGTCACGGGCTTCACGGAAATAGACCGCCAAAATAATGGCGCGTATCACGGATTCTGCGGAAAAAGTCCAAAATAACAGTGCGTACAAATATTTATTTTTTGTTTGGAACCGATTGTTAAAAGATTCTTGGGTCACAATGATCGATTTTAACTTTCTGGAATCGATGTCATCCCTAACCTAAGGTGCTCAATTTTTTAAAATATGTTTTTTAGTAACATTTTTGTCAATGTTTGTAAAATTGCAAAAAATGCAAAATTTGGGTTTTTATATCACTACTTCTCATTAACTCTACTTATAGGCTAGCTCTTATCAGTTCAGTAATGAACTAAGCACTACCCTACATTAAAAAAAAATACTTATCTTTTCCAATTTTTTGTAGGCCTACATGAATTGAAGAAATTTTTAGCAAAAAGCATGAAGCCCAAAACTTACTTTTTTAGGTCTTCGTACATGGGCCTAGTTAAAATTATACACAAATTACATTTGAATGAACCGAATTTAAATTATTGGAAATAAATTTGTTTTAATTTTGTTGTTGTGAAATAAATCTTTGGACATCAACAATAGCCTAGGCTATATGGATTTGGAATTGCTGGTTTTGATATTTCAGTATATGTACAGAGAATCATGGTTGTTGTTTGTTTACAGTTTGTGAGAACGACGGATAGCGAGAAGCGAGCACGACTCCTTCAGTTTGTAACAGGAACATGTAGAGTACCAGTTGGAGGATTTGCTGAACTAATGGGTAAAGTTGTTTTAATAAGCTGGCTTCTGAGAATTATTATTTATATGTTAATAATATTAAGTTATTACTATGGTAATTTATTTATGTTCTAGGGAGTAACGGTCCTCAGAGGTTCTGCATTGAGAAGGTAGGAAAGGACACTTGGCTCCCACGCTCCCACACCTGCTTTAACCGCCTGGATCTACCTCCTTACAAGAGCTATGACCAGATGGTGGAGAAGCTCAACTATGCTATTGAGGAGACGGAAGGGTTTGGTCAAGAGTAATGTATAATATTGTATATGAGAAATCTACAAGAGAGTTGGAACACTTGTTACAAAAAAATCAACATAAAAGATAGTTTTCCAGCTAATGGATTAAAATTAAAACAAAGTTTAAATACCAGACATAATAATAATAGGTAGAATATGTATTTTAAAAAATGCATCAAAATGGTTTTGCCATATATCAAGCCTATTTAGTGCTGCTGGGAAAAAAAAACTCCTGTTCCCACAATGCCTTCTATTTACAGTAGGGCTGTGCAAGTACTTGATTTCTTGAGCTTTTTCTAGCTTCAGTTTTGTGCTCGCGCCGAGCCGAGCTTGGTTTTAGGCTCGATTTAGTCAAGCCAAGCCGAGCTTGGCTTTATGCTCAATTTATTCGAGTCGAGCCTACAAAAACACGCAGTACACGCGCTCATTTTCATCAACACTCAACAGACATTCATGTCAACAAAGACTTTCGCGGAAGAATGCGGCAGCCTGAGCCAGCGATCAACAGTCGACTTGACGCAGTAGAATGCGATAGGCCTAGGCCTATAGAATGCAAACATGTCTCTCTCTCTCTCTCATGTGGGAAAACCTATCACACTATCGCCCGCGCTGAAGCTTTCGTCGCAAAATAAGCCTAGGAAAGAAAGGAGATAAGCCAAGGAATAACAATCCAATGCGTCGTGATCGTAGAAACATGATCACATCACAATAATTCTTCTTCCAACTAGTTCCACACCGACCATCTTTGTTCTTCGTCAGCTGTGAGTTGAGTTGGTTGGATCGACCGAACGCGCACGTAGTTTGCGCAGGTGTCACGTGTTGGTTTACAACGCGCTCTGTTGTCAACTCGAGTTATTCTTTAGCAGAGTCGACAAAGAAGTTTCCCCGGGTCTTCTTTATCGACTCTGCAGGCAGCGGGCAGGCTCCGCGGGAAGGATCACATGGACGTAGCGCGTAAAATAATAAACCCGTGAATTAGCCTAAAAACGGTCGCGAAAAATACCCTGATCGTTTAATCGGCTCCGGGTAATTTCTAGAACCGGGTACCCGATGACATCCCTAAAAAATATGTAGCCTAACCATTTTTAATTTAATTTTATTAATTAAAAAAAAAAATGAAAAAGCTCGGCTCGGCTCGAAAATCAAGTTTGTTTTTAATACTCGGCTCGGCTCGGCTTAAAAATTCTAGGCTCGCACAGCCCTATTTTACAGGTATGTTCTTTGATTATAAAAGTAGTGTTATGAATGTCATTACATGAAGATGCAGTTGCATTTTAGAATTTAGATACAGCTGTGAATGAAAGTACCAGATCAACGTGTTTTTTTAATTTTTTTTATTTATTTTTACCCATCGGGATAGTCATTGAATGGCATTATCTCACAATTACCGTATTGGACCGAATATAGCACGATCTCGAACATAACACGACCCCAAATTTTTCAAAATCATTTCAAGAAAAAAAAATCAAATGAAAATATATAAGAAACATTTTTTATTTTAATACACTGTATGAATATTGAATAGCCTATAAAGTTTCACTCTATATCAAACCATTTTAAACAATATTAGAAAATCCTACGATTTTTAACAGTGTAGGGCCAAGCACAAGCTCACATAGGCCAACCACAATTCACCAGTCTGATTTAGGGATGGCATCGATTCCAAAAAATTGTAATCAATCATTGTGACCTAAGAAACGATTCGTAATTGATTCCCAAGAAAAAACATAAATTGTACGCGCAATTATTTTGGTGGTCATTTTCCGCGGAACCCGTGATATGCGGCGATATTTACGCGGTCTTTTTCCGCGGAGCCCAAGATAACGCTTCACATAACGGGTTTGGCTGGCGTTGAGTGGGTGGGCGGGATGATGCACGGATGCTGGTGGCCTATGTTCAGACGCTATTTCAAATGCAAGAGCGCGGAAATAACGCGAGTGCTGTTTTTGAGATTGTATTTTTTGGAAAAAAACATCGCGATATATTCGGTCCGATACGGTACTGATAGACTGGAATAATATGTTAACTTGTATCTTATAAACTTTATAAGCAAGCATACATTTCTACCTGTTGACAGTTATGTTAATAACTTAGGCAAGCACTTCATGAGTAGGTACTCAAAAATCCATACGTAATTAAAAAATGTTCTTTTCTGGTTGTTTTTGGAATGTTTTGAAATAAACACATTATTGGTAGGGCCCTGATATTTAGTTTACTTACTTACTTAGTTTTTTAACTTTAACTTTACGTATACATCATAAAATGCTTAATTGTTGAAATTCTGTTTCACCTTACCGTATTTCACCAACTTTTGATACGATATTATTACATATTATTATTATTATTATTATTATTATTATTATTATTATTATTGCTACCTAATTATTTTCCATAAATAGCTGATTTTAGCTTGATAGTAAAGAAAATATATTTTTTTTCCAATAGAATTTTGATTGCATTTGGCAAATTTAAAAAAAAAATCATTGTTGAAAGGTGAAATGTGTAGGTTTTTAAAACTAAAACCACAGAATGCTATTTTCAAAAAATTAATGCTACAAAACTGAAATGTCAATGCCTGTATTTTAAATTTTAATGATGTCTTAGTGGTCTTATATTCTCGTATAGACAGTTATTTTGTTTTCCGAACAAAACATCTAATTAAAATTGTTATTTACAAGGTTTGTGCAGCCAAATTAAAGTATAATTTCCAATTTTTATTCGTATTGTTGATTGTAACTAGTGAAACCAAACCGAATGCAATGAATAGGGTTAAATACTGCAGTAGGATCAAATTAACAATACAATCTACTCAAAGGAAATAGTATGAGCAAAAACAAATGACAAAGATTCTGAGGTAGTAGCAGGCTAACTCACCGCTGCACCACTACTACCTCTTTCTTTATGGAGATGTCGTGAGAGCACAGCACCGGTCTAGATGTGGTTTTTGGTTGGCTACTACTTCAAAGTCGACAAAGAAGTTCCTTGGGTAAACTTCTTTATCTACTTTGGCCCTAATATCTAGTTGCAGGCCAAACTGCTAGACTCTGGAGCATTTTTACCACCCCCTTCTACGTTAAATGCTGGGAGTAGCATATTAATAGCAAATATATTTCTATAATCGTCGTTATGTAATGTTATTGATGTACCGGTACTTACTGTATTGACCAATTTTTTTTCACTTCATAACATGCTCTTACAGAAATAAACATTGGATGGTAAGGATAATATAGAATAGCTCAAGCAACAATCATAATAATAGTAAGCTGCACAATATGTATTGATTATTTTCTAATTTTATGTACCTACATCACAGTATAACAATCTATACAGTAGCAAAACACGCTACCAAACCGTCACGCGCGCTCCTAGCGGCCACAAGACTCGACTATAACAGTCCCTGCAGGTGTCCACCTGTGGAACCGCCGCGCCCCTAGTGGCCTCCTGATCAACTACAAGCATACAATGATAAATGCTCTTGGTTGAGTTTTGTGACCGCATGGTGCGCTTACTGCGCTAGTGTTGCGGGGGTTCGCATAGCCGACCGCCTGTAGCCTTGCAGGCGGTGCATTGAAGTTTTGATTCTGTATGTATCCGTTATACTGTGTCTACATCTTGGTCTGGTTCATTCATTACTTTTGTCTGCATCATGGCATAAAATGGATGAAGCAAAAACTAAGATTCACTATTTCTATTAGTCCGGGGTTTATCCAAGTTGACCTAGGACAAATAGCAACAGAAGCAAATTTGGTATCATTGGATTCAGAAAAAACTAAATGACCCATATAAAATCCCCTAAAATCTCCATAGGGTGGGTGTGTCTAATCATCCCCTAATTGAGAATGTAATAAAATTGTATTTTTGAAACCTAGTAAGTAGTAACCATGGTATGTAATCAAAGCTTATTTAAGGGTCTTTCGAATAATTTTTTTTATTGAATTAATTTTTTGGCCAGCAGAGGTCAATGAAGGTCAAATTTGGTATTTTTCAATATAATTTGGTAAACGTTATTCTATTGGCACAATAATGTTTGATGATGTCTCTTTGTTGTTGAGCGAGCGTAGCGAGCGTCTCCACTTGACTCTTATGGCTCGAATGTCTGTTTTTTTTTTTCTGTTACTGCTTCGATACAGGTCGCACCGTTTCTCTGATCAACCTGAAATTTTGCACACATGTACATACCACCTAGGCGAGTTGCTGTATAGATTTTGAACAAAATCCGATGGTTGGTTATAAAAATAAAAATAAAAATGTTCCGATCGTTATAAAATTTTGCAGAGTCAATAAGTACAACATTCTCTCCTATTTTGCAAATTTCAAGCTAAATCGGTCAAGACCTAAAAGACTTATTGGTATGTAACATTATGGGAATGTCGTACTCGGGTCGTTGTTGCACGTACCGGTGCTCGCTCAACAACGCGACGGGACTTTAGCGTTTTCCTAGTTGTAAATAATTAGTAAATAGGCCACACGTGATTGATAAGGTATAACTAAGTCAATCATGGCAGAAAAAGGTTATTATTACAATTTACAATATCTGTAGGACAATGAACCTACCAGTATGTAGTCAAAAATCTGTTTACTTACGTTAAGGCGCACTCAAATCCATGTTATGTAATAATATAATTCACCGGTGGAGGTTTCTCACGAACTACGCACCGAGACTATAATTTGAGACGTACCTGGATCAAAACCCCCATTTTAACATCCTTACTGAAGGTGTCTCATCGATTTCCTTAAATGAATCGGTTATTTGAAAAACCGAATAAGTCACCCAAATTGCGTAAATGAGTTAAGATAGCCATTTTCTTCAGAATTTTAAGACCTATCGAATAGAAAAAGAAAAAGAAAATGTTTTTCGACCATGCCTGTGTATATTACAGGGTGTCAATTTTCCCTTTGAGCCGAGAAACTGAATGAGTCAGTCCATACGTTCTGAAGAAAAAATCGTACTGATTTGAGAAATTGAACAAGTCACTTTCAGTAAAATGAGTCATTGGCTCTCATTGATGAGAAATTTTAATTAAACAAATTTTTACAAAATGTAGTTTTATGTTTACTATAATAAACAATCATAAAAAATTATGATACTACCTTTTATATTAATTTTATATACCTCCGCCCCATTTAGTTGAGAAACCAAATAAGTCCACGCTAATTACAACCTCGTAATTATGAAATTACGTGCTCATAAATATCAATATCAACAAAAGTCAATGTAACTATGCCTCATCTAAATTACTACATAAAAAACCCTGCATAATTCGACTTCAGGGTATTAAATGCACGTTTTTTGCGTTTTACTCGGAACAATGGTTACATGACTTAGTATTCGGTTTCTCAAATAACCGATTCAAATATATTCAACAAGATTTAAGATAAAGCCCCATAATATAGCCCGTGGATTTGTTATTTCAATCAAATTTATACCCTATAACTAGTAGGCATTGAGGTTGTCTACAAGAAGATTTTATTTCACAAAACCTATTACCTAGGTGCCCACTACAGGGCACTGTACACTCGGGTACCTCGTAAAAAAGCCATATTTCTTGCGTTTTCAAGGTGTTTCCCAGCCGCCATGAAACGTGAAATGAATTTTAAATGTGTCAAATATGTCAGCTATTTAGGTACCTGACAACCCATGCCAATTTTGGTTGGGGTGCGATCATTCCTTCTGAGTTAAATATACGCTCAAAATTGCTTTTTTAACTCCTCTGCCAGGTGCGTAATTCGTCAGTTTTGACAGAGATTTTGATAATTTTTTATCCCATTTTTAACTCTGGAGGAATGGTCGCACCCCAACCAAAATTGGCATGGGTTGTCACGTACCTAAATAGCTCTGATTATGACGTATTTAAAGTTCATTTCTCTTTTCATGGCGGCTGGGAAGCACCCTGATGACGCAAAAAAGACTTTCTTTTTACGAGGTACCGGGTTTCCCCTCCTCCCTTCTGTTCATACTTCATCCTCATCTATCACCACTCATCGTCTCGATTAGCCAAAGTGCATAAATATGAGACGTTAAGCAATAATCAATCAATCAATTAACGAGGTACCCGAGTCTAGAGCGCCCTGTAGCGGGCACCTAGGTAATAGGTTTTGCTTAATAAAATCTTCTTGTAGAAAACCTTAATGCCTACTACTTATTTATAGGGTATGAATTTGGTTGAAATTACAAATCCACAGGCTATATTAGGGGCTTTATCTAAAATTTTGTTGAATATATTTAAGGAAATCGATGAGAAAAACCTCAGTAAGGATTTTAAAGTATGAGTTTTGATCCAGGTACGTCTCAAATTATAGTCTCGATTTGTAGTACGTGAGAAACCTCTATTGGTGAATTATATTATTGCGTAACATGATTTGAGTGCGCCTAAACGTAAGTAAACAGATTTTTGACTACATACTCGTAGGTTCATTGTCCTACAGATTGTAATAATAACCTTCTTCTGCCACGATCGACTTATACCTTATCAAGTGTGGCCTATTTACTAATTATTTACAACAAAGAGACAATCATCAAATATAATTGTGCTAATGGAATAACGTTCACCAAATTATATTGAAAAAATACCAAATTTGACCTTCATTGACTCTGCTGGTCACAAAATTAATTTTAATCAATTGAAATATTTTTTATTCGAAATACCCTTAAATAAGCTTTGTTACATAACATGGTTACTAGGATTCAAAATAACAATTTAAAAAAAAATTATTTTACTACATTTTCATTTAGGGGATGATTAGACCCACCCACCCTATGGGGATTTTAGGGGATTCTTTTGGGTTATTTTTTTTTTATTTTTTTTAAATCCAATGATACCAAATTCGCTTCTGTTGCAATCTGTCCTAGGTTCAGCCTCAAATTTGCGTATAGACCCCAGACTATATCTGCAGTGATCCATGTATGAAGGAAAAGTAATTTTAGTATGGTAGGGCCTACTAATCAAATTGTATACCTGTTATTAGCACTTGGTGTCTTGATTCAGAAGATATACATAGTACCTATTCACATTCAGTACTGACAGTGACAAAGCTAATACATATTAGTCTAGTTCTATTTGATTATAGTTTTATTTGATGGTTTGCAATTTGCATACCATCATAACACTTTTAACTGCATATGAGGTTCATGTAAGATACCATATGCCTTTGTGATTTCTCACTTGATAATACATAATATAATGTATCATAATTTATAAATGGCTTTTGCAAATAAGTTGTAGGAGCAATATTTTTGTATTATAAAAAATGCAATTATTGTAAATAGCATATCACACCCCGGCACCTGCCTGTTAAAATGGAACAGCTGTTGGTGATTCATAATATAATAAATAGCCCTACACTGTATTCCGTCAAACCACAAGTCTTGAAGATGGGCGTTGGAAGACTTATAGGGTGGTTCTGGTTACCTAATGGTTGTGGATGGCAAAGAAAAAAGGACAGGTAACATAGAAAGCTATGGGACCACAATGTCTAGTACCGGTAACTGTTGCGGGCTACTGCAAAATGTACAGTTATCTTGTTGAATACTAGGTAGTTTTAAGTGCCCATTTCAGACCATTCTTATGTATGTGTATTTTAATTAAGTTTCTGCTGAACCATTCAAGAAACAATACTTATTGTATCCAAATTAGGGATAATATCAGGTATCCACATGTTTCACATAGCATTTTAATCCTCATTATTCTATGATCTACATACTACATAGTATTTTAATCAATTATTGTAATTTAAAGACCAACAAAATTTAGTTATGAAATGTATTTTAATAGTGCATTACATATTATTCAGATTATCTTTTTAGAATGATAAAAACATTGTGTGTTAATATGTACTTACCCCTAAGTACGCCTACACCAAAAAACTAAAGTAGTAACGTTAAAATTTTTGTATGATTACAATATTACAACCCTAGTGAACACAGCAACTTGGTAGGGACAAGACGTGTAAATGTGTTCTTTATCTTACAAAAATCATACATTTGATGGCTTTTAACTTCTTTGACCCGTCACACCACTGTTTTTTTTTCGTTTTTTTTTTTACCTCTACATACCGTATTTGTCATCGGAAAACTTAGTTAGGAGAAATTATTATTGAGTCGTATAGCCTAATTGTCTTGATGCACCACTTCTATTTATTGGTGGATAATTTCTGTAGAATCATTTGTAAAGATTGACTATTAATCTATTATTTATGCTTAGACAATAATCTAAAATGGGAGTTGTATTAATTGTGTATATGGATTTAAAACAAGAATTTACCGGTACACATTTACTGAAATACTTTTGATTGTTGACTCCTACTATGTACTTGGTTCAATATGTGTGGCTCGTTGGTCTTGTGGTTAGGGTATCTGCTTCCAATGCATAAGGTCCAGGGTTCGATTCCCTCCTAAGTCAGAAGTTTTTTAACTGCTGATTTGGACTTAAGTCCATCAGTTCTTGTCTTAGGAGTTTGTAAACGGTGACTTTGGAGCCGTCCTAGCATCAAAGCACATAATAAATTCAGAGTTGTTCTGAATCGGCCTTGTTGATTCTGGCGTTGATTTGCGGGTGTTCGCACTGTCCATACCACTGATTGCTATATTTCCTATTAAAAATATCGATCTTTGGTTGGTTATCGCTCACTCGTCGATTGCGTCGGGGCCTACAGGGTTGGCTTGGTCGCTTTGATTTAAAGTCCCCTACTGAAAATCAGTTATATAACTGAGTGGGTAGACTGTAAATACAATTTATTTATTCATTTTATTTATATGATTGTTCGTACCTGATGTCATACCTAATTTAATAGGAGCCATCCATGATGTGTACACAGCAGTTAGTATAAGTTTTTTTTAATATTGTATGCATTTTATGTGAGAGTCGTGCATGCTCCGGGGCATATTTTGATTATTATCTTCACAACTGTCACTATTAGGCCGATATTGGTGGACCGTGGATCTATTGCCAAGTATAAAATACCACAACACCAATTCAAGGAATATCTTTTACAATGAAATACAGCATAAGTGTTTGCACTCTTGTCTGCCGTAAAATTTATTGCCAGTGCTAAGTAAAGTACTACCGCCATTTCTATCATTGCTTAGCAACCTGTGTGGGAGGGGGAGGACTTGTGTACCTGCATGGATGGCTCCCTCAGAGGGAAGAAGAAGAAACATTCTGCTATATGTACGATCTAAATAATTACCAGAGTTTGTAAATCCACTGCATTTATTTACATCCTCTACATTAATTTTGGGCTTTTCCAGTGGTGAAAATGTTAGGTTTATTTCTTACTAGATGGTGATTGATTGATTACCAACACCAATGAATTACTTGTTTGGGCAAGAAACTGTTTGAAGTTGAAGTAGATTTGTGTACCTGCTATTATTTAGGTCTATGATGAGGGTAGCAAATGATTGAACTTGAATTTCATACATTGTACTGTATATTGTATTCACAAATTAATGAAATTATCCTTTTGTTATTATGTACAGTGCAATACAGGAACATTATTACTAAGAATGTATGTATAGCTAGCCTTAGTACCTATATTACAAATCATTATTATGTATGCACTAACTTAACCAATGGAAACCAACATACTGACTAGTTTAAACTTTAAAGTAACTTAGTATATTATTATATAGTATGTTTATGTATAATTATTATCATTAGATAATTTATAATTAATTTTCAATTTATTTTCTTACAAATATGTATATACATAGCTATTCGACTATACATAGCCTTGTCATTGTTGCACGAAAACGCCAACTCACTGGAACGGTTTTTGTGTTGTGGCCTATTAAAATTTTAGAAAGTTTTTTCCGATACTGGAGAGGTTTTCTAGCTCAAACATTCTTACTTTTAGCAATCCTTCTTACTAAATGTGAACTTTATATTTTTATGTTTCAGTACCAAAACTTCAGAACAGATTTATCTATGTGGCACTACTGTCAAATTCTTTAATCTATATTCTACCACTTAAAAATGCATTAATAAATGTAACTTTTAATGTTATACCCAAGTGTACATAACAATTTATTTATACATATTCAGTGTTGTAAAACTGCTTTTAAAAAGTAGCATAGCTACAGTTACTAGACCCAAGACCGTAGCACTTGTTAAGCTAGTTCGATTTTAAGTTTTCTTGTTACTTGCGCAGTTACTGAAAATACGTACGGTACAGTGTAAACAAAGTGCTAGAATTATGAATGGTCATATTTGTCTTCCTAAAGAACAATGCAATTCATAAAAGGGTTAGTTAATATTCTTAAGAATTTTTATTAATTTAGAAACCTACGCTAGTGCTACCAATTAAAGGGGCTATTACTCCAAAAAAAATTTTTTACCACATAATCTATAGCATAAGAATACACTAAAATGACCATTTAAAAAATTATATCTTGAAACTGTGATTTTACACAAATTTTTCAATTGTTTTGATCCAGAAATTCGCAAAACTTGGTGTTTTGGGAAATTTCTTTCATCGGCTTTAACCTGCTTCTTTTTTGTTTCACATAGATCTAAAATGGCCGTTTATTACATCGTGTCTTGAAACTGTGCACAAATATACTCTCAAATATGCAAAATATGCATTCCAAAATCACACCCATTCTTGGTAATCGGCATATTTTGACCGAACCACTTGCCCAAATTTAAGGTGACCAGACGTACCGGTTTGACCGGTACAGTACCGTTTTCAGAACACTTGTACCGGTGTCCTGAGAGACTGGTTAAAATGTTGTATTTGTACCGGTTTGCAATTTTGGAGGAGAAATGTCCCGGTATTCAGTCAACTATACAATGTGGAAGGATAATGTTTCACGTGAAAAAATACACTCTGATAAATACTAACAGTAATAACATTGAAATAGTTCTTCCACTTCCAAGAAGATAATTCATTTTCTTTAGGGGTGTGCTAGTATTATTCAATGATTTTGATGCAGGTGCCGGGTTGCGCTCGTCTGAAAACGTAAATATCGTTATCTATTCTGGGCGTTACCTTACCAACCCTGAATATGCATAATACTAACCTCAGTCTCTGATACAAATTTGTGTTCTTTTTGGAAGTTCTGAACTTTCTTTAGCACAAATAATAAAAATATGTCACTCAAATGTTTGTATCAACATTTTCATGTAACACCACTTATACTACTGAATTATGTCTTAGTCTAGCCCTATTAATATTTTTGCTTGATCATTAAAATGATCGAGAGAGAGATTACATTTTAAATCAATTAGATGTTACTCTTTCACTTTTGGAGCCAAATTATAGACATATCAATAAATAAAATTAATATTGAACATTGTAAAAAAAAAAAATGGTCAAAGAGTAATAATGAAATTTTAAAAATGAATAAGTACTCTGACTCGGAACTAGAGTTATTTTAAGACTCTGACTCGACTCGAATAAAAAAATCAGGACTTGCACACCCCTAATTTTCTCAGTCATTATTTGCATTGATTTTGTTTATAGAAAATGAAAAATGAAAATGCAATAATCATGCAACTGACAACTGAACTACGTTTTTGATTAAAACATACCTACACTAATTATTTTGTTGTGAAGACAAAATGTATTCAAAGTTAAAACATGCATTTATTAAATGCATTTTCAATTATCTTCATTATTATTGATTAGAACTTCATTAGTATGATGCCCTCATCAAAAAATTACACACATTATTTTCTGCCGAGAGCTTATATTCTATTTTGTACTATCATTTTTAAACCACGAGATAAAGATTTTATGACTTCATAATTAATGTACACATTAAAACCATTTTTCATTCATATTTTCATATCAGAAAGCTGTTTTCTGGGCATTTGACCAAATATATCTCAAAATAAAATTTGCCTCCAGCGACTGGGGCTCTGCTCTGCCCAGACCCGGAAATGGTCCGGGAGTACAAAGTACTAACACTTTAGTTGTCCCGGTTTGTAACTTTCAAAATATGGTCACCTTACCCAAATTACAAAACAAAATATAGAGGATTTACAGAAAAGGCTGTACAGAACGTTAATAATGGCCAATATTTTTTGGGATCAAAATCCTCCAAGGTCACGGAACATAAAGATCGTCCCCATGTTATTTCTTATGGGCAGCCGATGGGACCTAGCTCGAAAAATATCAAGTTCGACAATTTTTATTCAGGACATGGTGACCCAATAATATTTTTTGTTATTGAAGAGAAACGGACTACTGCCTACACGTTGGGCACCAAATGTGGGATAACGGTTTAATAAGCTTCTAAAAACCCCTACTGTTAGGCACCAAATGTGGGATAACGGCCTTCTAAGCCTCTACGTTGGGCGTCAAATGTGGGATAACGGAGCTCTGAGCCGTTAAAAGTAGAATTATTTTTTAGGAAATTCAAATTCTCGCGCCAGAAATTTACCTTGAAAGAATAAATGTCAAATAGTCTAGGACGACTGATTGAATAAAAATAAATAAAATTGCCACGGTCTAGCTTACAGTCGAGCACACTGAAAAGATTTATGCTGGAAAACTTACTAAATTTAATACTAAATATGAAATTATCGAAATTAATTTTATAATTAGTTAAAGAATGTGTTCAGAAATACAGAAACGTAGAAAACGGATACTTATTTAGAAATATGGATGTTATTTTGGGTCACTTTCATTGATTTTGTTACTGTAATGATAATTCTGGAAACTATTTGAATAATGTTATTTATATAAGTGATAGGATGTGCAGGTGTTTGTAACTACGGTAACAAAAGATGCTTATAAAGCGTTCATTATTGGTTATATTGTAAAATGAACAGTATATTTAACACAAGTAACCAGCCTACCTAATTCTGATCAGATCTAAATAATAACTTCAGTGAGGTTGTTTGAACACAAGATTATAATATGAATGACAAATTATTAGTATAGTAGAAGGTTGATCAATGGATCAGTTAAGATACTCATCGTAGATGAAGAAACAGCATTGCCCCTCTAAGTGTCAAGGAATGAGTAGACCTGCCAGCGGCCGACAATGGTATTTGGGATAGGGCAGAATCTCAGATGCTCATAAGCTTGATCGGGTCAACACTGGAGATATGCTCTGGTTCCATCCACGATGTGAAGCCCTCTAATCTAACGAGATTACCAACGTAGAAAATACACGAACTGTTCTGCTCTCTGTACTGCAAACGTTCCACTGGTATAACGGTCTCCACTTTGTTCGGAATGTTTTTACCGCGTCACATACGACGGTCGAATCGTTGTTCGGACAACGCGTGTAGTTATCAGCCTCGATATGACGTAACTTGGCCCATATCTCTCGCACAAACAGTTAATTGTTTTCACTCAGTAACACGATCTGTCTCTCGTCTCGTGTGCAACTCGCAGCTCATTGGTTTCGATCTGAAGCGATCCCTAACGTCACAAGCACTTACTATATGCGTGAGATTCGAGTCCTGTGACCGCTCTGGCCTCGTGCGGACACTCCTTAGTAACAAAGCGCGTACCTCATGTACCACTCCCAAGTTCTAACAACCTCTGTACCTTTACTCGTAATGTTCTCGCCACTAACTCTATAAACTCAAGTGCATTCACACTCAATGTGTCACGCACAGCTAAAAGTCAACTGTTCTCCCAGCTCCGTTGTCTGACCACGCTAACTTTGCGCCAAAAATTATTAGTTCTTTAAAATCCACAAAAATATGCGTATCGAAATAATTCGTAGCTCGTTGTACTCGCAATGTCTCCGCACTCCTTATGTGTGCACCCTGCACTCGTTTTACTCAAGAATATTCGCGTTATTCGCACGGCGTCACTTCCCTGGGCACGCCAACTGCCTGGCTACCTAGCTTCGCAAAACGTACGTTCAAGCTCGAACTTAACTCAATGGATTTCAACCAAAACCCTAACTCGGATTCCAACGAAAATTATCTCAAAACACACGCGACACTTTACTACTCGCGATGGCAGCACTCCTGCCCTGATAACTGGAATAAAACTCACTTTATCCCGAAAAAGTGGGAGACCAACTTGGTCCCACTTACGTCTAAGTCGCCCGTCCGGAAGAGTCAAACTCCTTCGTCTCTCGATCGCGTATCTGTCCCGGCGCTTGGAAGAATGAACGCTTCTAAAACACTGAGTTAGCTCAAGGCTAAATGACCCTTATTGCTATGCTAAACTAATGGGTTTGCTGTTCCTTTTTGTTTACAACACCAGAATTCTCAAGATTCAGCCTGGTTTCCTGGCTGACGCTAGCAAGACATTTATACATTTATAATTAACAATTAACAAACTTACATACTAACTTAATTATTACATAATTACTGGTAATGACACATTTCGTAAAATATAGCTGTAAACCGAGATCTATACACTTTTTGCGATGGGCTTCCCGCGTTTTTACGACTACTGCATTCTATTGATGAACAAACTAACCAGTTCTCTCAAAATTAGAAACTGCTCGAAGTGGAATTGACGAATTAAGTAATTAATAGAATGTTTTTTCTGGCTGAAAAACATTTATTAATTAAACACATTGGGATCAGTACCCCGTGGTAATTATTAGTTTTATTATTATTATTTTTTTATATTCTAAAACAAGATATGGCTACGAGAGGCGGGCAAAGCTCTAGTAGGCGGTGCATTTATGAAATATATTTTTGAAAAATTGGCGGTAGAAGAGCGGTAAGGTCAGTTTCTTTACATTATTTCTAAATTCATAACTAGTTAGCCTGAATGAAATATATTTTTTGAGTTTAGCGGGTGAATACCCCTTTAATATTTGTATTTATTTATTTAACCTCTATCCTATTCAGTTATAAAACTGATTTACAAAGGAGGACAACTAAATAAATCTAATTACATAGATGCAGACACAACAATGAACTACAGTTACGTAAATATTTGAAATAGTAACATTACAACAAAAATGCATTAAAACACAACAATTGACGACTTGAAATGTACCCGCCTCCTGACGTCACGAGGCAACATGGCGGAATGAATGGGTATAAATCCTCATTTCCCAAGTTGACTCCTGCTTCACGGCGCAACACTTATCACGCTCTAACTTTTATTCTATTCATTATTTGGACAATATTTAAATGAAAATATTTAGCAAATATATCATTCCTTGTAATAGAGATTATTTTGATTTTTTTGACACAGTCGTTAGCTTGTTATAACAATGTACGCATCATATATGTGAAAATTATCAACTAGGAAAACGCTTAAGTCCCGTCGCGTTGTTGAGCAAGCACCGGTACGTGCAACAAGACCCGAGTACGACATTCCCACAATGTTACATACCAATAAGTCTTTAAGGTCTTGACGGATTTAGCTGAAATTTTGTAAAATAGTAGAGAATGTGTACTTATTGACCCTGCAAAATTTCATAACGATCGGAACATTTTTATTTTTTTATTTTATTTTTTATTTTTATAACAAACGATCGGATTTTGTTCAAAAACTATACAGCAACTCGCATAGGTGGTATGTACATGTGTGCCAAATTTCAGATCGATCAGAGAAACGGTGCGGCCTGTACCGAAGCAGTAACAGAAAAAAAAACAGACATTCGAGCCATTCGAGTCAAGTGGAGACGCTCGCTCAATGACTACTAGGAAAACGCTCAAGTCCCGTCGCGTTGATGAGCGAGCACCGGTACGTGCAACACGACCCGAGTACGACATTCCCATAATGTTATATACCAATAAGTCTTTGAGGTCTTGACCGATTTAGCTGAAAATTTGTAAAATAGGAGAGAATGGATAAAATCCACCGCCATCTAGAGGACCTTGACATCATTTCTTTGGGAAAACTATTTAAACTCTTTGATAACAAATAATACACTGCTTCCTCGACTGTATTTTGATTAATTCTAGATAGCAGTGCATAGTGATTCCCGTGCGACTTTTCGTTGCCATGGTAACGTTACTTTTGTTAAAATGTAATTTCTATCTACACTACTTAAGGTCTTGACCGATTTAGCTGAAAATTTGTAAAATAGGAGAGAATGTTGTACTCATTGACCCTGCAAAATTTCATAACGATCGGAACATTTTTATTTTTTTATTTTATTTTTTATATCCAACGATCGGATTTTGTTCAAAAACTATACAGCAACCCGCCTAGGTGGTATGTACAAGTGCGCAAAATTTCAGGTCGATCAGAGAAACGGTGTGACCAGTATCGAAGCAGTAACAGAAAAAAAAAAAAAAACAGACATTCGAGCCATAAGAGTCAAGTGGAGACGCTCGCTCAATAAAGTTTTCTCAACGATTTATTTGACAAAAAACGACTGATCGGAATTCGACAAGACCTCTTTAAAAATATGCATCAGACTGTTTTAATAAGAAATAAACTAACTTTCTAGATAGAAAGTGCACTGAACGAAACTTTACAGCATAAAATATATGCAGGGTATGTGCTTTTATCTACTAGGAAAACGCTTAAGTCCCGTCGCGTTGTTGAGCGAGCACCGGTACGTGCAACACGACCCGAGTACGACATTCCCATAATGTTACATACCATTACCAACATAGGCATACCTTCAAAATACTTGAAGACAAAAACTTTCAATGTTGAATCTTCACTGCCTCCTTGATTTTTTAACATCATTTTTCGAATCTAGGTGCCCGTTAGGGCACCGCAGCCAAGCCGCGGTGCGCTACACACTCGGGCACCTTATACAGCAAGCAGAGTTGGGGTGATTTCGAGGTGTCGCCCAGCCATCATGAAACGTGATGTGAACTTGAAAACTATCAACATCGAGGGGATTTAGGTACCCGACAACACATGCCAAATTTTATTGGGGTACGACCATTCCTTCTTGGTGAAAATATGACTTGAAACATGCTCAAAATCACTTTAAGGATGTTAGTTGCTACTGGCTACTACTACTACTATCTAATTCGTCAGTTTCAATTGCCCAGCGATTCTGACCAAACGGGTGGGACTACAACGTTCATTGGATGAGCAAAGCGAAGACTTCAATTTCACCGACCCCCCAAAAAATTTAGCTCGTTTTTTTTTTTCTGTTTTGTTTGTTCGCTCTCTACCGGGCAAACGGCATATGCGATCTTGATGAAAATTTGAGGGGACCTTCGTTTTCTCTGAACTTAGACTTGCTACGTTTTTGGGTACAATCGAAGAAATATTTCTCATGAATATTGTACTTTTACGATTTTTTTCGATTTTTAGTGCGATATTTTCGTGACATTTGGGCCGATTCTGACCAAACGGGTGGGGCTACAACGTTAATATTTCACATGCACATTAAGGTAATGGTGATGTATTGACTTTTGAAAGAAAAAGTTAAAAAAGTTAGCCAGAATATATAGAAATAAAGGTTTTAATTTGAGTTTTTTGAGGTGTTAAATATTAAAACCTTTATTTCTATAGATTCTGGCTAACTTTTTCAATTTTTTCTTTCAAAAGTCAATACGTTACCATTACCTTAATGTCCATGTGAAATATGAACGTTGTAGCCCCACCCGTTTGGTCAGAATCCGCCCAAATAGCACGAAAATATAGATTTTAGATCTTTCTCACAGCCTTGTATGAAAACTTCACAGGAGATTGTACCTTACTCACAGCCTTGTTACAAACAATCAAAGATCCAACAGACCTAATGATTGCTTTGTATGGGCCGTGTTAATATGTTTTAATTATTTTAAATTAATATTAACATTTTATAATTAAAAAGCTCATCCATCAACGCGACTAAAAAAAGCGTTTGCGAAGCTTCCTAGTATTTTACATGGACATTAAGGAATTAGTGATGTAATTCCCTTTGAAAGAAAAAGTTTTAAAAAATTGCTGGAAGGCTTCCAAATAAAGGTTTTAAAATAAGCCTTATACAGGCATACAATCAACAAGTAACAATAGTTACGTGACAATAATCGCCTACATTGTTTACAAAAAGCAAGTTTTTGTACCACTATATTTTTTCATTCTATTGTTAATTGATAATTGGTAATACCATAGCAATTAAATCGACTTTGATAAATTTATTATATTTTAACAAATAATTTTGCAATGGAACTTGAAAAGTAATGAGATCCCACACATAACAAAAACTTGTAAAAATACAGCCAAACCTTACACACTCAAAAGAAATGAGATCTAAAAAAAGGGCCAAGCTCATCTACCCTTCCACATTTGTGCATTCTTAATTCATAAACGTACAGTGTCCCGTAACAACACCTTTGAAAAGCTTGGCAAAATAGAATTTGCATGACCATTACGTTAAAATTAATTCGAAAAAAAGAATTTGAATGAACTATTACGTTTAAATTAATAGTTGCAAATTCTATTTTGCCAAGCTTTTCAAGGGTGTTGTTACGGGACACTGTACGTTTATGAATTAAGAATGCACAAATGTGGAAGGGTAGATCAGCTTGGCCCTTTTTTTAGATCTCATTTCTTTTGAGTGTGTAAGGTTTTGCTGTATTTTTACAAGTTTTTGTTATGTGTGGGATTATGATTACCAATAAGTCTTTAAGGTCTTGACCGATTTAGCTGAAAATTTGTAATATAGGAGAGAATGTTGTACTTATTGACCCTGCAAAATTTCATGACGATCGGAACATTTTTTTTTATTTTTTATTTTTTATAACCAACGATCGGATTTTGTTCAAAAACTATACAGCAACCCGCATAGGTGGTATGTACATGTGTGCAAAATTTCAGGTCGATCAAAGAAACGGTGCGACCTGTACCGAAGCAGTAACAGAAAAAAAAACAGACATTCGAACCATAAGAGTCAAGTGGAGACGCTCGCTACGCTCGCTCAAAAATACACACTCTTGACGTGCGGATGAGCCGTGAAAAAGTGTACGCTGCATATTACTCTATGCTGTAAATTTTCATTCAGTGCACTTCTATCTAGAAAGTTAGTTTATTTCTTATTAAAACAGTCTGATGCATATTTTTAAAGAGGTCTTGTCGAAATCCGATCAGTAGTATTTTGTCAAATAAATTGTTGAGAAAACTTTAGTCATTGATAATTTTCACGTGTGTGATGCGTACATTGTTATAACAAGCTAACGACTGTGTCAAAAAAAAATCGAAGTAATCTCTATTACAAGGAATGATATGTTTGCTAAATATTATTCATTTAAGTATTGTCCAAATAATGAATAGAATAAAAGTTAGAGCGTGATAAGTGATGCGCCGTTCAGCAGGCGCCAGCTTACGAAATGAGGATTTTTGGATGAGCGTAGCGAGCAAAGCGAAGATTCCATTTCACTACACTGGAGAAAAAAATCCGGAATGTTTTTTTTTTTTTTTTCTTTCTTTCTTTTTTTTTGTATTTTTGTGTGTCTGTTAACACGATTCCGGCTAAACCGTTACTCCGATTGTGATGAAATTTTATGGAGGCCTTCGAAATCTCTGAACTTAGAACTGCCACGTTTTTGAGCGCAATCGGAAAAAATTTTCTCATAAAAAACGCAATTTTACGATTTTTTTCGAATTTTAAAAAATTTCTTCGACTTATAACTCCTACATGCTTTATCCGATTGTAATGATTTTTTCACAGAACCTAAATTTTATGAATTTAGATATTCGTGTAAAATTTAAGCGTAATCGAAAAAATATTTCTCATGAAAATCGAAATTTTACGAGTTTTTTCTTTTTTAAAACAATTCTTTGACTTATATCACCTACATGCTTTATCCTATTGTAATGATTTTTTCACAGAACCCTTATTGTATGAATTAATATATTCGTGTTAAATTTGAGCGCAATCGAGAAATTATTTCTTATAAAAATCGCAATTTTACGATTTTTTTAATTTTTTTAACAATTACAATTAACTTAAAAAATTAATAAATTAAAGTTAATTTTTTATTTAATTTAATTTAATTTTAAAAAAAATTCAACTTAGTAATGATTTTTCCACAGAACAACAGAAAATCCGCATAACACATGGCAGCTCAATGCACCAATTACGCTCATCCAACAACGCGGCGGGACTTAAGCGTTTTCCTAGTTATACCCAAAACTTGTCACGTGACCTATCAATCGTTTCAAGCTCCGCCCATTTCGAGTCGTCAATTTTGATAACAAATAAAAAGGATACTAAATGTAATTAAACAATTAATCAAATATAACTAGGAAAACGCTTAAGTCCCGCCGCGTTGTTGGATGAGCGTATATGGTGCATTGAGCTGCCATGTGTTACGCGGATTTTCTGTTGTTCTGTGAAAAATTCATTACTTAGTCGAAGATTTTTTTTAATTAAATTAAATTAAATAAAAAATAAACTTAATTTTTTTAATTAAACTAAATTAAATAAAAAATTAACTTAATTTTTTAATTAATCGTAATTTTTAAAAAAGAAAAAAATCGTAAAATTCCAATTTTCATAAGAAATAATTATTCGATTGCGCTCAAATTTAACACGAATATATTAATTCATTAAATTAAGGTTCTGCGAAAAAATCATTACAATCGGATAAAGCATGTAGGTGTTATAAGTCAAAGAATTGTTTAAAAAAAGAAAAAAACTGAAAAATTTCGATTTTTATGATAAATATTTTTTTAATTGCGCTCAAATTTCACAAGAATATCTTAATTCATAAAATAAAGGTTCTGTGCAAAAATCATTAAAATCGGATAAAGCATGTAGGTGTTATAAGTCGAAGAAATTTTTTAAAAATAAAAAAAAAAAAAAAAAAACGTAAAATTGCGTTTTTTATGAGAAAAAATTTCCCGATTGCGCTCAAAAACGTGGCAGTTCTAAGTTCAGAGATTTCGAAGGCCTCCATAAAATTTCATCGCAATCGGAGTATCGGTTTAGCCGGAATCGTGTTAACAAACACACAAAAATACAAAAAAAAGAAAAAGAAGAAAAAAAAAAAACATTCCGGATTTTTTTCTCCAGTGTAGTGAAATGGAATCTTCGCTTCGCTCGCTACGCTCATCCAAAAAAGGTGTATAAAAAGAAAAAAAGGAGAAAAAAAGATTTATTAGACGATCCCACTCAAACGAAAATGAGGTTTGCCAAAAATCAGGAACAGCAAATCAGGGAGTAATCAAACTTTCACGGAAGAAACCACCGAACGCGAATCTTTATTCTTGTGTTCAAATCTTGATAACAATTTAGTAAAAGATCTTGACGTTGTTCACACATGGACAATAGTTCGCTTGCATGTGCACTAGGTGACACGCAGACTATGATTTCAAAATGCCTATGCCTGCAAAGAACGTAACATGTGCGGTTCTGCACAATGACGTCGCACACAAACTAATCGTAACTAACCCTATTCCACATAAAGCTTGCTAGTTGCAAGTTTCGACGCTTATGACGCCATAATTTTGAGGTCCCATGCTGTTTTAAATTGTTGCTATCATGTTTACAAGGCTCCATGAAATCTTCAGCACATCCTTCCAGGCTTTTCTGAACGCAGTCTTTTTGTTGTGTGGTTACTGGTTAGCCTATCTTGTCTTTTGGCATTGTTCTCTTTTTAAAGATAACAATAGGAGGAAACTTCTTGCCTCACATTAGTAGGCATTTGCATAACTTATTGAAACCTACAGCCTATTCATAGACCTGTACTAAGTAATTACACATGAGTTTTGAGTCTCAACAAAATTGGGAATGTTGAATGCATAGTATGTCTCATGCAAAGCGCTACTGAAGTGAATGTGAGTGAATTAAGCCAATTGCCCGCCCGACTCCAGAGACTCTGGGGATCCTGTGAGCGAGAGACAGCATGACCTGTATGGTTGTGCAAAAGCTTGGAGCTGTTGTATGGGTAGCCTGTATTCAGGTGCTATAGTTAAAAAATGGGATAGCAAGAGTGTTGTTTTTCCAATGCTACGAGCAGAAAAAAAACATTGTTATCTTTGGAAGTAGAGAATATATATTTTTTTTTTACCAGGTGACGTGGGCCATCACATTGTAGGCCTGACAAATATGAATATTAAACACATTTCCAAGTTTTTTGGTTATCACCATAAAAAATAAATAAAGATGGAGGATGTGGAGGTTATGTTTGCCGAGGATTTCATGGCATGGCACTTGGAGATACCTGTACTGACCTGCGAGTTGTAATTATGCCAGGAGTAGGAAACGTAGGGAACTATCAAGCAGAGATAAAGTTTGAAGAAGAAACCATGTTAAAAGTATCCCGGTAATGGACATTTTTAGCTACCCATCCCATGAAGTGAATTGTCAAGTGGGAAGTTTAAAAATGAGATTAACAACAGAATAGAAAAAGGCCAGTAACTTTTACCAGTTCAGCGTAATTGTCAATTTTAAATGAATTTTGACCGTCCATAACGTGCATCAGCTGTTTGAGGAGCCTTTTGGGAGGGCAGTCATGAATTGCATATTAAACTAAAACGGAATAAAATTCAGTTGACATTATAATTAGTGTCAACCAGGTGTAAGTTAAAATACAGATATATTTGCATATAAAACTATTAACTCTTCTCCAAATCAAGAAATTGGGTAGGGTTGCGTGGCGTGGTTCTACCGCAGGTTTGGTTATATGTGTTGAGTTTTGTTTGTGTGTAGTTAGTTGAGATTTATTTATTTATGAATTTGCCACATACAGCATTTTCTGCCATTTTAGAGTGATCAGTGATGGATGATGATGATGAAGAACGGAGGAGGGGAAACCCAGTTCCGGCACGTAGCCTACTCCTTTCGAAAAGTACCAAGGGGACCAACGGCTTTACGTCCCATCCGAAAGACAATGTAACCTTGACAGTCATATAGGTTCCTCCATTAACCCGGACTGCTGAGCAGATGTCAAGGAGAACGAAGCAGTCACACAAGCTTTCGAACCCTTGTCTACTCTAGCCAGCGGTATACGTGTGTTTCAGGGCAGAGCGTTCACCCACTCTACCCCTGACCATGCCCGAAGGTTGCTTAACTTCGGTGTCCGAATGAGAACCGGTTGAATGACCGTGGCTAAACCTAGAGATGGTAATTTTGGCCCGGGTACAACGATATACCATAGAACTAAGAAATACTGTCGTATTATCATTCTGTTATCTAAAACAACTCCGGCAGAGCTTCTGCAAAATCTAAAAATTGTCAGATTTTTATAGTCTCTGAAAGAACCGGTCTTTTGGGCTGACTTTCGGCCTGGGCCGCCGGTTTTTCTAAATTTGCATCTCTAGTAGTTACCTGATTTTTAGTGGCAACCATCCAACCGACGAGTCCTTGAAGAATGAACCATCATGGATTAAGATAACTAACTTTTAGCTGCAGTCATCATCGCAGGTGAAAAGTATTGTTGCCATGCTTATGTACTCTATTCTTTCCCAACCTGACAACTCTTCAATTTCAAACAAAACAAACAATATGGTATAAATCTTGTAGACTGGTGTATACAATATTTATTTTCATCATCTCAAACAAAGATTAAATGGAGTGAATATATAGTGTTAGGATAGGATCCAACAGCTTACCTTTGAAGTGTGATGGAAGCTGCCGAATTTTTAGAAGTTTTAAAGTTACAAAGATATATACAAAACACATAAAAACGAGACGTTTCGACACGAGGTCTTGATCACTCAGGAGAAAGATGGCCACTGACTATACTAATCAAAATGGCGGCGAAAGACGAAAAACTAAAAACTGAAGGCCACTGACTGAACTAGTCAAAATGGCTGCTAAAAACTAAAAAACTATGTACAGTATTTACAAGGTGCTGTTGGGGGAGGAATAGTGACAGATGTAGGTGAAGGTGAAGGGTGGGAGAGAGCTGGTCCTATCGAATGTTGATGTTAGGAGGCAGCCTGGATTTTGTGATCCACTGGTGTGCTAACTCCCATCTTCTCAGTTCACCTGGGTTGCAGCTGGCTGGGAGTGACTTGACCACTTTGGTTGTGTAGCACACGTTGAAAGCCAAGTTGTGGGATGCTGCATGTCGAGCCACTGGTTTGTCCATGGTGCGGTTTTTTGTGTCCTGTCTGTGACCATTCATGCGCGATCTTAACGAGTTTCTGGTTAGGCCTATGTATTCGGCAGGACAATGTTTGCATTTAAGTTGGTACACCACATTGGTGGTTTTGCAAGTGTTGTGCTGTCGAATGGGGTAGGTCCTGCCAGTGGCCTGGGCACTGAAGGTCGTTGAGGGTTGATGAATGTGGCATGTCAGACATCCATTTCCCCCTTTACAAGGAAAGGAGCCGGCTGGTTCCTTCTCGGAAGCTTCCTTTTTCCGGCAGTCTCTCTGACAATAAGGTCCGAGATGTTTGGGGGCGTCTAAAGGCAACTCTGGGTAAGGTTTTAACAAGATTTTGCGTCTTGGTGGAGGATGTTAGTATATGAAGGCCACTCTTCATAATGCCGTTTAGTGCCTGTAGTCCGGGGTGCCACTGAGTGACCAGAGGTATGACGTCATTGGGAGTGGAGGTGATCTGCCTGACGGGCTTGTTGATGCGTTCTTGGACGTTAGCCTTACTGTAGCCTCGAGCCACAAACGCATTGGTAATGCGCTCGCAATACTTGGCAAGGTCTTTTGGGTCAGAGCAGATACGGCGACCTCTCACAGCCAAGGAGTAGGGTAGGGCTCGTTTAGTATAGGCCGGGTGACAACTGTCGTGGTGGAGGTAGAGTTGTTTGTTAGTGGGTTTGAATGGACATCTGTCCTCAACAACCCTGATTCTAGATGGATGTCCACATCTAGGAATGCCACAAACGAAGCGGAAGATTCCCAGGTGAAGCTTAACACGCTGGCATTGTTGAGATCAGTGAGAAAGATGTCCAGAAGAGCTTGGCCATGTGGCCATATCAAGAAGAAGTCGTCGATGAATCGGAAGAAGCACAATGGTAGATGATCACGTTTGGCTAGAAACTCTTTTTCTAGCTTGCCGACAAACAGGTTAGCGTAAGATGGAGCCATTCTTGTGCCCATGGCTGTGCCTTTGATTTGTAGGTAATGGTCATCTTTAAACCGAAAGTTGTTGAAGCGGAGAACCATGTGTGCTAGTTCGGTGAGAAAGGGAGTGTCAGGTTTTGTGCCCGGTGGTCGAGATTTGAGAAAATGTTCCAGCGCGGATAATCCTTGTGTTGTTGGGATGTTGGTGTAAAGAGAGGTGACATCACCTCTCTTTACACCAACATCCCAACAACACAAGGATTATCCGCGCTGGAACATTTTCTCAAATCTCGACCACCGGGCACAAAACCTGACACTCCCTTTCTCACCGAACTAGCACACATGGTTCTCCGCTTCAACAACTTTCGGTTTAAAGATGACCATTACCTACAAATCAAAGGCACAGCCATGGGCACAAGAATGGCTCCATCTTACGCCAACCTGTTTGTCGGCAAGCTAGAAAAAGAGTTTCTAGCCAAACGTGATCATCTACCATTGTGCTTCTTCCGATTCATCGACGACTTCTTCTTGATATGGCCACATGGCCAAGCTCTTCTGGACATCTTTCTCACTGATCTCAACAATGCCAGCGTGTTAAGCTTCACCTGGGAATCTTCCGCTTCGTTTGTGGCATTCCTAGATGTGGACATCCATCTAGAATCAGGGTTGTTGAGGACAGATGTCCATTTCAAACCCACTAACAAACAACTCTACCTCCACCACGACAGTTGTCACCCGGCCTATACTAAACGAGCCCTACCCTACTCCTTGGCTGTGAGAGGTCGCCGTATCTGCTCTGACCCAAAAGACCTTGCCAAGTATTGCGAGCGCATTACCAATGCGTTTGTGGCTCGAGGCTACAGTAAGGCTAACGTCCAAGAACGCATCAACAAGCCCGTCAGGCAGATCACCTCCACTCCCAATGACGTCATACCTCTGGTCACTCAGTGGCACCCCGGACTACAGGCACTAAACGGCATTATGAAGAGTGGCCTTCATATACTAACATCCTCCACCAAGACGCAAAATCTTGTTAAAACCTTACCCAGAGTTGCCTTTAGACGCCCCCCAAACATCTCGGACCTTATTGTCAAGAGAGACTGCCGGAAAAAGGAAGCTTCCGAGAAGGAACCAGCCGGCTCCTTTCCTTGTAAAGGGGGAAATGGATGTCTGACATGCCACATTCATCAACCCTCAACGACCTTCAGTGCCCAGGCCACTGGCAGGACCTACCCCATTCGACAGCACAACACTTGCAAAACCACCAATGTGGTGTACCAACTTAAATGCAAACATTGTCCTGCCGAATACATAGGCCTAACCAGAAACTCGTTAAGATCGCGCATGAATGGTCACAGACAGGACACAAAAAACCGCACCATGGACAAACCAGTGGCTCGACATGCAGCATCCCACAACTTGGCTTTCAACGTGTGCTACACAACCAAAGTGGTCAAGTCACTCCCAGCCAGCTGCAACCCAGGTGAACTGAGAAGATGGGAGTTAGCACACCAGTGGATCACAAAATCCAGGCTGCCTCCTAACATCAACATTCGATAGGACCAGCTCTCTCCCACCCTTCACCTTCACCTACATCTGTCACTATTCCTCCCCCAACAGCACCTTGTAAATACTGTACATAGTTTTTTAGTTTTTAGCAGCCATTTTGACTAGTTCAGTCAGTGGCCTTCAGTTTTTAGTTTTTCGTCTTTAGCCGCCATTTTGATTAGTATAGTCAGTGGCCATCTTTCTCCTGAGTGATCAAGACCTCGTGTCGAAACGTCTCGTTTTTATGTGTTTTGTATATATCTTTGTAACTTTAAAACTTCTAAAAATTCGGCAGCTTCCATCACACTTCAAAGGTAAGCTGTTGGATCCTATCCTAACACTATATATCCCAGCCGATTGGCATACTTCTATCAACATAACCCATTAAATGGAGTGAATTTATAGTATTACAAAATAAAATTAATAATTATATAATTTATTAGTCTATCTACAAAATAAAAATACCAGTAGGCTAATACTTGATCTAATAAATTAACTTATTGAATCACGTAGGATTTCACTTCCAAGTTAAGTAACAAATCAGTTTTGTTTAGAAAATGTTTCAGTTTTATATGGTAATACATTTAACATGCAAATGATTAACATGGGGCAATGTGCATACTTCTGCAATATTTAAGCAGAGTTATGACTTGCTAATTTGAGATTGGCTAAAATTTGCATGCGTTATTGGCATACATCGAACATTGTTGAAAGCTTGATATTGGATTCAATTCAAATCTTTATAGAATTCTATTCTAATAATATGATGCACACATTTATTATATATTCTGTTGCTGCTAGAAGTGATAATCTGATATACGAGTTTATTTTAACGGAAAAACTTGTCAAATGGAAACCAGTTGTGTGGCTTCGGTTCATTGTCAGTTCTCTCATACTTTTGGTTATTGCTGTGGTTCCACCTTTTTTCAAACTCTGGCAAATTTCCTGTAAACAGATTATGAAATACATTAAATACTATAATGGTAAATAGAATAGGCCTATCGGCTGGGTTAGTGGAAGAGTGGGGAAAGGAGAACGGAGTCTTTAACAGCTTACCCAAAAATTGTAGGTGGCTGAGTGAGAAGAGTGGACATTAATGTATACAAACACAATAGGGAATAAACGTGACTTAATTTTATCAATTCAACTACAGTAAGGACTTGTTTCTGAATGCGTCAATATATTTCTGTTTTTATTTAGATAATATTTTCATTCATAAAAGTTAGCTGAAAGTTGCACCAAAAATTTTAGCAGGAAAAACGGGTGCATACGTCATAATCCAGTAAGGCCAATCAATCAATCACGTAACGAATAATCACAAAATAAAATAAAGTGACAACAATCGTCATAGCAACACGAGCTGTTTAGCGACCATGCAGTAAATTTAGATGTGTTAAGAAGGTGGTTGTTAATTTCATTCATGCACCATGGATTTACAAGGCGGTTTCTATTATAAGCCCATGCATAAACCATGTGGCGACCAAAGAACTTCGATAAAAGAACTTACTTAGACAACTAGTAGTTAGATGTATATCTGAATTCATTGGCAACGACCTGGATAGTGACGTCACATGCCGTTTGAAATAATAAAAGTGGAAAATAATAAATGTACAACTTTGTACCTCAATAAAATTGAAATGGTTTACTTTGGATTGGTTTACATTGTGGCAATGGTGTTGTTAAGTGGTTTTCTATTCATTCTATACACCCAAGTCAATATTTGCCATTTGGACTTGGTGTATGTTCCCTATTGTTGAAAGTTGAAACGTTTTGGCTGGCGTGGCCTTGGTTACTTAACCCATTGAAGTACCATTTAATTTATTTAAGACATTCAGGTTCTTAGGGTACAATATGAAATTGAAAAAAATTTCTGATAATTTTAATACTTTTTTTTCGGGGCAATATTTTGAAATTTTTTTCAAATATTGGATTTGACGTAACCCATTAATTTTAAATAGTAAAACAGATATTTTCTATGCTTGGCTTAAAAGATGTTTATTTCCTGATTTTTCCAACAACCAAAGAGTAGGGTGTCCAGATTTTCAAACGAAAAAAGCGGGACAAACTTCTGGCGGCCGTAGCTGGGGTCTGGGGCGAAGCCCCAGCCGCCGGAGGCCTTTTCGCCAAAGGCGAAAAAAATTTTCACCATACTACAATTATTTTGTCATGTTTTAACTGAAAAATGGCAACTCGGGGGATTACCTTAATGAATAATTACTATAGAAAATGTTGCTTTGCAGATCGTACAAAACACTTTGTCATTATCAGTCTCGTGTCTAACAAGATCTGGAAAGTCCTTCTTAACATCGTCATTGAAAACACACGTTTAGGCGGCGGCATTTTACACACTCACGCGTACGAGATGAAAAAACTATCTCGTAAAAGTGAGGTTATGAAGTAAAAATATGTTTTCAAATCAAAATTAGCTTACCCCCTATTTAATTGCTGCTAAAAATAATTAAATATCGAATTGCGAATAATATATTCTATCTGTTTGAATACAATCAGTTTTACAAATAAGCAGGCAAAGTAGGCTTGCAAGCACTCTAATTTTTTTTGATATTTTTTCCTCACGACAGCATTTACAACGATCTGAGCAAGCAAGGACCCAAGGAAGATTTGTTTTGGGTGAATTATCAAATTAAATATTTATTGTGATACTCACAGTTATGTTTTATCATGTTGCTCGGCTGCAAAACGACAAAAACTTCGTTGGGGCTCGGGACAATTTGTGTAACTGATGCCGTCAACCAACCCCACCCCCCCTCTACACTCCGCCTGCTGATGACGCATTCATTCGTGCAAAGTCAAGGCCAGCAGAAAAGTGTATACAGAATACGCGTAGTCCGTAAATTTACAGCAGACGAGCCACGAGCTACACGTGAAATCGGTATATTTACAAAAACGGGACAAAACAGCGTCCCGTGAACAGTTGTCGGGACGCCGGGACAGGTCCCTGAAAAACGGGACTGTCCCGTTTTTAACGGGACGAATGGACACCCTACCAAAGAGAAAAGCAAAATCCAAAATAAGAACTTACGAAGAGAAATTAACATAACACAAAGACAATGAACAACAAATAAATAGCTACTAAAAATCAATTCTTCTTTGCTCTTTGATGTTCTCGATAGTAGGAATTAGCAGCTATATTGGATTAAGACTTTGGTTTGACCAAAGAGAATAGCAATATCATAAATAACTTAAATACTAGGAAACGCTCTGTTGGACGCGTTGATAAGCGAGCACGTGCTATAGCTAGACCCACATTGCAATTTATTAAAATTGTAAAATTTGCGCCATGTTTCCAATATTATTTATTATTGCCAAGGTAGGCCTATTTGGGTAAACCTTTAATTTGTGGATAAAATCCACCGCCATCTAGAGGACCTTGACATCATTTCTTTGGGAAAATGTAACAAATAATACACTGCTTCCTCGGTAGTATTTTGATTACTTCTAGGTGGCAGTGCATAGTGCGAACCTCGTGCGAGTTTTCGTTGCCATGGTAACGTTACTTTTGTTATAATGTAATTTCCATCTACACTACTTATCGGATCAAAATAAAGTTAACATATTCGTGACCGGACGGACATTCTAAATTATTTGGCCACCTCAGATTTTGTCGCCGTTTAGTTTGAAAAAAAAACTTTTGATTAACTTTAATGTAACTTTTTAACTTTTTGAACGATTTTGCCACAAAACTAATGGCATTCAATCGGGAACAAAGCTTGCGGATGGTCAAAATTTCAACTCGATCCGAGCCTCCGTTCGAACGTTATGGCGAGACATACAAACAAAAAAAACAAACAAACAAAAAAAACAAAAAAACAAAACCAGTGACTATTTTTTCCGGCAGAGTCAAATGGAAACGCTCGCTTCGCTCACTTAATAAAAACTTATAAAGAGAAATTAAAGGGGTATTTAACCGCTAAACTCAAAAAATATATTTCATTCAGGCTAACTAGTAATGCATTTAGCAATCAACAGAAAAATTATTGGGGCCCCCCATGACCTCCCCAAAAATTGTCAAACATGACATTATTCGAGCTAGGTCCCATCGGCAAAAATCTCCCATAAGAAATAACATAGGGACGATTTTAATGCCCCGTGACCTTGGAGGATTTTGATCCAAAAAAATATTGGCCATTATTGACGTACTCTACAGCCTTTTCTGTAAATTCTCTATATTTTGTTTTGTAATTTAAGCAAGTAGTTCGGTCAAAACATGCTGATTACCAAGATGGGGTGTGATTTTGGAATCCATATTTTGCGTGTTTGAGGGTATATTGGGTCACAGTTTCAAGACACGATGTTATAAAAGGGCATTTTAGATTGGAACTATGCTCTAGTATCTATGTGGACCAAAAAAGAAGCAGTTTAAAGCCTATTTTAGAAATTTCCCAAAACACCAATTTTTGCAAATTTCTGGATCCAAAAAATTTAAAAAAATTTAAACTGTCATTTTAGTGTAGAATTGTGCTATAGATCACGTGGTAAAAAATAATTTTCAGGGTTTTTAGCCCCTTTAACATTAAACTACCCACTACCAAATAAATACTAAATATCTATTCTTCTTTGCTCTTTGATTAATTTATGTTCTAGATATTAGGAATTTTCAATCATATTGGATTAAAACTTTGGTTGTAATCGGATAGTTATTTACTAGGCCTAAGTCACTTCAAATTTTAAATGGTAAAACAGTTATTTTCTATACTTGGCTTGAAAGATGTTTAATTTCTGATTTTTCCAACAACCAAAGAGAATAGCAAAATCCTAAATAAGAACTTATGAAGAGAAATTAACGTGACACAAACACAAAGACAATGAACAACAAATAAATACTAAAAATAATTTCTTCTTTGCTCTTTGATGTTCTAGATAGGAATTAGCAACCATATTGGATTAACACTTTGGTTTGACCAAAGAGAATACCAAATCATAAATAACTTAAATAAGAACTTATGAAGAGAAATTAACATTACACTACCCAATGAACCACAAATAAATACTAAAAATCTATTCTTCTTTGCTCTTTGATTAATTTTATGTTCTAGATATTAGGAATTAGCAACCATATTGGATTAAAACTTTGGTTGTAATCGGATAGTTATTTAAGTCACTTTAACGTGCGTAGAAATAATTTTTCCTCCAATGCAATTTATAGTGCTTAATAATAGACACTAGACAATCAAATATGGCATTTTTTAGGAAATACCAACAAAGGAAAAACCGAAGTTCCGGGTAAATGCAAAAACTGATTTTGCAGACCTGTTTTTTTAAATACTGATGGTAGCTTTCATGAACACCATACAAAAGTCTTTATGTGATTAAATCGATTTCTCAGGCATTGTTTGATGCTGGGTGTGAAAATGAAAATTGGGAAATACCACCCACTCCACTCCAATAAGAAACATATAATATAAATATAAACAATGATTTTGTGACGTAACTGTTGTCTCTTATGAAAATATGGTAAATTTATTAAGTTCAGTTTTGAGTTCATCAACTCGGTTACCAAACATTTACAACAATAACCACAATAACCACACACTCAAATACAGTATGGCTGCCATTTTACATTGAAGTATAGACTAAAATAAATTTAAAAGCATATAAAAACATAAAACATATAATCAAATCCAAAGATATTCAAAATATCAAAATTGACCGCCAAGGGGGTTTCACATTTAGGTACTTCTGCCATCAAGTAAAAGTCATTTTGTCAATCTCCAACCATTTTCGAGATATACGACAACAAACACTTTTGGCCGCCATTTTCTAATATGGCGGCCAAAGCTCTAGTCCGATCATAGGGGAGTTCAAGTATCTTTTTTTGGAAAGGTGTTAGGAAGGTCTCTGCAAAAATTCAGCGTATTGGTAAGTTTTCCTCTAAACGCTAATATAAGGTCTTATTTGACAGGACTAATAGGCCTACAGCAGGTAGCCAATCATCTGGGCAAATTTGTTTGGGCCTACCTTCATCAATGTTGATAAAGTTCTCTGTACGTGTGTGGACACCGTTACTGTCAACTTGTGTGGTTACTTTGTAGATCTGATCTCCAATCTGACGTTTGACTGTAGTCTCTTCATTTCCATGGTTGTCTTTCACAGTGCTGTGATGTTCAAAAGTCTGTCAATTAAAATTAATGAGAACATTACACAAACTCATATCTTGATCTTTCATGTTATTTTTCTAAAATCTCACTGAGAGAATGATTATTAAGTGTTAAAAATTCTTCTATATTATAGGCAAAATCATGGTCGCCATTATCTCTGCACAATATATTATGTAAAAATAACATCATTGACTTATAATCATGTTTGTGTTTATTATTATTATTTATTTGCCTTTGAAAATGTCCAGTACATACACAAAACATAGACAGTCATTTATTTTTACTTATGCTGTTTACATTCCCATTGGGTGACCACACAGAAGAGGTTTACTATATTGCACAGCATGATTTAATTGAATATTATAAACTTAAGTATGGCCTACCTAGCTAATTAAACTTGCTGGACCAATGCTTTTTTCCATTGCAATATAGGCTGAAGATTTTATGAAGAGAAAATTGCCAACAATTTGAATAAGAGAAGAAAATGATTTTAAAAAAATATTTAAGTGATCAAATCCTGAAATAAAATAATAAGACGTCAAGGGATGGTGTACATACCCCATCTGGACGCCTCACTGTTTGAGTAACTACGCTTCTCCCAAAAATCTTCATTTCCGGTATATTGCGATCATTAGGATGAATATCCAACAGAGGACGGTCTTTCAAAATGCTATCCAAACCATTTGATTTGACCCTGTAAGCAAAGTCAATTACCTAACTAACTACGGTATAATAGTATCCTATCCTATCTAATTTATTTATTATTATTTTCCAGCTTAACAGAACAGTAATAGTAGTAGAATACAATCAAGCCTATCAAGTTACGTAGTACATCATTTCTGGTGCCATGCATATTGCATCGCATGCAACCAGTTTCTTTTCTGGGCAGTGAAGAGCCTGTTTACATGTGTCATGCTGCATTACCATGCACCCTCATTTTAACAAAATTGAGAACTTACGAAATTGTGTTTCAAAGTAAATGACATCAATTTGGGAAAATTTAGCATGATTTAAATTAAATTATTTTGATGAAATCAGTAGGCTATCTTGTTTCCTGATTTGGAATAGATTCCTAAGCCATAGGGGAGGTTTATAGTCTATTCAATTCATCAATCACCAATTCAATCATCAAAATTATCAAAGATCAATTCAAATTCCTGAATGTCGTTCCAACTAGGAATCATACCAGCTTTAAAAAATGACCATTGATAGAAGCATTAAACAATATAGGCCTAGGCAAACTAAAAGGAGTAAAGAACCAAACTTTTCTATCTACCGAGTTATATCAATCTCAAATGGATCTTAGGTCTGCTATTAGCATCCATCCGTATGTTTATTATCAAAAATGTAATGAATGTACGGAATAAACACATAATAATAATAATAATAATAATAATAATAATAATAATAATAATAATAATAATAATTGGATGAGCGTAGCGAGCGTAGCGAGCGAAGCGAAGATTCCATTTCACTACACTGGAGAAAAAAATCCGGAATGTTTTTTTTTTTTCTTTTTTTTTTTCTGTATTTTTGTGTGTCTGTTAACACGATTCCGGCTAAACCGATACTCCAATTGCGATGAAATTTTATGGAGGCCTTCGAAATCTCTGGACAAAGAACTGCCACGTTTTTGAGCGCAATCGAAAAATTATTTCTCATGAAAATCGCAATTTTACGATTTTTTTCGATTTTTAAAAAATTTCTTCAGCTTATAACACCTACATGCTTTGTCCGATTTTAATGATTTTTTCACAGAACCTTAATTTTATGAATTTATGTATTCGTGTAAAATTTGAGCGCAATCAAAAAACTATTTCTCATGAAAATCGAAATTTTACGTTTTTTTTTCTTTTTTAAAACAATTCTTTGACTTATAACACCTATATGCTTTATCCTATTGTAATAATTTTTTCACAGAACCTTAATTTTCATAAATTCATATATTTGTGTAAAATTTGTGCGCAATTGAATAATTATTTCTTATGAAAATTTCAATATTACGATTTTTTCCTTTTTTTAAATTACAATTAATTAAAAAAAATTAAAATTTAGGTTAATTTTTCATTTAATTTAATTTAATTTAAAAAAAATCTTCAACTTAGTAATGATTTTTTCACAGAACAACAGAAAATCCGCATAACACATGGCAGCTCAATGCACCAATTACGCTCATCCAACAACGCGGCGGGACTTAAGCGTTTTCCTAGTAATAATAATAATAATAATAATAATTACTAATAATATTGCATGGTTTGATTTAATCCTACAACATAAGAGAGTAAGAAGGTTTGCAATGTGATTGATTTTAGATTTTCCTTTCTCTCTTGAGCGAACAAGACCTCGTGTCAAAACGTCTTGTGTTTTTTCTGTGTTTTGTACACATTTATGTCTCTATTTATCAAGAAATTCAGCAGCCACCATCACTTTTCAAAAGTAAGCTGTTGGAACCTATCTCACACCAATATACTCAAACAGATTGGCATTCTATCAACGTAACATTTCTGCATTCAGAATACTGTACATAATATACATAAAAGCAAATTCACAATAGGGTGTATTTAAAAACAAAACTGGAGGTGAGACTCGACTGGACTCTACTTCCGCGTGGTTTTGAATTATCTGATTCCGTCCATAAGAAACATTTCCGACATTTGGTGGAATCGAGTTTCGTTTCTGATTGTCGGAATCAATCCGTGACTTGCGGCTGTGGCAAGGATTTTACCATTGTTAAGCCAATCGGAAGCTTCGTTATAAAATTATTAGTGTCCACCGCCATGTTTATATGTAGAAGAAACCAGCAAGCTGCATATTTATAAGGCAGTGAGTTTTTTTGCAGACGTGTTTTATCTTTATATCTTGTGAACGCAAACAACGTCAAATTAACCCTTTCCAGTACGATTATTTTCCATTTATTTTACCTGGGAATACCTATTTAATTTCCAAGCGGTCCAAAGTAAAGCGAAACCATATACACTTATGCTTGTAGCTTTGAAAGTTATCAACCAATTAACTTAAAATTTTAAGGATAGGTTTACAATAAAGAAGTTATCAATTTAAAAAATATAACATGTCTGTATAATTATTATCGCGAATCCAATCCCAGCCATTATTTACGCCTAGGCCTACGCCTACACCGGCGCTGTCATGATTAGAAACTCCTGAATCACTTGAATCAACATCATCACTGTCAGAATCTCCCATTTCACTTGAACTAGAATTATTATTAGAAATAGAAACATTATCATCGTTGTCAGAATCGCTGTAGTCACTCTCAAAAAGAATATTGTTAACAACATCAACAGTCAACTTCGGTCGCTTAGCAGCCATGACGGAACGATTGACGGCCGGCGTATTTACAAAACAAACTTGGATGTTTTTCATCGATGTATCAATGCGCGTTTCACGCCGGTAATGCAGTCGCCTTGATATTCTTACGCGCGGAACCTTCTGCTATCTAGCGGTAAAGATTTGAACTCGATAGGACTGCTGGTACCGGAGATATGGCGGGTTATTTGAACTCGCGCACCAACGACGTCCCCAGGACGTCGTCGTACGGAGCGTCACGGCGATCTATCACGTCCCAGAGGCGTTGTTGTACTGGAAAGGGTTAAATGTATATTTGTTAATTATTACTTTATAACTAAATAATAATGAAAACAAAATATTGTGTAACAATAAACAACTTATAAAGTTTCAAATTAGTGCACTGCGGACCAACAAATCAAGGAATATTCCGGTATTTAAGCAAAATATGATGCTATCGAAATAAAAATGGAGGATTTTGTTGTTTACGAATTTTCAATCGTCGGAAGTGTTTCTGACAGCTAAATAGCAGACGGAATCGAAAGATTCGTAGAGTCTACCGATTGTCGGAATGCAGCACGGAAATCAACCACACCACGTGGATTTAGCGTCGAGTCTCACCCCCCAGGTGAGGTTTGAGTTATTATTTATTACAAATCATTCTTCCAGCTAACCAATGATGATTTTATCTTGTATATTAAATGCATAAGAGTTAAATTCTATAGTAAAATACGTACCTAAGTACTTTGTGAATTGTGACAGAAAAAATGATAGGCAAGTCCTCATGTAAGTTTAAGCATAGTTTAGTCTAGTATTGAATAATGTAATTAAATTTAACACACATTTGAACTACCTTTTTGCTAGGGCTGGGCAAAGAAATCGATATTTCGATACGATATCGATATGAGCCGATTTTTTCGATATTGATATTTGGTTGAATATCAAAAAAATATCGAAAAAAGTAATTAATTTAAAAATAAATTAAAAGTCTAAAAAAAATAAAAAATAAAATTTCAAAAATCAAGTTATGATTTCTAATGTTCCACGTTTCAATTGCCTGTGAAAAAATATTATAACTTTAAACTTTTGTTCTCATCACCTTTCATCTCCTCCTCTTACCACTCGTCGCTACACTTGTCCGTCCCCCCTTCACCCGCTGCGCGCGCATAACCGGCCGGCCGGCCGTGTCCGTCTTCCAACAAAACATTTTGAACAATGTTAGGGCCTAGGCCTATGGTTTTTAACAGGGTAGGGCCAAGCACAAGCTCACATATGCCAACCACAGTCCACAGTTCACCAGTCTGATTCCTGGTCTTCATTGTTTTGAAGTTTACGTCGTAGCTCCTTCCAATTCCTTGCTGATTTGTAAGGCAGAGGAACCTTTCTTTTCCACGCGATCAGCAGTCTTCATTTGTTCATCTTGAGCCATTTCATCTTCTCCTTCTTCATCACTCATTATTACGTTACGTAGACTCTTAGCAACGTAGATAGACAACCCCGACGTTCAAAGTCTATGTAGGTCAAGCTAAGTCACACAAGTCACACATAAGTCACACAAGACGAGTAACTGTGCGACGACTAGCAGACAGCTGGTCCGGTCGAGGCCGTCGGCTTGGTTCGCCCGAGTTCGGCTGGCATCGAGTGGGTGGGCGGGGCGAAGCGCAGCAGCCGATGCGCGGGAGTTGTATTGCGGGTGGCCTATGTTCAGGCGCTATTTCAAATGCAAGCGCGCGGAAATAATGCGAGTGCTGTTTTTGAGATTGTATTTTCGGAAAAAAACATCGCGCTATATTCGGACCGATACGGTAATAACAAAAATACCCTTCATTAAAAGTTTAATCAGTTAATAACCACCCAAACGTAATTAATTAATAAATAAAATGTTTTAGAAAAAACTTTGTTTTTCATTTCACTGCAAACTGTTATGTGGGAGGGGATATTAAAATACGTGTATTGCTTTCGATATATCGATATCGATATCAAAATTTTTGACAATTATCGATATTTAAACTTTATGTCATAGCCCAGCCCTACTTTTTGCCATAGTAGGTCCACATTGAAGTTGGTATGCCTACCAAGCTACCATATGCAGTATAACTAGGACAACATTAAAGTCGTTGTTGGACGAGTGATTGAGCCATGTGTTGAGTAGGGGCCTACCCGGTAAAGTTCCCTTTCCTATTTATTATTTCTTGTTGGTTCAAATCACAACGGATGTTGCTGATTCTGTTATTTTGTTACAGTTCTCAGTAAACTTGTACTGGATGTCTGTTAAAAATTTAAGCACAATGGGTCCATCGATACAGCTGATTTTTGGCGAGCACACACACTCAAAGAATCACAGAATAAGTGCTATTTGACTTGATTGAATTGAAAGATGCCAATAGTTTTTACAATCAGGCTAGTACATAGCACCATAAACTGAACTTTAAAAAAGGGGGAAAATAATAATAATAATAATAATAATAATAATAATAATAATAATAATAATAATTGGATGAGCGTAGCGAGCGAAGCGAAGATTCCATTTCACTACACTGGAGAAAAAAATCCGGAATGTTTTTTTTTTCTTTTTTTTGTATTTTTGTCTGTTTGTCCACACGATTCCGGCTAAACCGATACTCCGATTGCGATGAAATTTTATGGAGGCCTTCGAAATCTCTGAACTTAGAACTGCCACGTTTTTGAACGCAATCGGAAAATTTTTTCTCATGAAAATCGCAATTTTACGATTTTTTTTTTATTTTTAAAAAATTTCTTCGACTTATATCACCTACATGCTTTATCCGATTTTAATGGTTTTTGCACAGAACCTTTATTTTAATGAACTAAGATATTTTTTTTGAAATTTGAGCGCAATTGAAAAAAATATTTATCATAAAAAACAAAATTTTACAGGTTTTTTCTTTTTTTAATCAATTCTTTGACTTATAAGTTATAACACCTACATGCTTTATCCGATTGTAATGATTTTTTCGCAGAACCTTTATTTTATGAATGCATATATTAGTGTAAAATTTGAGCGCAATCGAGAAACTAATTCTTATAAAAATCGCAATTTTACGATTTTTTTAACAATTACGATTAATTTAAAAAAAAATAAAAAATTAGGTTAATTTTTAATTTAATTTAATTTAATTTAAAAAAAATTTCAACTTAGTAATGATTTTGCCACAGAACAACAGAAAATTCGCATAACACATGGCAGCTCAATGCACCAATTACGCTCATCCAACAACGCGGCGGGACTTAAGCGTTTTCCTAGTAGTAATAATAATAATAATAATAATAATAATAATAATAATATGGTTTTCGTGGTTTCCCATAGTCCGAAGACCAAATGCTAGGATGGCGACGAGAAATCGGCCACGACCGTACACAGCAAAAAGAAAACATCATCTACAAACTATATTATAAATGATTTATTTTATTTTCGAGTTAAAGACAAAGTAATAATGTATGTAATATAGGTAGGCTACACATGGAAGTACTTGACGTAAGTCCATACAACATGTTAGCTCTGGTTTTGACCGAGTTTGAAATAGGGCCTACATCCAATAAAATAATAATAATAATAATAATAATAATAATAATAATAATAATAATAATAATAATAATAATAATAATTTAAGCGAGCGAAGCGAGCGTTTCCATTTGACTCTGCCGGAAAAATTTGTCACTCGTTTTGTTTTTTTTTTGTTTTTTTTTTTTTGTATGTCTCGCCATAACGTTCGAACGGAGGCTCGGATCGAGTTGAAATTTTTACCATCCGCAAGCTTTGTTCTCGATTGAATGCCATTAGTTTTGTGGCAAAATCGTTCAAAAAGTTAAAAAGTTACATTAAAGTTAATCGAAAGTTTTTTTTTCAAACTAACCGGCGACAAAATCTGAGATAGCCAAATCATTTAGAATGTCCGTCCGGTCACGAATATGTTAATTTTAGTTTGATCCGATAAGTAGTGTAGATGGAAATTACATTATAACAAAAGTAACGTTGCCATGGCAACGAAAAGACGCGCGAAGTTTCTAATGCACTGCCACCTAGAAGTAATCAAAATACTTTCGAGGAAGCAGTCTATTATTTGTCACCAAAGAGTTTAAATATTTTTCCCAATGAGTCAAGGTCCTCTAGATGGCGGTGGATTTTATCCACAAAGTAAAGATTTACATACGGGTTTACCCAAATACCTTGGCAATAATAAATAATATCGGAAACATGGCCCTGTAAACAGCTAACGTCGCAAATTTTAAAATTTAAAAAAATGTGCATTGTGGGTCTAGCTATAGCACGTGCTCGCTTATCAACGCGTCCAACTGAGCGTTTCCTAGTAATAATAATAATAATAATAATAATAATAGTAAAAAATGAATGATAGCAATTGCCATAGGCCTAAAAGTATGCCACGACTGGGGATCGAACCCAGAACCTCCAACTGAACGCGCCATAGCTCTACCAATTAAGCTATCGAGGACACAAGATAAACCTTATAATAATACATAAGAATAAACACGAGAAGTTTCGAGTTTCGACACGAGGTCTTGTTCGTTCAAGAGAGAAATAATAATTCAATTTTATTTAAAATATTTTTTCAAAGACAAATACACGATTAAAAACAATAAAAACAATCATAATTACAATAATCATGATTAGAAGATCAGCTTGAGGTTCTGAACATAATTTGATGTAGTCATCGAACTAAGATGGTCAGGTTTCTTGTCCTGAAACTGAATCTTCACAGGGATCTTGCACTCCGTCGAATGGTTGTGATTTTAGAACTTGACGGAGAATGGGATCACTTGGTTGGGTTTTTGCAGTAGGAGAGCCTGGATGTGGTCCGAGAGAATGTGGCGCAGTTCTGGGTAAAAAATTCATGTTTCTCGTAGTCATACTCGCAAGGAGTGTCTTCCTCATAAATCTCTGCATACTCCGGGTTGTATTGGAAGGCAGTGAAGAACTTGACGGAGAATGGGATCACTTGGTTGGGTTTTTGCAGCAGGAGAGCCTGGATGTCTACGCGCGAGATGGTGCTGCACCACAGAACCGTGATAGATGTCCTTGTCTTGACGATGTACAATATTTGTTCACAGGGAAGGTAGTTAACTCTCCCGATACAGAGGTAGTACAGTACTCATTTCGTCTCTCTTCGATCGTGGCGAAATGTCTGTCAACGCAACTGATAATCTTGACACTACACTAATGTTCCCATTGATTGTTGCTTGTGCTAACGAGCGAACCTGAAAGTATTGCTGGTCTTTACCAGCATGTTTCACGCTGATTGTAACTTTCCCGCACTCCTCCTTTGTGTCCGTATTTTCAATTATCAACTCCTCGTAAAACGCGATCTCATCATAGATCTCGTCATCAATGTAAAATTTGTATCTTTGAGACAGTTCATCGTGTGGAAAGTGTTTTGCAATTATAGCCGATCGCTTTGATTTGTGGGGCTTACTGAAATCTTTTGCCATGATAATGATATTCAGAATACCTCATTCCCACCCAAGGTTTTATCACCTTGAATGGTGTGATGACGCTATGTTGAGCGTATTCGCCACCGACGGACTGTCGTGAAGCGCTGCCACTGGCACTTCTTAGCAAATATCACCTTGTACCGGTACATAAACAGATCATTTTACTATCTTTCTAATCTGAATATTGTCTTATGCCGGACACGTGTTCCACATATATATTTCGAGACCACTTGATAGTTTCGCTGACCATTTTCTTCCTCATTGATGTAGCACATCTCTTACTAATACCTAAGGCGCGCAATACTCGTTCATTTTCTTGGTCCCATCCTCCAAGACTACCAACTATAAAGGCATCCACTGTGGTAGAGTATCCTTCTGATAATAATAATAATAATAAAAATAATAATAATAATAATAATAATAATAATAATAATAATAATAATAATAATAATAATAATAATAATAATAATAATAAATAATAATAATAATAATAATAATAATATATGTAGTGAAGTTTTACAATGATAAGAACAAGTTTGAACATTACTTCTTTCTCCAATAAATAATCTAATTCAACTTTTTTTTGTTACCTGTCATCCAAGTCTTGATCTGTTTTATTCTCTTCAGGAAATCCAGATTCCATTTGGGGTTTGAAACTTGGTTTCAAATACTGATCTCGCAAACGTCCACGCTTCCAATCCTCTGTTTCTAGCATTCCCTCAGGAGCCACCAAATCTAAAAACTCATCAAGGAACTTTAACGATCAATCAATAGGAGTATCGATACAGACAGTTTTGTGGTAAATAAAATGGGCCGAAATCTAGGGCGACGGTCGTTCGCCCGCAGCCAAGCGCACGCGACTGCTTAGAAGGCGATGACTAACTTGACCCTGTTTACTCCTACCCGAGTTGGGGGGTTTTCAGCTATCTGCACACGCCGTCCCGAAATATTTACAATCTTGAAACTCGGTATTTGACCTGATATGTGGTCCATGACCTTCCAAAATCAGCCCGATCTGATAACCCGTTCTGTGTTAAAAAAGTGCCTCAACTTGGTCTAAAAAATTACGGCTGGCTGGGTGGGTGGCTGGTGGATTCTGACAGAGAGGAATAAAAGCCTATTGAGAAAATGGTACATCTTAGAACTATAAAACTTGGACCACACTTAGATGTACCTTAGACTCGTGCACTTTTGCTTTCAAAACCAAAACCAAAACCATTTAAATTCAAAACCATTGATAAATATCTAACACATGGGCTCCATGCGCAAAATTTGGCATGGGGTAGATAAAAATACCAGAATTAATAATCTGCCGAGAGGCAAGCGGGGTTTACCCAAATAGGCCTACCTTGGCAATAATAAATGATATAATTGGAAACATGGCCCCATGGACAGCGAACGTCGCAAATTTTTAAATTAAAAAAATGTGCAATGTGGGTCTAGCTATAGCATGTGCTGGGATATCAACGCGTCCAACTGAGCGTTTCCTAGTTTAGATTCAGGCATATAGGCCTAAAGTACAAAATGAAAATAGTTTTAAATACTGAAATGTTTTGACAGGTTGTAACTATAGGCCCTATAACTATGTACCCGTAGGCCGTACTCTGTAAACTGGTAATTTTTATTAATCATTAATCCTGTCATTGTTATAGCTGAAATGTTTAACTGACTGTAACTAGCCTATGTACTTTGTAAAAATAATGTTTAATGTAAACAAAAATAATGATATAGGCCTAATGTTGGTTATGTTATGCCATAGTTGGTGTTGTACTCTCTGGAGTTTAAAAGGCCTAAAAGCTTTAAAAAAAAACTTTATTTCTATGAATTTTGGCCAACTTTTTCATCTTTTTCTTTCAAAAGGCTCTACATCACCATAACATTAAATATTAATCATTAATGTCAATGTAAAATATGAACATTGTAGCCCCACCCGTTTGGTCAGAATCGGACCAAATATCACGAAAATATTGTATTAAAATTCGGCAAAAAAATCGTAAAAGAACAATTTCTATGAGAAATATTTCTTCAAATGTCCTAAAATCATAACATATACCGTAGGTATAATTTTAGTGATTTCAAACCTTCCCATAAAGTTTCATTAAGATCGGAGTAGCCGTTTGCCCGGTCGCGAGCCAAATCACAAAAACTCATTAAAAAAAAAAAAAAAACGTAAAAGTACGATAGGCTTAACATAAGAAATATTTCTTCGATTGTACCAAAAAACGTGGCAAGTCTAAGTTCAGAGATTTCAAAGGTCCCCTCCAATTTTCATCAAGATCGCAAATGCCGTTTGCCCGACAGAGCGCGAACAAAAAGAAAAAAAAGAAACGCCCAAACTAATTTTTTGGGGGGTCAGTGAAATTGAAGTCTGCTTTGCTCATTCATTGATATACAGTATAAGAACAATTCCAGTAATTTTTTACTAACCAAATTGTGATGTTGAATCAAAGTTATCTAATGGGCCTGTATTGTGGAAACCCTGGAAGCTCTTCATCATTTGTTCCATTTGATGTTCGAAAAAACGGTGAATTTCTATTGGATCACTGAAGATTCGGAAACCAAAAGGACTCGGTTGCATAGACCTGAAAATGACAGTTGTATAGTTGCATATTATAGAGGACACTTAGTCTAGTTCAGAATGGATAGAAAAACGCCAAAGTCGTTGATTTGATATACGAGTGATTGTGTCAAGAGTTTTGTAGCTTGGCTGCATGATGCATGAAACGATAGCCGAGGTAAAGGTAAAGTACCGGTAGAGTCTATGTACTAATGCAAAATATATGAACCTCTACCTAGTGCAGTAGTGAGCAGATAATGTAGAAGACAATGTAAGGTGGAGCATCGTAATCTACCTAATTGGGTGGGTTGGTGGTGAATTTGAAATAAAAGCTCTGATAATAAAACACTGAGCAAGATTAACAGAAGATATTGTGTTAGATATTGTGGTATTAGCCTACCTACATTACTTTACAAAACATTTTATGTGTGCCTGTGTTCTGTCATGCATGTTTGTAAAACAATAGGCCTATTTAATAGGCCATTTCGTGTACTTTTGAGTTAGGGATGCCGGACGGAAGAGCTAAAGTTCAAAATTCCAAACTTCAACCAAACTCTTTTTGAAGTTTGGTTCGGTTGGGGCAGCCCTAATGTTTTCGAGATCGAGTCAACAATGTGCTTAATACATAAAAACACAATTTTGGAATTTACCCACTCTTTAACTAGGGCCTAAGTCCACCTTTAATGCTTTTAAGCCTGCTCTAGACATGAATGACATATGATTAAGACTTATTACCTAAACTTTTTTGTAAATCACCTGATATCTTCATCGTAGTCATCATCGTCATCCAAATTCCAAATTGGATTGCGAAACTCATTTTTGGTTGGTAAATGGCTGGGTCTGAAAAAATAAATAAACAAGGCACTATAATAAAGCATGCATGCTCCTGCGTAAACCCGATTTCCAAGCTTTCCAGGAAGTTAATCTAGGAAGTCTATCTTGATTGATATTATTGCCAATCTTGCACGCGTAAGTTAAAATAACACCTCGAAGAGATTGAAAGTAGAGTGGTAGAGGTGATGTAATTGCGCGCCAACTTTGCCATACCCAAGCTATCGATTGATTGGTTGATATGATTGATTGGATATTGCTTAACGTCTCATATTAATGCACTTTGGCTATTCGAGACAATGAGTGGTCATAGATGAGGATGAAGTATGAACAGAAGGGAGTAGGGAAAACCCGGTACCGGTACGTAGCCTACTCCTTTCAAAAAGTACCAAGGGGACCAACGGCTTAACGTCCCATCCAAAAGGACGGTGTAACCTTGACAATCATAGGTTCCTCCACTAACCCAGGCTGCCGAGCAGACGTCGAGAAGAACAAAGCCGTTACACTAGCTCTCGAACCCTCCATCGGCTCTAACCAGCGGTAGTATACGTGAGTTTCAAGGCAGAGCGGTCACCCACTCTACCCCTGACTACGCTCGAAGGCTGCTTAACTTCGGTGTTCGAGTGGGAACCGGTTTTAAATAGACCTCGGTTAAATCGCTGGCTCTCCAAGCTATCGATTTACGTACAAATATGCTACAAAAATGCAATGGCATACAGTAGGCCTACCAACCTTTTTCACTAAAATACTCCACCTACAAAACCTTTAACGTCGCTATTTTAAATATAAAGGACTTTCAATGGAAACGTACTTTCGCTAGAAATAGCAACGTTAAAGGTTTTGAAGTTTTTTTTTGTAGCAAAAACGTGATGATTCTATTTTTTATTTTTTATTATGTTCTTGTCAACAACACTGCATGACAGGTCTAAAAGATGGCGGCCCAAAAACAGTGAAATATGCGAGTGATTAGAAAGAGTAACCTAATAATTGTATACTTTCAAAGGTGATTATATTTGATTAGTGTTAATAAATCGTTAATAATGTGCTATTCTTTATTTATTTCTCATAAAGTTGTTTTTCGTTGTTTTTATTGAATAAAAACAGTGTTAAAAAACTGGTCCATACCAACGACACAAGTAGGCCTACCTGTTTTAATAATTGGATGAGCGTAACGAGCGCAGCGACCAGCGAGCGAAGCGAAGATTCCATTTCACTACACTGGAGAAAAAAATCCGGAATGTTTTTCTTTTTTTTTCTCTCTCTTTTTTTCTGTTTGTTTTTTTGACTGCCACGTTTTTTTAGCGCAATCGAAAAATTATTTCTCATGAAAATCGCAATTTTACGGTTTTTTTCGATTTAAAAAAATCTTCGACTTATAACACCTACATGCTTTATCCGATTGTAATGATTTTTTCACAGAACCTTCATTTTATGAATTTATATATTCGTGTGAAATTTAATCGCAATCGAATAATTATTTCTCATGAAAATCACAATTTTTTTCTTTTTTAAAATCACGATTAATTAAAAAAATTAAAAATTAAAGTTTTTTTTTTAAATTTAAATAATTTTTTTAAAAAACTTCAACTTTGTTATGATTTTTTCACAGAACAGAAAATCCGCGTAACACATGGCAGCTCAATGCACCAATTACGCTCATCCAACAACGCAGTGTTTCCTAGTAATAATATAATAATAATGTAAAACAAACCCGCTTCACCCCCCTCCCCCCCCACCTAAGCTTTTCCCCTTTAATTGCTGTGTTAAAAAGTTGGCCCATCCCTACCAACGACAGTTAGTTGAAAAAATGACTGATATGAAGAATATATCTAGGCCTACATAATTTTAATACAAGGGGATCTGTTGTTGGAAACTCTTTTAGAATCAGGTGTAATTCAAAAAAATTGCAAAATTCTATTTTTATCTCTGGAGGCCAAGTCTTGAAACTTGCGTTTCAACTCACCTCCCGTTTCGAGTCGCAAATTTCCGACAAGTCGCTCAAAACCATCAAATCGGTAGTCTTGAGACAAACTTGCGAAATGGCTTGCGACTTGGCTCGCAAGTTTTCTTACGTTTCAAACCGCGAGGTTTTACCTTGCGTGTAGAGATTTATTTGCGTCTTGACTGCCACATCGAAAGTTTTTAAATGACTAAATAAATAGTTATAAGGTACATCCTATGTATAAAGACGTAAATTACACTCTAGAAATGTTGGCAGAAGGCTTTAAAAGTATTTAAAGTGTTATAATTGTCATGTCTAATTATTTACGCTCGTAGCATGCTAGCGTGCATCTGCATTAGTGGCGCTATAGATCGACTTTGCGACGTGGTCCCGGCGGCCGAGGGGTTAGAGCGCTTGGTTTTAACGCGAGGGGTCGCCGGTTCGAATCCCGCCTGTGAAATCTTTTTTACTTTTTTTTACTCGTCGCATAATTATTGTTCACTTGTTATCTGTGACAGAAACAATTTTTATATCTTTTCAATGTAAATTACCTTTTTTTTTTTACCTTTCCTTGCAATTTGTTTTGGTATTTTAGGTAGGCCTAGCCCTAGAAACTTACGCAAATATAAAATAAAAGGGAAGGCTCTTAACGTGAAAGCACTGGATTTCAAGAAACTTGTTAGGGAATCAATAAAGTAAAGTAAATAAATTTCACACTTTCAATTAATAATTGTCAGCTTTAAATTATATTATTTTCTTTTAGAGATTTGTACAATTGTATCAATATTCTTTTCAATTCTTTTCAATGTATGTTTTTATAATGGTGAACTTAAATATATTTTGATGTACGTAATGTTATAGGCCTATAATGTTAGTTGTTTGAATGTTTGTATTGTCGGTCTATTGTGGCCTACTATTGTGTTAAATAAATCGTCGAGTTTTTATATAGTTTTCGATCATCTATTTTTTTAAAACTTACTACATAAATAATTTTAATAACCTTCTTTAATATCAACTTTATTATATTTACTATTTAGGGATATCACACACAATTCTGTGTTTAAGGGCTATGCTCGTTGTGATATTCCTAATGATTGTACGTATTGTGATAATCATTGAATAATAATAAATAAAATAAACAATAAAAAATATGATTAATTAAATAGAGAGTACGACTGCCTTAACAATAAACTATGTGAAATAATTTGCGTCGGGGCCTACAGGGTTGGCTTGGTCGCTTTGATTTACTGTCTCCCACTGAAAATCAGTTATATATTTGAGTGGGTAGACTCTAAATACAATTTATTTATTTATTTATTTATTTATTTATATGTAAGCCTAGCCTAGTACTCCTAGTGTGTTTTGACAGTTGATTGAATGTGCGAATCGATTATAGCATCAATAGTTCGTCACAATCGATTATATCATCGATTTACTTCACAACATCGATTCAAAAGTCGAAAATCGAAAGTTGCACTTTGTAACAAGCTTTCTCATTGGCTAGTCATAGAGCGAAAGTGGGCGGAGTTTCCAAACGCAAAAAAGCATTCGCAAGGAAGAATTTCATCTCGCAAGCGAAATGAGTCGCACATCTAAATTCAAGACTACGTACATGACGTGAAGTCGAGTCGCATGCGATTTGGAAGTAGTGACTTGACTCGCATTGCGACTTGAGTCGCATGTTTCAAGACTTGGCCTCCTGGTGTAAAAGAGTTTGATAAACTTCCAACTGAAATTAAAAGTGTAAGAAGTGTAGGATTGTTTAAATCCAAATGTATTAAATGGGTACAACAGCAGTTTATAGAAATGTTAGTAAAAAGAAACAAAAATGTTATTAATTAATTATTAAGTCGTCAGCGTAGACCTTGATATAGATTCCTGGCAGGATCTTGACCAGCTTAATTCCTCCGTTGACTGCAATTTTGAATATAGTTGGGGCGGTGATGGTGCCTTGTGCAACACCGGCAGAGATGTATCTTGTACCGCTTTTCACACCCTTGTAGGCGACTTTTATTCTTCTGTGATTGATGAAGTCATGCAGCCACTTGATGAGGTTGTTTGGTATTTTGCTCTTCTGCATCTCTTTTATGGCGTGGGTTCGATCAGTGACGTCGAAAGCTGCAGACAAATCAATGGACACAGCCACTGTGGTCTCCTGTCTGGTGAAGCCTTCCTTGGCATGTTGAGCGATGTATGCCACCTGGTCCACAGTCGATCTGTTTTTCCTGTAGCCAGCCTGATCTATGCTGATGATGTTGTTTTCTTCCAGTTAAGTTTCCAGTCGGTGGTTTACCATACGCTCTGCTGTTTTTGCAAGTGCACTCGTGAGAGCGATTGGGCGATAACTGCTCGTTTGATTCGCGTCCTTGTCCTTTTTCAGGATGGGTGTGATGACTCCCATCTTCCAGCTCTGAGGCACTTGGTCTACCCAAGATTTGTTTACAAGGTAAAGAAACTGTTCCCTGAATAATGGACCAGAGTGCTGAAGAAGCTCGGCGTGTATTCCGTCTAGTGATGGAACGTTGAAAATGTTCAATTCACTGAAAATTTTCAACAAGGCTTGAAAATTTTCATGAAAATTTTCAATATGCTTTTATTTGTTTGTTTGTTTTATTGTTTTTTTTTATTGTGTTTGCTGAGTTCATATTATATTGTTATGTACAATGATATTTAATAAAACAATTAGCACCAGTAGCCCATGTTTTATACCTAGGCCTATCCCTGGCAACTTTGTATCCCTGAGTAGGCCTAAAATGTACTAGGAGGAACTAGGAGGAAAGGAACTATTTTATTAGGTCTGTAAAATGTGTTTGTAATTTTGTATATATCTAATTTTGTGATATAGGTTAAGACTGAAATACGCAATGCCCACAATAAATACATTTGGAATTTATCCACATCTAATTCTAAACAATTATGGAAATATATACGTTCTAAAAATGGATCTTCAGCTCCTCTCCATTTTAAAGTCCATGGCGTGCTTGAATCAAACCCTAAAAAGTTATCTGAAGCATTTAATAATAATTTCAAATTAAATTTTACTCCCGCTTCTGATGGTGCAACTGAATCACCAGATATTTACCAAAATACTGTGCCGCTAGAAACACCACGAATCATACACAGTACAGTGAGAAGACACTTAAAATGCCTTAGAGTTGATTCAGCTACAGGCCCAGATGGTATTCCTCCAATGATACTTAGAATGTGTGCGGCATCTGTGTCACCATCTTTATGCAATATATTTAGGCCTAACCTATCTCTTTACTTGGGGAAAGTCCCTTCAGACTGGCGTGTAGCAAATGTAATACCGATTTTTAAAACTGGCAAGAAAGAAGACATTATAAATTACAGGCCGATATCATTAACATCAGTTGTTTGTAAAACTTTGGAACGTATCATTTCTCGAGAAGTTTTAAAACACATCACAAGTGCTAAAATCCTTAATGAAAACCAGCATGGATTTGTTCCAGGTCGGTCTTGCTCAACTCTTCTTACCAAGGTTATTGATAACTGGCAGTATGCTCTTGAAGATCCAAAGTGCAAGCAAGTAGATACAGTGATGCTAGATTGGTCAAAAGCATTTGACCAGATTCCGCATAATATTCTTCTTAAAAAATTGTATTACTATGGCATACGTGGTTCATTACATTCTTGGTTGGAACATTTCCTTAAATGTAGAACACAAAAAGTAACCTTTCAAGGAACGGAATCATCCTCAGTAACTGTGACTTCCGGAGTACCTCAAGGTTCTGTGTTGGGCCCGTTGCTTTTTGACATATTTATGATGGATTTACCCCAAAGCGTTTCCTCAGAAATAAGCCAATTTGCTGATGACTACACGATCTATAGGAAAAATATTTACGAAATATGACACTGATGCACTCCAGACCGATTTGGACAATATAAACACTTGGTCATTTCATTTCATTTTTATTAGCATCCAAAGACTTCACGTAAGTACTGATGAAAATGGAATGAAGCTGAACCCTTTAATGAGTGTATTCATCAGATTCTCTAGATCTAAGAACCCTTTGCGTTGCAGTTACCAAATAAACGGTTTGCCAATACTGGAAAAGAATGGTGTCAAGTTATTGGGTATCACAATAACTAGTGATCTAAAATGGAATACGCATACTGAAATAGTAAGAGCTAAAGCCTCCAGACAACTCTATTTTATAGCAAGAAACCTTCATCATGCTCACGTCAGTATTAAACGGGCTGTATACTTAGCATTAGTGAGACCTCATCTCCTTTACGCCTGTCCAGCATGGGATCCCACATCAGATTATAACAAAACAAAATTGGAGCGTGTACAAAGTCGAGCAACGTGCATTATAGCTGCAAGGACAAAATTTCAAAGTGACAGTGCTACTGCAAGACGTACATCTTTAGACATTCCATTGCTTGAAAGTTACAGGAAAAAAGTAGAACTGCAATTTCTATGGGGAATGTTACACGGTAGCCTACTATTGATCTGGACCCATACGCAAGATTGCAAGTCTGTAGTCGAGGAGCAGAACTTGGTAGAGGATTAATTCTCCAGCCTCCATTTGCAAGAACAACAGCTTACCAAAATGGCTTCTACTACAGGACTTGTAATGAATGGAATGCTCTTCCTTTGGAGTTAAGGGAGATTCGCTCATTAGACTCTTTTATCCCTAAGCACACATGTTTTTGCTTTACAAAGTTAATTCTGCAGTTTCTTTTTACTGATTCATTTTTATTGTATTTATTTACTTATTTTCTATATTTTATAGGTTTACTAATGATTGTAATAATGTTGTTATCTTTTATTATGTTTATTGTTATAAGGTTGGCAGTCACCAAGTGTGTTTGGAGCTCTGCTCTTTTCTGCCATCCTCGTGGTACATTTAAACAATGAATGTGTTACGAAACAAATAATAAAATAAAAATAAAATAAAATAAAAATCAACTTGTATCTAATAAAAGAGGAAATTGTAAAAAAAAAAAAAAATGAAAATTTTCAACGAAAAACATTTTCATGAAAATTCTAGGGTTGTGCGAACCGTTCGAAAAGACGAACCGAACCTTAAATTTGGTTCGGTTCGAAAATTATTTTCAAAGTCGAACCTCGAACCGAACCTTTGAAATTCCCACTTACGGAAAGCCACGCCTTCCGGAGCGACGCCTACAGCATCGACCGATCGATACAAGTCTACCGCGGTCGCCGCTCGATAATCGAAAGTCGAATTAGCGCTGTAAGCAGTGCATATGCAACTTGCAAAATCTTAAAATGGCGGATTTTTCTTGACGCGTAAATATTCTGGACACTTGTGATAGCAAGAAATCGTTATTTATTGTTGATGCTGGTGGATTTTCTTCAGGCGAAAAAGATTATAATGGCATCGACGCGTAATTTTATCGATCTACTAATGAGTTTTCAATTTTCATCGGAAAGTAACGGTCCAAATGTAAGCAGTCCGAGCTAGGCCTAGCCCTAGGCTATGAAACATGAAACATGCTATGGGTTTGGCTATGAAAGTGACATTGCCGCTTTATTTCATCGTTATTTCTCTATGATTTCATCGATCTTGTAATGATTTTTCATCGGGAAGTGATGACGGTCCGAGTGTAGTAGGCCTAGGGCCTATCCCGTAAGCTTACCTAGGCCTACTAGGGCTAGGGCGACCTAACCAAGACGCGTGTTTTTTTAACAGTTTAAGATCATAAGAAACCATTATTAATGTTGATTTTGATGTGTTGTCTTCAGGTTTGGCTATAAAAGTTGCATTGCCGCTTAATTTGATCGATATTATTATGATTTTTCGTCTGAAGATGGATAGGCTACGCCTAGGCTACCCTACCCCTAAAACGTTTTCCCCACATGATTAAAAATACATCAGAAGAATCCCTGGACATTTATGACAAGAATGCGCTGTATTTGATACTTGTAATATTATTATTGTGCGAGATAAGCCAGGGAACATAGGCCCTAGGCCTAAGCTCCTCAGCCTAGATTTGGATCAATGATCAGTTTTTCTTCAGTGCCCATGTGATTCCCTTCCCCTTTAAAAAAAAAGGTTCGGTTCGAGGTTCGCGAACTTTGTAAATGCAGGTTCGAGGTTCGGTTCGAAATTTAAAAATCCAGGTTCGCACAACCCTAGAAAATTCCCATCACTAATTCCGTCCTCTCCAGGAGCCTTCTTCTTGTCCAGCATATGGATTGCTAGATGCAACTCCTCGTCGCTGAAAAGTCTATTATAGGGGTCGTCTAACTCTTTGTATCTGGGCTTCTCTACCAGAAACTTCTTTTTTCCAGCAGGGGTGCTGATAGAGTGAAAATGTCGGCAGAAAAACTCAGCCTTTTGCTTGATCGAGGTCGCTTCTTTGTTGTTCAGCAGGAGTGGAGCATTTCGGTCGTCCGTCTGTGACCACTTTCCACAGAGTTGCGAGAAGAAGTGGTGAGCTTTAATCGCATCCTCTCTGTAGTCACTGGCTCTGTAGGTATTCTGTGTATTCTTTGTGCTTGGCCTCCTCAATCGCTGCTGTGAGCTGCTTTTGTGCCTCGTTGAGCTTTTCATGTCATTAATCATTTATATCATTCAATGTCATTAATGAAGATTGCAAACAACAATGGTCCCAATACGCTCTCCTGCGGCACCCCTGAGGTTACTTCCACCTCTTCCGATAACTCAACTCCAACCCTGACCCTCTGTCTTTTATCTTTTAAGAAGCCTTTAACCCATCTGTTCACCCACTGATCCTCTATGACTTCCTCCAGTTTTCCTATCAACCTATCATTTGGAACCTTGTCAAACGCCTTTTCGAAATCAATGAAAACTGCATCCACAGTCTCACCCTTGTCCAAGGATTCCCCTATGTCCCCTACAAGCCCTAGAAGCTGCGTCTCACACGAGTACCCTCTCCTGATTCCTGAAGCCATGTTGGCTTTCCTTTAGCCATCCTTTCTCCCTAATAACCTCCTTAATATAGGCCTAGTCTCCAACTATCCTTTCCATAATCTTCGAACCTACCCTACCGAGGTGAGTGAAATTGGTCTATAGTTCCCTAATTTCCCCTTCTCCCCTCCTTTGTGTACAGGTATCACTATGGCCTCCCTCCAGGCATTGGGGACCTCCCCTCGTTCCAATGAATCCTCTATTAGGCCTATTAGGCACATGTACATGGAGGTTTCCCTCATAGCCAACTGCAGGAAATCACTAGTGAGTCCATCCTTTCCAGGAGCCTTTCCCCTCTTAAGTGTTGCAATTACCTTTGTTACCTTCTCTACATCTAGGCCTACCTTAATTCCCATATTCCCCCTACCTCCCCTCAATGTCATTAATGAAGATTGCAAACAACAATGGTCCCAATACGCTCCCCTGCGGCACCCCTGAGGTTACTTCCACCTCTTCCGATAACTCAACTCCAACCCTGACCCTCTGTCTTTTATCTTTTAAGAAGCCTTTAACCCATCTGTTCACCCACTGATCCTCTATGACTTCCTCCAGTTTTCCTATCAACCTATCATTTGGAACCTTGTCAAACGCCTTTTCGAAATCAATGAAAACTGCATCCACAGTCTCACCCTTGTCCAAGGATTCCCCTATGTCCCCTACAAGCCCTAGAAGCTGCGTCTCACACGAGTACCCTCTCCTGATTCCTGAAGCCATGTTGGCTTTCCTTTAGCCATCCTTTCTCCCTAATAACCTCCTTAATATAGGCCTAGTCTCCAACTATCCTTTCCATAATCTTCGAACCTACCCTACCGAGGTGAGTGAAATTGGTCTATAGTTCCCTAATTTCCCCTTCTCCCCTCCTTTGTGTACAGGTATCACTATGGCCTCCCTCCAGGCATTGGGGACCTCCCCTCGTTCCAATGAATCCTCTATTAGGCCTATTAGGCACATGTACATGGAGGTTTCCCTCATAGCCAACTGCAGGAAATCACTAGTGAGTCCATCCTTTCCAGGAGCCTTTCCCCTCTTAAGTGTTGCAATTACCTTTGTTACCTTCTCTACATCTAGGCCTACCTTAATTCCCATATTCCCCCTACCTCCCCTCTCCTCACTATTTATAATTTCTTTCTTCTGAAATACCTCTGCATAATATTTAGGAAGTGGCTATTTAACCGTAGCTACGGGAAAATTACGATTCTCAATTCGTCCGTAGCATGAACGAAGATCAGCGGAAATAATCGAAGGTAGGGTATCCGAATCGTCCGCGGGATACCACGTAACTAGGCCAATAGCTTCAAATATCACAGTGCATTGTGGCAGAGTGGTAGCGCGTCCGAATTCTATGCGAGAGGTCGGCGGTTCAAATTTTTGTTTGGTCGTTTTTTTTTACCATTCTATTTGGGTCCATGTTTTTTCTGCAAATGATTTCCCTACATTCGGCCCCGTCGCAAACACAATTCTAGATGATAAAAGCGTTTAAAAAGTGCTGCGTCGCGCTAGCCTAGTTCTAGGATACAATCGATAAGAGCGCACCCGAAATCCTTTCCGTTAAAAACGAGTTTAGATTTAAAATAGCAACGTTAAAGGTTTGGTAAGTAGAGTATTTTATTGAAAAGGTTGGTAGGCCTACTAAGTAAATGTCATAATAAACATGGCGCGCCGGCAACAGTGAAATGGTAGTGTTTGTGTTCAATCTCTATTAATTATAACATAATTCATATATTTTCAGAGTGGTTATTATTGAATTAACGTAATTTACTTCCCGTTCCTACAGTTAAATTAGCAGGCCTAATTTTTCCGTACCCACAGTTCGAGTAGGCCTACCTTCGGTGATTTCCGCCGATGTTCGTTCATGCTACGGACGAATTGAGAAACGTAATTTTCCCGTAGCTACGGTCGAATAGCCTCAGCGTAATATTTATTCAAGGCGTCCGCCTTTTCCTTGTTTCCCACTAACAGTTTACCATTATCACCCTTGAGAACCGGTAATTCTCTTAAGCCCTTCTTCCCCCTTACATATCTGAACATCCTATTCCCAGCTTCCCTGTTTGTATTATATAGGCCCTAGCCTGGGCCTAGTGGGGCTAAGCCCTAGGGCTGGGCCTATCTTTGGGCTAGGGCCTGGTTATGTGTTCTCATATCATGATGTTTTGAGCCGGGCCCCTAAATGCTCCTAGCTGGGCCTGGGCCTAGGCCATTGACCAACACAAATCCTGGGCCCGGGATTGTGCCTTGGCTAGGTGGCCCCATTAGTAGGCCTGGCCCTATCCTTGGGGGGCTCTAGGCCTAGCCTAGCCTAGGAGGGAAACTTACCCCCCCATTTTAGACCTCAGGGGGCTTTCTTTCAGGAACGCCTACCCAAAAATATTCAAAAAAATAGATAAAAACTCATTTATAAAGAGCCGAGATTTAATTCGGGAGAGGGGTCCAGCAATGAAAAGAAATCTTATGCAAAAGTCACAACCCGACGGTTTTATACTACCATCTTTTGGGCCAACTTCACATTCACTAGTGCAACATGTTTCCAAAACCGATTTTCTACAAGGTCCCGACAAAGGCCGCGTACAAATTTTGGCAAAAAAAACCCTTTGTTGGCCTAGACTTCTAACCTCCTATGGGGATTTTGAGAGATTTCGTACACCCTAGTTTTTCTAAGGCCTGGATCAAATCGACGTTATTTTTACTAGACAACAAAATTTTAAAAACTGCCCCGGGCCAAAGACTACACAACAACAAAAACATAGGCTTTGCGCAAAGTGTTGGCCATACGTAAAGTTACGAGCTGCAACACTGCTCGGCTGCTCAAGAGCCCGGCCCACATATCAAAAATGGCTTCTCTCCCCGCAATTTTATCTAAAATTTAAGAAAATTTTTTACTAAAATTTTTTTTTAATTCTCAAATCGCCGGTATTTTTACTGATGGTTCTGATGCATGGGGGGCCAGAGAAAAAAAACTCATACAGCAAATATGTACTACTAGGCCTAGGCTCCCTAGTTTAGTTTAAATTTCTTACAAATTTTCAGCCCAGGGGAAAAAATCTTTCTTTTCTCATAGCCTAGGGCCTACCATGTCCTCGCGACACAACCCGAGACCATCGGGCCATTAAAAGTACCCTAGAGGGCCTAGGCTACCTAGGCCTGGGCCTGGGCTATAACCTCTTGTTGTTGTTGTTTCTTCGGCACTCTTTGGGTTTGGGTATGGCCATTTTTTGATTTTGTGGGTACTTTATATTTAAAATAGTGACGTTAAAGGGTTTTTTCTAGTACTTTAGATTTAAAATGTGACGTTAAAAGTAGGGATGACAAAACCCGACTTTTTTACGACCCGGGTACCCGTCCACATTACCCGCGGGTTACCCGGTAGTAACCCCAAAAAATCGTGTGGGGTGTCTAATGAACGTGAAGAAACGCGCTCATCAATTATCGTAATATCTCGGACGTAATGCTGTTCTATAAAAAATGACTTTGCCGATGAAGTAGTATTTCATAATCAAAAAAGGGAGGAACAGCAGGGCCATTAAGATAACACTCACTTTTTCCCCGTTGCTCTGCTTTATATTGGTATCTTTCACAGTCAAGTCAAGGTCACGACTCACGCGCGTTGGCTCGGGGCGCGGAAGAGGGTTTACGATGTTTGATATGTGCTTTGGATTCATAATGATGCCTGCCTTCACGTAACATAAGTCATATTTCTCAAATAATTATATTGAAGAAGATATTAGCGTGTAAAAATCCGAGCCATTGTAACCTTATGGAGCCGGGGCACTGCAAATGCACTAAACTCGTTTCCCGCGTCGCACTTGGGGTACCTATAAAAGTATTCCACTTCCGTCAAATACTGTAAAAAATTTTTTAGAAGAAGTTATTTCGTCCCGATTACAAATATATAATATGTAGCCCCTACTTTGTTTTTCCGTGAAATAATATTCCAATGATTTTATAGCCGTTTTAAAAACAGCATTTTTTAAAAATATTTTAAGCGCGGCAAAAACGACGATGACGTCAGAACTGTGTTGCCGTCGTAAAATGCCGTCAGAACTGAGTTGCCTCCTTATGGTTGTTTCCCTGCAAATGCAGGGCCTAGCGTAGCCTACAGTAGTGTAAACAGATGGCGGACAGTTTACATTTAGCGCCTGGCCGGAAAACAATTTAAAATTTACTTCTGGTTTAAATTACACAAAATCTATATATTTTTTTTTAAGTGTAGGCCTAGTAACTTCTTATTAGTTTATTTTGATGTTTCCCCATACTGCAAACTTACAAACTAGGCCTAGGCCTACACTAAAACAATTAATACAATGTGAACTTGTCACAATCACATGTAGATCAACCCTTCTTCTTCTTGTTTTTTGTGGCCTTGGTTGCTTGGACCATGTGGCCAGTTAATATCTAGGTATTTTATTGCATTAAGAATAACTTAAAAATAACTTTATTCAACTTGATGTGCACATGGACTGCATAACTCTTCATTCATAAGTAATAAAAATAAGAACAAAAGGGAAAGGAAAAAGCGGGGTGTCATGAGCTTGGAAACTATATATTAGCATTATTTCCAAGTGCACTGCCCACCTCATTCCTTTACATCTTTGCTACATTTTGTGCGGGAAATTTAAAATATATTTCTGGAAATTTTCCGGAAAGATAAACTCGGAAATATTTCCATTTCCGGAAAATTTCCCGTGGAAATATTTCCCATTTACATCCCTACGCAGAACTATTGGGGTTTGGTCACTGTTATCTGGACGTTGATAAAATAGGAATTTAACAACATCGGTACTCTTTCGGTTGGTAGCCTCCAACTTTTTATCACCACGTTTTTTCTGTTATAGAAACAACAAAAAAACTTCAAAACCTTTAACGTCGCTATTTTAAACAAAAGTCCTTTTGTGGTGAAAGTTGTTTTTATTTATGTTGTAGTTTAGCTATCTTTCTCAGCTATCTTCAGTTAGGCGTAGGTAGTAGTAGGGTTTGGTATGAAAGAACGAGAACTACTTGATTAGGCCTACATTATTAGGCCTACTAGGAAAACGCTTAGGTCCCGCCGCGTTGATGGATGAGCTTTTTTTGTAAGTTTTTGTTTGCGTAGGACCACTTTTCCTTTGCAAGTGCTTTGTGAATGCATTGTTGGTGATTGTTGTAAAGTTTCTAAATTGTTAATTGTTATTATAAACCTAAAAAATCATATTAAACAAAGTTATTTTATGGATCCTGGCTAACTTTTCAACTTTTCTTTCAAAAAGCAATACATCACCATAACCTTAACCCGAGAGTAGTCGCGCCCCTTGTTTGTAACGTTAGTAGTCGCGCGCGGTCCTTTAGACCGCGCATTATTTATTATGGGCTAATAACGTTAGGATGACGTTTTGATTACGATATAAGGTAATTTATAATATAGGTAACAGCATACCTGGTTATTTTTAATCATTGTCAATCAATAATCAATAAATAATCAATCAATAATCAATCAAACACAAAAAGTAGCAAACCTACAAAAAGGTATAAAATATGTTTTGAAACACCCTGTAGTTCGTATTATTATTTAAACCAAGACAGTAATATTATCCCAAACCCACTGTATGTTGAAGAATAATCAACCTACAAAAACAAAATACATGTCTCATAATAGTGTTGAGTATGCATATTTTTGCCTCCCTTAGTAGTCGCGCAGCGGTCGAAAAGACCGGCAACCAAACAGGACCTCTCACTTAGATAAAAATTCTGCAGAAAACTGAATCGCGTATTGCACACTGGCTTCACAAATCTATTTTGGGAAGGTAGGCGGAACTAGACAAGCCACGCATGCGCGCTGTGCAAATACCAACTGTTGAAAAAAAAAGTCGGTCTAAAAGACCACACGCGACTACTCTCGGGTTAAGAGGATGGGATACTCGCAAAATTAAAAATATGCGAAATTAGGCCTACAGTTTTTTCGTGATATCTCGAGAACGATGCAAAATATCTAAAAACGGATTCTAGACCGAATTGTGGTTTTGTTAGAACTATATAATGCAAGAAAAAATATGCATTTAATTAATTAAATTTTAAATTCAAAACTTAATTTCCATCACATTACAACATTTTTTCTTGCATTATAGTTCTAACAAAACCACAATAGGGAATATTCCACTTAATATTTTATATTTTATTTTAATTCTTATAGGATGTTTTAATAGTCACTGCTCTTTTTTTATTTAAAAAAAATGTATTTTGTGTAATTTAAACAAAAAGTAAATTGGACCCCCTGTTTGCGCGCCAAAAACGAGCGTGCGCCATCTTTGGATGGTACTACGTCATAACTGTGTTGAGTCAAGGCCAATTAGAAACTAAATGTACGTATATTTGTACATATTTACACACAGACAGCGGTGCTCGCCCATCCGCTTAACAACAAACACAACTCCACAGCCACTTAAACAATGTACATTTTCACCGTCTTTTGTTTTTCTTTTTTCGTATGTGACAGGAGATTTCGCGAGATCATTGTGATAAAGAATTACGAGCATTTTGTCTTGAATTTTTGCACAGTCTAAGACTATCATGCTATTCTTTATCTACAATAGGCTTTAATTAGTCATCAAAGTACCTAACGTTTTTGTGCGGTGTGTGTGTGTCAGAACATGGACGTGCAGGCCTAGGGTTGGCAAGTTAAGCCAAGGGCTGGTCAAGTGAGTAATTTTAGTATTCACATACCAAGGCCTATATCCTACAGGAACGATTGGCCTAGACTGTTGTATTATAAATAATTTTCTACGCCTAGGCCTAGACCTTATAGGACTGTTTCAGTTTTGTTTTTTGATTGCAATGTCAACTTTTCTCGTTTTCTGGCTAGGCGTTAAATGTAAAATGTCCGCCATCTGTTTACATTACTGTAGGCTACGCTAGGCGCTGCTTTGTTTAAAACACCGCCATCTGGATGTATATGTATGTGTATCCAGACGGCGTTAGTTCAACACAGTTCTGACGTCATAGCCGTTTTTGCCGCTCTTAGAATAGGTACCTATTTAAAAAATGCTGTTTTTAAAACGGCTATAAATTATTGGATTATTATTTCACGGAAAAACAAAGTACATATTTGTAATCGGAACGAAATACTTCTTCTAAAAAATCTATTTGTAGGCCTACAGTATTTGACGGAAGTGGAATTTTTCCCTATTCATATATCTTCTTCTGTTTTGGGTAATGGTCGTGGGGCTCAAAGCCTCTCCCCTGGTAGTTTTAGTGCCTGGTGCGAAGCACCTATAACTAAAAATCTGATTTGTGCCAGAGTTGGGCGATGGACAGCGTCCTTGCGCTGCATGGTAATTGGTGACAGGCACCGTTGATTTCGGGAAAAATACCGCCGGAACTTGAAAATGGCAACAAACTCTAGGAAATTTGCATCCTTTGGCGGAAAAGGCCCCAAAAAGGAACATCCAAGGAGGGGTTTTTTATCGTCACGGGGGGTTCTTACCCGGGGTCCACTACAACCCACTCAAACGACGACCGGGGGATGGGGACTTTGGGCAGCCGAAAAAAAGGGCCCGTGCCTGACGACGTGGGGGAAAGAAACAGGTCCAAGAAGCTGAAAATGGGGGCGGGGAATACGTCGCTTCTTCTCGGAAAATGTGGGCCCAAGGGGCAGAACCTGGGGATTGGGTCCCGGGTTTTCCTGGGAGATGCGTAAAATCTGGGCAGCTTGGCAGCAATGCTTGGCGACGGTTTGCAAAACCAAAGGTCACCCCGTGAACCTCAGAAAATTCGTGCCCACCCGGGGGAGAGAAAGGGACACAGGGAAAGAATCTTTTTTTGGGACCACTTGTAGGGTTTTGGGGTTGGTGCGAAACTTTCCCCCCCGACGGAAAGATGCGTAAACGCCGCTGAACGGATTACAGACTTTGTAGGGGCGGAGCTTGGCCGTTACCGAGGTGGTGCTTCCCAGAAGGGGGTACGGAGAGACGGGGTTTTCCCGGGTTTTGCCTTCGGTTCTGACCGGATATGTGGCCCCACGAAAGTTTGGGGTCTAAAGTTATGCCCACCCTCTATTGGTGGGTTCCCCATGGTATGGCGAAAATAAATTGAGACGAAACCCGGGGAGGAGGCCGTTTTCTAGACCATGAGAAGGAGTATTGAAGTCTTTCCACTTTGGGGGGGCCATGCGGGGAATTTGCGTACCAGCCCCTGAAATAGTTCAAGGTAACGTTTTTCCCAAACGCGAACTCCGATCCCATGGGCAAACGATTAGTTGACAGAGCCACGAAGTCACCCAGAAAACTTTTGCCGGGGTTTAACACCTTCCGGCGGAGGTGGCATGGGGGCTGTGAAGACTTAAATAGAGCCGGGTCAGCACCGAACCCTGAGGTACCCCGGCCCAAGAATTGGGCCCCTGTGATGAGGAGACAAAATTTTTTTGGGGAACTAAAAGTACCTCAGTGGGGAAGGATTGAATAAGCAGGACTAGATAATCGGGGAAAAATGAAAGTTACAATTTTGTGAATGAGTAAAAACTTCCCCACACACGTAAAATCCCTTTGGGAAAGACTTTTAAAGGAATCCGCCGCGGGACGCAAAACCCCGCTGTTCCAACCTCTGTTAATCTTATCAGTTATCCTCTTTAAACCGTTGTTTTGGGTGGAGTGCTTTTGCCCCGAAACCCAAAATTGTTCGTCCGGTTGAGAACGTTCGAGTGTTTTATGTGAGGGTTGTAGAGGATAGGATGACCCCGGCCCCAGCATTTGGAAAACCCACAGCCCGGGGAGGCTGATGGGCAAATAGCTTGGGGCCCCCGAGCAGCCCTTTCCCCGGTTTTGGGAAATGTAAGGACCTTGGCATTTTTCCAAGAGTTTGGGGAAATTTTGAAGTTTAAAAAACTAAATTGAAAATAGCATGTATCGGGGTTTGGCCTGCATTAACAATTTGGAGAAAATTTGGGGTCCCGTGTTTGCCCTTTCTCTCCTGGAGTTTGGTTGTGGGGGAAGGTCCTTTGCAATCTGGAGCAGTTCCTAAAAGGGGGCTCCCCTCCAATTGGGTTTAGAGGGAGTGAACGTGGTGAGTTTGTGCCCCACGGAGTACTTGCTCCTCCACTTGGTGTAGAGGCTGTGGGTTTGGGTTTTCAAGGTAAAGGGCCCCCCGGGCGAGTCTGCCGGGCCGTTCGTTTTTTCCCCACAGGCTGCATCCCAAGATTTGTGGTCCCTGAACGGTGGGTCCGCCTGGGGGAAATACGTTTTAGGGCACGGCCATCCCCCGAAAGTTTTTCCCGGAGAAAATCGAGACCCGCAAACCGGGGTAGTCCCGGATTTCAGATGGGAAAGGCCCCCAAAAATCACGTTTTAAAGAGCTGTTGTTTGGCTCTTTTTGTAAGCGGGTTCTTGTCATGGGCAGAGTGAGGCTTTCCAGGTAGTCGTGGGTATTTTTAAGGTTACTAAAAGGGCGAAGTCCTTCTGGAAAATTTCATACAGGGAAATGCGGCCACGGGGAAGAGGTGGGGTGTCGGTAGCAATTCCCTCTTGGATCAGTAAAATGTGATAAATTCTACCGCTGCTCCACTCAACCGTAGTTTTTAAAAGGGGGCGGATCTTAAAGGGAGACCGGGTTTTCAAGATGAGCGCAGGAAAGCACCCCAGTCACCTTGTGAAAATCGGCCCTTTGCACGGGGGGGGAAAAGAAGGTTTCGGGCCCCTTTGGATTGGGCCAGGGGATTTTTGGGTCTGAAGAGAAAAGCGGGGTATGCCTAAAGGTTGTACGAGAAAGAATGTTGGCCAACAACGCGATTTTCAGGACGTCATAAACCCCCAGGGGCTTCACCAAGGGGAAAGTGCCCCGGGTTTAAACTGGACCTGCCACAACGTATGTGCTCAGCCCCCCAGGTGGTACGAAAGGCGTTTCCTGTTTGTGTGGGGCTGTCGGGGAATTTCCCAAGCCCCGGGAGTTTAAAAATTTTAAAGTCAAAAAATGAGGGACTTTTGGGTATGGGGGAGGCAAGTGGGATATCAATGTCACCCGAAAATTAATTTTCTTGGGGTTTGGGCCCTTTTGTACACTAAAATTAATTGGGAGGTGGCCCCCGGGGGGTTTAATAAACCCGGGGGACCCAACCGCCCAAGTGAGATAAAAGGGGAAAATTGGGTTTTTGAAAATAAATAAACCTTTTTTACTAATAAAAATTTTGGCCTCCCTCCGGGACTTTCAAAATCCCAGGAGGCGACCCCCCCCGATCCTCACGTTTTAGCCCTTGTGTTCGCCACTTTCCAAGAAAACGTGAGGAGTTTTTTAAACAAGGTTTCCTGAAAAAGTCCCTGGGATGAATCTGCAGGGCATGATGGGAAAAAATTTCGGGGTTTGGTTTTAATTCCTCCACCAGCTTCCGGGTAAAAATGTGCCCATCCGGGGGGGGTTCAAAGGGAACCATTGAAGCGCCCTTTCCCAGGGGGGAGGGGCAATCTTTTTGGTTACCATCATAGATAAAAATTGGGCCCCCTGGGCCCAGGGGCCCGGCAGTGTCGTAGTTCCCGCGTGGGTTTTAAAAATCCCAAAATAAAAATAGTCTACACGGGGGGGAAAAAGGGAAATTCAAACAACAGTATTATTTTTTTAAATTAAAACTTGGACAAGTAAATAGGGTTGTGATTCTCCCAGTCAGCCATTGGCTCTCCCCCTTTGATCCCTTTGGGTAGTTCTAGAGACGGCCGCAAGGTACGGGCGCCCCTTGATGGCTCTACTTTAAACAAATAAAATACACAACACCTCCCCTCGAGTTAGCATTTACCAAAATTACTTTTATAATAATTTAATTTAAAATTACAGATACACTTTTAAAATTAAAAATAAAAATTTTATTTTATATTAAACCTAAATTTCAAAATGTCTACTATTTTCAAAATTATTAAAAAATATTTTAAAAGATACATATAACAAAAATAAATTAAATTAATGGGACGCCATGTTAGCACGTTTGGGCCTAGGGGGAGTACCTTTTTTTGGTTTGGGCCCCGGACCTATCCGGCTAAACAGTGAGGCTGTCTTTGATTGTATCAACATCAAAGTAGGGTTTCATTATAAATTATTTTTTAACCATGGTAGGGCCTTGCCCTCAAAAAATACCTTCTATTTCCCCTAAGCAAAACTTCCTTTGATGTGTTAACTATTATGATCTAGGTCCCGCTATGCTTTCTACTACAATGGCGGGTTTGCCATTCCTTATTTTTCTAATGCAAACATTTTGCCCGGGTGGCAAGGGCCCTTTAGCCTCTCCCCTCGGTCATGAACATTTTTCATGATAGTTTGGGCTTTTTCTTTATCCCTCTCTACATTAAGGGGAAGAGAAAAGGGTTTCTAATGGGGGAAAAATGTTACCGGAGCTTGGGTTTTTAGACGTCTTTTCAGAAATGGGCTGAGCAGTGGACTAGAAAGCCCTGCTATGGAGTGTTTCTATAGTTTAATAGTCCCTACATGGATATTTTTTCCCATCTTTCTGCCATTTTTTTAATCATGCTCTTAGGCAGGCTGAACTGAGCGTTTCGGGCAAATCCTTTTCGACTTCGGATAGTGAGGGCTAGACGTGAAAAGGGTTTTTTCCCCACCTCATTTGCAAATGTTTTTAAAACTGGCATTTTTTTTGGGGGGGGGGGGGGGGGGGGTTTGGTGGGGGTTTACATGATTTTATCTGGGATGCCAAACGGGAAATTAAATTTAAGCTTCTGAATAGTTTCGGGGGGGGTGTCTTTGACTCTACCTGTAATATTTCCCCAAACCCCTTACTATAGTAAAACAGTTTAAAACTATTTTATTGTTTTTTGATTTAGATAAAAAAGTCACAAAACCCCGGTTTTTCCCCCCATCGTTCTGGAACCCGGATGAAGGGATTAGAGGCTCTTTTTGATTGTAAGCCCGATGTTTTTTCACTTACCCTACAGTTTGAACCCGGTTTTTTCTATGTCAGCATTGATTCCCGGCCCAAAACAATGTTGGTCAAACATTGCTTTTTTTCTTTGCAAAGCCTTTATGGCTTTCATGGATTACTTTAGAAATTTTCTGTCTTTGGAAAAGAGGCACTAGAGTTTTTTTTAAAAAAAAAACCAAACCCTCATTCCCACGGTAATGTCATGTTTTTTTTTGCCAATAAATTCTGACATTTTTCTGGGGCACTTATGTTTTTGAAACTGGCCAAACCTTTTTGCGTTTAATCTAAATTTTGATTTTGCAAGGCTTTGGGCTCTTTAGTGGCTTCTTGTAGTGCTTTTCTCTACGTCATTAGATACAGGGAAATACTTGCTGATAGCATTTTTGGGGGCTTAAAAAAACCCTCCATTTCTGGGTCTGAAAATTAAAATTTGGGTTTTATTAAAAAACCTCTCGACAACGTGTCTGCAGGAACATCAAATTTTTCCTGGAACGTAAGTTTAAACAACTAGTTGATAGCGCAGTAGCTTTAAAGGGGGTTTCGCTGCAGGCGCCCCTGTTGTCAAATTGATATCTTTTTTTTGGGTTTTGGGGCCTTTTGGGTTTTGTTCGACTGGACTTGATTACCTGACCAATAATGGGAAAATTCATGAAATTTTTTTCACAAGAGAACACTATTGCCAGTAATTTTTTTTCAAAATTTAGCATAATTTACTTTGCATCTGTCAAAAACTCGAGAAAACCCTAAGCCAAAAGGATGATTGTTTTTTTCAAACAAAAACCCAATCCCTCTTTTGAGGCATCGGTTTGAATGCATAAAGGTTGGACGGGACATAAAAGCTTAGTACGGGTGCGTTTTCACAGTTTAAGTTTGGCTCAGAACAGTGCTTTTGGGCATGATTTGCCCTCCCAATGGAACTCCAAAGTTTTTCTTTAAGTAGATCACGTAAGTGTTTTGTCGACTGACTCATGTTAGGAAAGAACTTTGGGTAGGTTAAATTTTAAACCCTGCCCAGAAATCGCTTAGATTTTTTTTTAGATTTGGGAGTTTGGGATGTTTGTTTAGCCTTTTATACGATTTTCATTTGGGTTTTAGGCCATCCTCTGAAAATGACCTGTCCAAAATATTGAACCCTTTCCCTTTTTCCCCTTTTAACTGAAAATTTGTTTCATTAAAACTTACATTGTTGGGTTTTTGGGCCCCCCCAAAAACCCCAAGCAAAATTTTATCATGTTCACTTCTGAACTTGCTGAAAAAATTAAAAAATCATTCCAAAAATGATGTGTACACCCGCAATGTCAACCCAAAAAAGTCTTCATTTGGGTTTTTAAAAAACCTCCGGCGGGACTTGAAATACCAAATGGTAAAAAACTTTAAAAATATAGCGGCCAAATTTCTGTGCTGAATGTGGGAAAAATTAGAGCTTTCAGGGGCTATTTTTTTTTGAAAAAAAACCCCTCCTTTAGTCGAGTACAGAAAAAACTGATTTTCCGGCCATTTTATAGCTTTCTTTAGCAGTTGGTAAAAAAAATATGATGACATCTTTTTTTGCCTTTATTTTAAACCAAAAGGATCCCAGACTTTAAACCCAAAATGACCCATTTTTGGTTTTTTTAAAATTACCAAATTGTTTACCCAGTAAATAACTGTATCAAAATTTTCTTTTTCCTTGATTTTCTAGCTTATCTAATTTTTCTTTTACTTTTGGGCTTTAAAAATGAAATTTGGTTTTACGTCTAGGTGGAACTATTACACCCTCCCCCAAATTAGGTTTTTAAATTTTATTTTGTCCCCTTTGGAAAATTGACCTAACCCCCGGGGAAAAAAATCTTTTAATTTTCCAGCCAAATCATTCTTAGTTAGGTTTGGTTTTGGATGGAAAACTAGTTTTAACCCCCAAAAATTTTAGGTGAAAGGCTTTACATCTCCACTACACCCTTATGTGCTTTTTCATCCTTTTCTGACATGCCCCTTTTTCTGCGGGGCACATTTTTAACACAGGGAAATTTAAATTTAGTTCTTTCACTTTTTTTTAATCCTAGTATAAAGGGAGTGGGAAACGGGGTCCCCTACTTAAAAACTTAATTTTCCCGTTCTCTGTTGCCCCTTTGAACAAAAAAAGCTCAAATTTTCCTTTAGGGTTTAATTTTTAAAATTTCCATATGACAGGGAAGGGGCTATTTTAGTGTCTGTCAATTTTTTCTGATAACCCTAGTTTTTTTTTATGAGTTTGGAAGGAATTCATTCAAATTCTGCCCCCCTGTCTAGTTTAAAATTGATTTTCTTAGAGTGACCTCCAATGATTGAGGTTTCCCAAAATTTTTCAAATGTTTTTTTATCATAACAAAGTCCCACAAAAAAACTATTTTCATTTTCAAAATTAAATTTTTGTTATTCTCTTCTTGAGAAACTGCATTAATTTCTTTACCACCTTTTTTTCTTTCCCCCTGGGCGAAAAAGATTTGGGCCCTTTGGGAGTGGGACAAGTTTTTTTCCCTTTTGCTGGGAAATTGGCCCAAGCATATTTTATCCCCAGCGCGACGTCCCCAAAGTAGATTGGGGGGGGACCCCGGGTTTTGGGTTGACAAACTGCTGTGCTGACCCCCCCCCTTTTTTACTTGCTTGGGCCTTGGGCGGGTGGTTGATCTTTGGGTTTTGCCACTTTTTCAGGTTTTGGTTTTCGTTTTTTCCTCCTTTTTTTAAAGGACTGTTCTGGGCTTTATGGACCCCCCACTTTATTAGTGTTTGTAAATTGATTTTTTTCAACTTTAGATGGCGACACCGGTTTGATACATCTAGCAATGGGGTTAAAATTTGATTCAAATTTTAATCTCTCTTGTAGTTGTTTGTTTCTAATTTTCCCAAAAATTTTTCTAGCCCTTAAAAGTTGTCCTAGACATCTCCTATTTTTACAGGGGCTGCACAGTTTTTTTAAATCAATCACGAAAACCCTCCCAAACTCATTTTCCCGGGTTTTTTTTGACCCAGAAAAAAATTAGGAACTCAATTGCTAAGGGTTTTTTTTTTGGTAGACAAATTCGTAAAATTTTTTTTAAAAGTGTTTTAAAGTCCCCTTTTGGCTTCCCGTTAATCCCAAAAGTATTTTTAACACAACCCGCTTCGAAACCAACGAGATTCAGAAACTCTGACTTGAACCTTTTCTGGTTTTTTTTTATGGGCCGGGTGCTGTATAAAAATGGCAAACTCTGTTCCCTCATCCAAAAATTTAGACAAAGCAGATTCGTCCATCTGGAGGGATTTGGGGGCTTTCCCGAATTCCCCCATCTTATTTATGGTTGAGATTAACTTCTGTTCAGTTCATTTTTCTTGACTTCTTGTATTTGCTTCACTTGCGAGCCCCCCCAAGCACGTACGCTTTTTGCGAGGCCAGTTTTGGTCGTCACCGCCGGAAAATTTGGGATGTTTTAGGCCTAGGGGGGGGCGTGTTTACTTTTTCCCCAGGGGTTTTCTAGCTTTTAAGCTTATTTCCCCCTTTTGACACCCTGGGTATTTTTGCGCGTGGGGTTTTTTTAAAATTTAATAATAAAATAGTCTACCTTTAATATAAAAACAACAGTATTAAATTTATTTTAAATTTCTTGGTACAGTAAAAAATTTTAGTGTGATTTCTACCAGTCGCCATTGGTCTCGTCTGTGATGCCTGGGGAGTTTTTAGAGGGGCCGCCAGGTAGGCAACTCTTTAGGCTCGTAATTTAAACCAAATTTAAATACACAAAACAAAAAAACCAGGGGGCTTTACAAATACCAAGATCCTACCATAAGTGGCCCGAAAATCATAGGTGGTTTGGGGACTCCCTAATGGGGTTTCGGGGAAAATCGTGCAAGCTTGGAAAAAATCGCAGGTCAGGGGTTGGGTGGGAAGCTCTACCCTGTCCTACCTTCGGGGGGGGGGGGAAAGGTGATGGGTTTTAAACCCCGGAGATCTTGGAAAAGGGGGCCCCTGCACTGTTGAGTGGGGCCCCGGGCAAGCCTTGGCAGCTTGGGAAACGGGACGAGTGTCGGGGCCCCTCTCGTGAAAAGGTTTGGCTTCAGGTGCTTGGGGCGGTGCCCTTAAATCCGGGGACTTCCTTTTAGGATGCCGGGTGTCCTCCCCCAAAGTTTACCACACTTTGCGGGCACAAGGGGTGACTTCTTACAGTCGCGACCACTGTGTTCCTTCAGCACACTTGAAGCAGCGAGGGCCAACATTGCAGAAGGTAGAGGTGTGGTTAAACCTGACAGTTGAAGCACATTGTTGGACCCTTTGCACCTTTGTAAGGCTCAATGTAACCCGGGAATGTCCTAGGACACGCAGGTCTACCAGCGATGGACCCCGTCAGGTGACACCAGAGTCGTCACCACGAACAGCGGTATCGGGAGTGCTGTGGCCCCCGGGTTCCAGTTCATCTGGGTGACCGTACGGACTGCGTATCCTCCGTGGGACAGGTCATTACGGACATCATCAGCTGATTGGCGGGCGACAATCCCCGTAAAACAAAACCCCTGGTTTTTACCTCACCGTTGGAATGTGTGGAATTGTACCTTGGGGTGATTCCATGGTAACTCACGTATCATTTTGAAAAAATTGTAACAATGAAAAAATGATATTTAAATCCCAACTTTACACTTTTGCAATCTGTCAAAAGTGGTACAGACTGCTTTGCTACCTATTCTTAATTTAAGTTCAAGAGGTTTTTCATAAAAATTCATACTGTGATATTTGTAAATTTTTTTGTAATGGGTAACCATTAACAAAAATATTCTCCTTTAATATTTGTAACAAAGAAAACAATTTTTTTCTCCTTCAGCCAACAAACTAAAACAGTTACATGAACACAGATACACTCATGAATAGTAGGGAAAAAATGGTAAAAAGTCAATAAATTTAAAAACGATTTGTGACAATGAGAATTTTTTTTATTGGTAACTCAAGTATCAACATGGGTAAAATCACGTATCCCGTCACATTTGTGTATAGCAATCAGTGTTAAAAGCTTAAAACTAGTAAAGTAAAAATAAAAATCATAGGGTACGGTAGTAAAATATCAAAATACAATTAGGTAGATCAATATAACAATTTTGTTGAACAAACAAAACAAACAAAAACAAAACTTTTTTTTAAAATTTCAAATTTTAAAAATTAAAATTTTCATTTGTTGTTTGTACTTTTTGTTTTTTTAAATTTACTGGGGCCTTGTCAAAAAAAACATCTTGTCTAAGAGACTAGATTAGTAAGCTAAGCTCACAAAGAAACGAACAATTGTTGTTTAAACTTTCGTAGGCAAATTTCCCCCGGGCAAGTTCTTTTTTGCCTTTCAAGTTTGCTGGGATTCATTTTTGAAGCAGGAGATGTTGCTAGGGGGGTTTCACAACTGGAGGAAATGATAACTTTTTAAACATCTGCTTCTCGAATTTCTTTCCTTAGCTTTTCTATTGACTTCTTTTTTTAACCGAGTTTGACACGGGTTGCTTTTTAGCTTTAAATCGGCTTTCTCGCGGCTTTTTCCTCATCGTGTCGGATGCTTTGCTTTCATCTTTTCGTGCTTGCCTTCTTCCTTCTTCCTCTCTCTGAACATCTTCTGTTTCTCAATTGGGGTCAATGCTATTTTAAATCTGGTAACAAAAATATTATTTGAAACTGTATGCAAAAATGAATTTTCGTAGTATTTAAGTGCCTAGTACCACGTATCACAAGTTCATTTTGCGATAAAATCCAGAGTAGGCCACAGAAATTACAATTTTTTAAACCAAAGAAGGCTTATGGTGTCTTATTAGAAATTATCAAGTTTATAAACATTTAATAATTATCCACAGTCAACTGTACAAAAAATTGGCTAATTAGTAACTCACGTATCATGAATTCAAGTGTTAATCTCAAAATGCCATGCTTGATTAATTACTGTAATATTTTAATGCTGTGCTACTTTTTTAAACACATATTTAATACTTTATTCAAAGGTATAATCAAATCACATTTAAATTTACAATTTAAATAAGAGTATCTTACCTTCAAATAATCTTGGCGTTTTTTTCCATAAATACCAAACTTTACAACCCGTATCGGTCTTCTCAGAGCTGCCATTGGCACTAGAGTGAAGCTAGCATCAAAACAATGGCTGATTCTTACAGGGGGGAATCATGCTTAAAAAAAAAAATAAAAAACTTTAAAAAAAAAATGTTTGATTTTTTTTCTAATTCCATAGTTACATGGAATCACCCCTTGCGGTCACGTAAGGCGTCGGACAGGGCGCGGAAGTCATCGAAGATTTCACTTTTTTAGCAAAAGAATCCCGCGCGACGCGATCGTGAATCCATGATCAGCCAAAACAGACTTAAAAACAGCGACAAGGTCGCGGTAGCGTTCAAAAACCTACACCACTATTGGCGGCGTATGAAAACCCTTTTTTGAAGGTCGTGACGGTGACAGGCAATACACCGTCCATAGCGTCCTGGTTGGTATTTATAGCCTGAGGCCTGCGACTCCAGCGAGTCGGGCGTGGTACGTCCGCTCGAGGACGGCAAAACGATTTGAAGTAGGAATGGTGACTAAGTCATCCTTAGGCCTGACCCTCGTGGAAGCACCCGACGTGCTGGGTTGGTTGGTTAACCCCTCGACATTTGCGTTGTGCTTCGGGGGACGAAATACGTTGACCTTAGGGGCCTGGAGTATTTGTCCAGGGTCGTTATCCTACTGAAAATCTCATCCATGGTGAGACTTTTAAATCAAGTTCTCAATGCACTTACCGCAACCGGGGACGAACATGCGTATCATACACAATAAAAATAACACTTCTCCACACAGAAAATTAAAAAAAGTAAAAAACTTCAAGAGACAAATGAAGTCAGCAGAACCAAACAACATCTATGTATTGTTAACCATATATTGGCCTGTCATCAAAAATGTATGTTAAATTGGTACTGGTTCGACACTAAAATGTACCATAAAACGGCGTTGCGATTACTCCACTAACGATATCACAGCAAACACCATCTTGTTAGCAATATGTTACAACAAAATTTTTCACTAAGAACAACTTTTAAACATGATAAATGTGAAAAATCAACACTTCATATGCGCTCACTGAACTGAAAAGTCACAATGCACAGCCTTCTTTATTCAGTATAGAATCAGTTTTTAGATATTTTGCGTCGTTCTCGAGATATCACGAAAAAAACGTATTTTCGCATGGTTTTAATTTTGCTACTATCCCATTTGCTACTATCCCATCCTCTTAATGTCCATGTAAAATATGAACATTGTAGCCCTACCCGTTTGGTCAGAATCGGCCCAAATGTCACGAAAATATCGCACTTAAAATAAAAAAAAATCGTAAAAGTACGATATTCATGAGAAATATTTCTTTGATTGTAGGCCCTACCCAAAAACGTGACAAGTCTAAGTTCAGAGATTTCGAAGGTCCCCTTAAATTTTCATTCAGATCGCATATGCCGTTTGCCCGGTAGAGAGCGAACAGACAGAAAAAAAAAAAAAAAAACAAACAAACAAAAAAACATTGGAGCTAAATTTTTTGAGGAGTCAGTGAAATTGAAGTCTTTGCTTTGCTCATCCAATAATATAGGGTTATTGAATCGGAAACACAATGTTTTACATGACATTTTCCCAAATACCGAGGACGACGATGGAACATTGTCGTAACTGCATAAACTCATATTAAGACACAGCCTTGTAAAGATAAAGGCATGGAGCAGAGGCGCTTCCTTTAAACACTCAGTAGATGAGAGATTGCTATATCACAATAATTTTAAATAGCGACGTTAAAGGTTTTGTAGGTGGAGTATTTTAGTGAAAAAGGAGTTGGGGGGCTACCAACCGAAAGAGTGCCACAACATCTTGATGGCAGTGCATTATTGTTGTGGGTGACTGATTTCAACCAGAGTGCAGAACGATCGGCGTTTGGTCACAGCCATGAGTAAGTTGCCGCTGAAATCGCAATGTAGGCCTAGGCTTGGGCCTATAGAGTCCTGTGACCAAACCCCAGTCTTGGGGAGAAGCGCGCTACAAGTAGCACGCTACATGTAGCATGCTACTTTTACGTGTAGCGGAGTCAGTAGCGCGCTACTTTATTAAGGAGGCATATTGTAGCGATAGCATGCTACAATTTTTGTAGCGTTAGCGTGATATTTGCGCTACTTTTTAAGTTCCGGCGCCAGCAGTCCCAGTACCACGTAAAGTCAAAAGTCAGCACTGCAAACTAACTTGTAACGCCCGCCGCGCCACGTCATGTGCTCGCCGTGTGGACCGGCCCGTAATCTTGTCTCACTTGCACACCATCTCCCTCGCTCTCTCCCAGCGAGCCTCTGTCTCGCTCTCTCTCTCTCTCTCTCTCTGCGTCGTCCGAAGGATGCGAGCGATCGCCGATCTGTCACATCGTGTGAGCTGACTTTACCAAAAATATTGCAGTGATTATTAGAATGCGTGGTGCATCTTGACTCTTGAGTGCTATTTCAGGGTCGTAAACAGAGATGTATCCACGGTAATTAGGTCGGATTATTGATTTAGAGCATAAGCCGCTCAATAATTACGCCAATCGTCTGAATTGCATATTAAAATGAAGTGATTAGTGTCATATCCCTCCTCCCTTGGGACATTCGAGGCTATATCGCTATTGTCCGGCACCAGTAGGCCTATTCCGAACCTTGTTTGTCGCATTCTTCTGCAGTGATTCCGCAAAAAACTTGTTGTTGAAAATAAGAAATGCAATATGAATGTTGATCATTAGGCTTAGATTCTTAAAACACTAGGGCCTAACCTAGCCTAAACGTTAAAAGAACGCCTTCGATCACAATGGAAACCAAAACTATGTGCTTTTGATGATAGATCACGATCGAGTTGACATAAATGGAGTTAAAAATCATTGCGGCACGACGTCAAAAGGCTTTAGAAACGGGATAATGTGAGATCTCGACACCTCCTGATTAAATGTGAACATGTAGCGGAAAAGTAGCGCGCTATATTTCTTGTGTAGCGCGAATGAAGCGTCGCTACATCTGAAAAAAGTAGCGAAAAAGTAGCGAAGCTACTTTTTCGGGGCATGTAGCGTTAGCGATAGCATGCTACTGTTTAAAAGTAGCGTCCCCAAGACTGCCAAACCCTGACCATGCGAACCTGTCAGAGAATCTGGGCGAACAAGCTTGCCATTGCCCTATCCTCATCATCACCGTAGTGTACTCTGTTATCTGTGTCATCACTATTTAGGCCTAACTCCTGCTCCTCTCCTTGGTTTCCTCTCATCAGCCATACCTGGTATAGGCTACCCATAGGCAGTGATTTTAATTTTGCGGCTTGCAAATTTTCAATATTTTGTTTCTGTTTATTTTAGGCCTAGGCCTACAGTAGGCCTACAGACCATTAGTTAGTTATTTACTGCAACTGAGTTTCACTCGGTGGCAGAATTTCTCTCTCTATTAACATAAATCTTTCTCCCCAACTAGGCCTACTTTCCCTTGCATCACATTCCAATTTACTGTGTGGCTCATTGGTCTTGTTGTAAGCCTGTACCTGCTTCCAATGCAGAAGGTCCAGGGTTCAATTCCCGCTTAGTCAGAAGTTTTTTAACTTTTGATTTGGACTTAGTTCATCAGTTCTTGTCTTAAGAATTTGTAAACGGTGACTTTTGAGCCCTAGCAACGAGGTACATAATAAATTTAAAGTTGTTCTGATTCGCCCTTGTTGATTCTGCCGTTGATCCGCGGGAGTTCGCACTGTCCATACCTGGTCCATTGATTGCTATATTTCCCATTAAAAAATATTGATCTTTGGTTGGTTATCGCTCACTCGTTGATTGCGTCGGGGCCTGCAGGGTTGGCTCGTTCACTTTGGTTTACTGTCCCCCATTGAAAATCAGTTATGTGACTGAGTGGGTAGACACTAAATACGGATTTATTTTTTTATTTATTTACTCAAAAAGGAATAGGCATAGGCCTATTTTTTCCCCCACTTCAGTATTAAATCCAAGTCCACCCCTTTCACATTTCCAATAGGGATGGGACGTTTAACATTTAGTGGACGGTTAGAGGTTATTTAATTCGCAAAACGTTTAGTAAAAAAAAGGAAATGTTACTTTGTTATCACTTTTGGAGCCTATACAAATTGCAAATTAGGTCCCATGCTGTATTAAGGCATCTTCTGTGTTACACATGGTGGAAGTGCCGGGTCATTAAACGCGAGTGTGAGAATAAAACTGCTAATTAATTATTCCTCGGCCGGTCACATGTACAAAATTATAATTTTTGTTGTTTGTTGTCCGCCTACCTAATTTTGTTGTTTTTTTACTTTTTTAAATAGGGCTTAAAATCATTTAGGCCTAACCTCAAAATTTCAAGAGGTTAAACGTTTAGGAAATTAAATGCTTTTTCCCCATCCCTAATTTCCAGCTATGATCATTCTTACCTTGTCTCACAGTCACATCTTTACCAATTTCACCCCATCCTTCAAAACCCCTGTTAACTCTATTAAAAAAATACCAATCTGTCTTCTCTCCTCCTACATTCCAGAGTCTGCCATTTCAGCATTGTAACCAATTCTTCAGAACTTTCATAGACCTAATATAGGGTTGCCAACTCTGACCACGGGAAAAACCGGCCTTCCATGTAAATTCGTGGGAAAGGGACCAAGCACGGGGGGTCTGCCCCCCAACTATAGCGCCGCAGGCGAAAATTTTGAAATTCAGCTTTTTAGATTACATTTGGTGCGTTTTAGAATAAAGTGGTGGGCTGGATGATATACCAAAACAATGTAGTTTTTGTGCAGTCAAAACTTGAAAACCACCAAAAATAAAAAAGTCACTGAGGTAATAGGCCTATTATAATATTACATCCGCTGATATGCCGAGTATTCATTATTCGAGTAGGCAATGGGCATATTTTTATTCATAAGTAATTTAGGCCTAAGGATAATAAATTCAAAATAAATCACGAATAATTTTTTGTCTTAATTTCAATTTGTCATATCACGATTCTCAAAGCAGTAAATTAATATTACGTAAACAGCATTAACAGATTTAAAGGAATTATGATCAATTAACAAGTTTACTTCTTTATCGTGAATGAGTATTTAGCAGTTGATCTTGCTGCTTGAAGGAGAGTCTTGTTGGACTTTATTTTTTCTCGGAGAGTCAATTTCATCGTCGGATTCGTGCACAAACTTCCCGTATGAACGGCATTGACAGTGGACTGCAGTGCAGTGTGGCAGTCTTTGGCCAGCCTACTGCCTTGTTTGCTGTCTGGTGAGGGGGTTTGCGGGTTAGGTCAAGGGGAAGTGGAGAAGAGCAATGTTTACTAATTCAGTGGGATTTGGGAAACGATGATTAGGATGGTTTTTAAATATTTATTATAGTTTTTTGTGTATATTTAGTAATATTTTTAGTATAATGGGTTATTTACGTAAAAAAAAACGGCAACACTATTGCCGGTCGAAGGGACTGACCGGCAACCGGCCAAGTGGGGCAAAAACCGGCCAGTTGGCAACCCTAACCTAATAGGACCGTATGACAGAAGCGCTGCGAGCAGTGCAGTTCAACAAATACATGTGAAATGGCCGCCAAAAAGTGTCAAAAGGTCATTCAAAGTTGTGTGATTACTAGGCCTACTCTAACAACTTGCACTTTTTTAAAACCCATTTTATTTTTATCTACCCACAACTCCAATGTATCCGTCTCTCTGCAACCCTCGCCAATCTTCTCACATAAAATTCCCCTATAGATTATGCAATCATCTGCAAATAATCTCTATTTGGATTCCACCCCACTAACAATATCATTGATCAATATAAATCAAGAACAACAATGGCCCTAGTACACTTCCTTGCGGCACTCCAGACTCCTCCTCCTGACAAATCTTTACCAACTCTTACTCTCTGCATTCTATCCTTTGCTTTGAACTCTGTAATGGTACCTAATGAATTAAGTGTAGTGTAGCTACCTACCTACCTAATTAAGCATGAATTGAATATATAATAATTCAGATTTTAGACAATTTTAAAGAGAGCCTTTTATATTGCTTGCACAAAGCATTAGGTCTATGAAAGATAGTAAATGCTAAATGCCATATGCTTAAGTGTGTGAAGGACTGTGTCTCCTCCACAGTCAGTGCAGTACGTCAGACACTTAAGCATCTGGCATGTGCGGTAGGTAGCACATATTAGGTAGGCCTATACTCCCTTTTCCCCATTCATGCAAATGCCAAATGGTCTAAGGTATTGTTAATATTATTAATCTTAATGTTGTTTACAGATGTGGGCAAAAGATGACTACCGATTAGTTAGGTTTATTGATAAACCGAAACAAGTTAATCCCCAGTTTGCAATCGATCTCATTAAGGCGACCCCTCCAACACCAACAAAGTCTCGTGTAGTTTCATGCGATGGAGGTGGAGGGCCCACTGGACATCCCAAAGTCTACATTAATTTGGTATGCTACAGCTACATGCTTTTTTATTTTTATTATTATTTTTATACTCCTTTATCCTTATTTAGCCTAAACTATTTTAGCTTAATTTTTATTCTTCTGTGAAATTACCACTTAAAGTTAATAATTGTCCTATTAAAAATAAATGTACATGTGCTCTTTACAGCAGAGGCCTGTTACCATTGTTAATAGATTGTAATTGTAAACAAAAATGGAAATCGTTACCGGTACCGGTATATATATATATGTAGAATATTAGTATATGTTCATGCATTTTTTAAAGTACGTTTTCCAATTTGCTCTTATGATTCTACTTTCATAGAGAGTTCCAATTTACAAAAAAATGGAGTCAGCTAAATTTAATAGAATTTTAAATTTCGTTTCAAAAACAATGTTTAAACGCTGACCAAATTATAACGTAGGCCTACTGTGCCCCTATAGGTTATTGGCTAAGGTCTTCCTTATACTGTGCTGTAACCGTACGAGTTACGCTCCCTTTAAAAGCCCCACGTTGGGCGCCATTGTAACCATACGTTTCCTTTGGCGTTGGTAATTACTCAAAAGCCACCACGTTGGGTTGCCATTGTAACCGTAGTACCCTATCTATCCTACCTACAGTGTGTGCTGAAATTATAGATCTATGAGGGGTCCTCCTACTATTCACACACACCCACATTGACTCACCAAATCCCCCCAAAATTGAGACATCAACTACGCCAAAGACTGGACACCACTGAAAGAAACTTACTAGCTAGAGTAGATCCTCGTGAACTATGGTTTGAAGAAATCAATGCAGTCACTGAATCTTAGATTGGGCTGTATTCACCTAATGAACATTCATTTCTCAATGGGAGAATACAATACCGGTTTCCTACCTATTCAGTACTGAAATTTGTTTAGCGAGTACATTGTTGGATGAGCGAAGCGAAGACTTCAATTTCACCGACCCCCCAAAAAATTTAGCTCGGGTGTTTTTTTTGTTTGTTTTTTTTTCTGTCTGTTCGCTCTCCACCGGGCAAACGGCATATGCAATCTTGATGAAAATTTGAGGGGACCTTCGAAATCTCTGAACTTAGACTTGCTACGTTTTTGGGTACAATCGAAGAAATATTTCTCATGAATATCGTACTTTTACGATTATAGTCGATTTTTAGTGCGATATTTTCGTGACATTTGGGCCGATTCTGACCAAACGGGTGGGGCTACAACGTTCATATTTCACATGGACATTAAGGTAATGGTGATGTAGGCCTATTGCTGCTTTCTGAAAGAAAAAGTTGAAAAAGTTAGCCAGAATCCATAGAATAAAGGTTTTAATATGAGTTTTTTGAGGTTTATAATAACAATTAACAAGTAACAATAGAAACTTGACAACAATCACCTACAATGCATTAAAAAAGCACTTGCAAAGGAAAAGTGGTCCTACGCAAACTAAAAACTTACAAAAAAGCTCATCCATCTACGCGGCGGGACTTAAGCGTTTTCCTAGTTGATAACTACAAGTTAAGTCACATGGACAGAGTGGAAAAACCTTAATGAAGGTTGACGTTTTTAAATAAGCCCTCAAACAAGCGGCTTTTAAAATATCGTGCAAATACTCATCACTGGTCAGCTCAATGAATTTCCCTCACTCTCGCATGCCGTGGAAGTACAGTCCGGCTAGATCCCAAATAACACTTAGTGAAGATTAGTCGATGTCGTATTCTCTTGTTGATCTTGTCTTGTCCTACCACGAGGCTGAAGTTCAGAAGAAAGACTTGACTGGAAGGTCGTAACTCACCGATATTCGTTGATTGCTAAGATTTTATCGTAGTAATTACGTACAGTAATTCGTTTTATTGGATACCCGTGAGTGTAAACAGGTTCAATAAATCTTTAAAATATTCAAAATGTCCTTCAATCAGTCAGATAGCATTTTGACAGATATTCAAATAGTCAATAAACATCGCCATCTTTCTTTTTAAATCAGAACTATCGATATCTCTTCGATTTAAATATCGGACCAATCACAGCCGAGGTCAAAGTTCACTTCGGGAGGTCATGAAGTCACGACGGACATTCACGAACCTTGCAATGTATCACCAAAAAATTCTGTACGTTGGCCATTTTAGAATGCTATAAATCAGACGCCCGATTAGCCAAATCGATTCATATTATATTAAAAGGGGACTTTTTAAGCATTTAATACTATGAACAATGTTCCTCAATTAATACTGCAATATAATACTTAATATATTAATACTGTAATATATTTCTAGGACCCGTATCTTTGAATATTATCTCACAAGATAATATGGCCTTGTAAACTCTCAGCTCGGTCACGCACACCGACTCAACCAGTCACTTTTCCGAATTGCGTTTGTAGATTCTTTCTCGTCGTTTATTGGATGAGCGAAGCGAAGACTTCAATTTGACTTTGTGTTTTTTTTTTGTTTTTTTTTCACTTACGTTACCCCAAGAAAAATAGCTTGGGTGTTTTGTTTTTGTTAGTTTTTTTGTCTGTTTGTTCGCACTCTACCGGCCAAACGTCATATGCGATCTTGATGAAAATTGAAGGGGACCTTCGAAATCTCTGAACTTAGACCTGCCATGTTTTTGGGTATAATCGATCAATTATTTCTTATGATTTTCGTACTTTTACGATTTTCTTCATTTTTTAATGAGATATTTCCGTGATATTTGGCAAACGGCTACTCTGATTTTGATGAAACTTTATAATAATGTTTAAAATCACTGAAATTATATATATTGGGATTTTAAGAGACATTTGAAAAAATATTTCTCATAGAAATCGTACTTTTACGATTTTTCCCCCGGTTTTTAATACAATATTTTCGTGATATTTGGACCGATTCAGACCACACGGGTGGGGCTACAACGTTCATTTTTTACATTGACATAAAGATTATAGTGATGTAGTGTCTCTTGAAAGAAAAAATTGAAAAAGTTCTTCAAAATTCATAAGAAATATAGATTTTAATATAGGCCTTTTACAGGTGTATAATGAACAAGTAATATCAAGTAACTGTAGAAAAAGTAATGAGATTCCACATAAAAACGTAATCATTGGACAGAAATATTCCAAAAAAAGCTCATCCATCAACGCGACAGGAAAAAGCGTTCGCGAAGCGGCCTAGTTTAATTCACACGCAAAATGAATGGTAAATGTCGCCCCAACTGATTATTAATATTTGGAATTACCTTCTAGGTTATTCATTTCCCGACACTTGGCTTATTTATGCGATAATACCGATATTACTACCTTGGTAGTGCGCGAATAATCTTTGCCGTTGAAGCGCCCTAAAACAACTACTACTACTAATCGGCTTCGGACTTAGGTTCGCTTGAACTCTTTTATTCATCCGTAGACACGATGCCCAATAAAAGCACGTTGCTCGGTCGCTTGCTGCTCGACTTATTTAACACACTAATGCAACTTTACTGTGGTGCGAAAAATAACACGTAATTCCTATGCTGAACGCGTTCTTCGGCGTATACTCGTAGCTCAGTCGCCTACCATTCGAAAAACTCACTCCAACCTGGTGATACGCTTAGACCACTCGTAACTTGGTCTTATGATTTAGACTCTTCATCTTTGATGGGATTTTAACCCTAGATTGCTATCTAAATTGCAATCTTGCACAAAATAACACTCAACTCACTACTAGAGACACACGCTGTCTCGTATGACAAAACTTGTGAGGCGGTACGGTCCGCTCACAAACACACATCCGCCTGGCAAAACGCCTTCCTTACAACTGAAAAACTTCCAAGATGGATGGCCACCAAGCTCTTTGGTGACCATCGTGAGCTCTTCGACCAATCACCGATCAGCAAATGTGAACTTTTTGGTAACAATGCACAACTTCTATGGCGCCACGGTAAAACATCCAAACAGGCGTCGTAACAACCACATTGCCTTTGATTACAAGAATATAAATTGATAAATCTAGGAAACTAGATTTTTATTTTAACAGAGGTAAATCTTAATCGAATCACAAGATTCTTAGTGTAAATTAACATGAAATTTTCTAGTGATTCTGAATTATCTATAGCCCAATCCGTATTCTCAAGTTTATAATATTTAAATTAATCTTTCAAAACAAAATTGAGTTTGACCAATGGTAGACTTGTCCCAACACCTGTGACCATAAGGACCTAAGTCCACCCTAGAGGTGTTGTACCGTCACAGTGCATTACAATGAAAAAATAAATTAAATAATATCTTTTGGAATAAGGTAGGGCTTTTGGATTCCCTAGAGAACAATAGGCTACTGCCAATATAACATGCTGAGGTGGCGAGGTTTTAAAAAGGTCTACGCGTGTTCTAGACCAGTGCTTCCCAAACTTTTTAGAACCTCGACCAATTTTTAGAGAATGCCAAATGTTTGCGACCCACCTAGCTATAATTATATAGACCTATAGCTATAGGCAGAGGTCCGTGAAAATGGTTTTATTAATATTTTATAGTGAATTTTGTTTTTCAAATTTGAGCTTTTTGTGTCTTTGGTTAAAGCTGTATTTCAGGGGTTTTATGTAGCCTATTTGCCAATATGCATGTCATTGTTCGTTCACGACACTCTTATTATTCTCGCTACATATCAAACAAGTTTTAATGTAGGCCTACACATACTTATATTCAGACTGGTTTTACTTACCGGTAAGCCCTACTATGACGTAATTCATAATTTTTTCTGAACTTTATTTTATAACATCTTTGGTTGATTAAACAATACTGCATACAATATTGAAAATTACACTGCAATTTAACAATAATTCCTATTTTTATTGCTTTTTGTCATTAAATAAATGATCCTTTTTAATTTTGGTGCTATGTAATTTACTCCTATTTCGGTGTTTGACGGTGATTCAATTTTGGCATTTTCTGGTTTAGATTTGATCAATTTCATTCAAGCTCATGTTGTGAAATTAAATGATTTGCACATTATAATATCCCTATTGCCAGTCCCTTTGTTTGTCTTGACTCTGGCTAGCCCCCGCGCTTAACTGATAATCTAGACTGGTCCATCCATGTAAACCATGTTGCCAACAAAGTCCTACCTGGTTGCTACTCAATCCAAAAGCTCAAACAAATAGTTTACTCCTACGTCCTATTAGCTATTGCTAGTTTTCTGTGCCCACATTCACTCTCACTTATGGCCTGCTATTTTGGGGAGCTTCCCCCCATGCAAACAGAATATTCATTCTCCATAAGAGAGCCATACATATCATAGCAGGTATCTCCAGAAAGATATCGTGTAGAGAACTCTTCAAGGAACTTAGTATTCTTCTAGCATGCACCCTCTTCCAATCAGCCGCATTATTTATTTGCACCAACAGTAACCTCTTCCCTCTAAATGCTTTTGTGCACTCCCGCATGGGCGCCGGGAGAGGGGGGGGCGATTGCCCCCCCCCTGGATTTCAGGAGAAATAAATTTTAACCGGTGATATGCGTTATTACATATAAATTAATGTATTTGTGGACCGAAATTCAATTGAAAATTAATACGTAATAATAATATTAATATATTTAATGATCTGATCAGGAGCGGAGTGTTCCTAGTTTTATTTTTCTCTATCAATTAGGGACATTTAGTTCTATCATACAGACAAGAGACAACACTGTAGTCACTCACTGCGTTTACCAAGGGTTCTAGTCCGGCTTATACTGGATCTGTTTCATGAGGTTACATCAAGTCCGAGGCATATATCAACAAACCTAAGCTGGTCTACTTCAGTCCAATTTCAAGCCAAACTCGTCGCAGCTTGCTAAACTATAACTATACACATAACCTCCCCATCAAGTTGCAGTGAAGTGTTTATCACGCTCGTCTGGCTCGTTTCAAGCGATCTAGACTCGTTGGTGGTTTTCTAGTTCCGAGTATCGACTGCACAAAAATTACATAATTTTGGTATCGTATTCAGCCCACTACTTTTTCTAAAACCCACCAAATGCATTCTAAAAATATGATTTTCAAAAATTTTGCCTGCGGTGCTATTGTTGGGGGGCTCTGCCCCCCCCCCCCCCGTGCTTGTTCAACAAAAGTACAAATTGTCATTTTTGCCCCCCCTGCCAAAATTCCTGCCGGCGCCCATGCACTCCCGTAACACTAGAGCCAACCTTCACAAACACAGCCCCCCCCCCCCTCAAAAATAAAACTGCGCCTCTTTGCACAAGGCCCTGAATATCTAGCTTCCACCCTCTACAATAATGCCCTCCTTCAAACATAAGTTGAAATCATATCTTACACCAAACAGCTTTTACTCCATCAATCAATCAATCTCTCCATGTAAATATTTGTAGTAAGTTTATTTTATCGTTGAAATCTTTACAATTGAAATTATCCTCGCCAGAATATCGGCCTACCAGAATGGGTTTTTTAGGGCCTAATCGATCTGTTTCGTTGTGGAATCTTCTACCAAGTGATTTAAAAAGTGACATGTTTCAACATAGGTTTTTAACTAGCAATTTTTTGAGAATTTTTCGTTGATGTGGAAGTGTTCTTACTCCTAAATATGTTTTATTAATATTATGTTGTGTTTATTTGATATGTTTAATTTTAACATGATACAACGTTCTATTGTGATGTGGGGATATTGTGTACCAAGGGTAGCAGGTACGAAAGTACGTACTACGGGGCAAATGCTCTTTCTGCTGCTCTTGCATTCAATTTTTTTTAGTGAAATGGCATGTTAAGTCTGTTAAATGTTGTGTGAAAAAAATTAATGAAAAATATTAATGAAAAAAAAACTTTAAAAAACATGCCAGTGCGTTTCACGGTAGCCTATGTTTAAAAAAAACAGGATATATTTATATTATAATATAGTATATGTTTTAATCCCGACGTTTCAGAAAAACTATGTTTCCATTTTCAAGGGAAGGGTAAAACAAAAATTCAATAAAACAACAACAGCATTATAAAACTAAACAAATAGAAACAAAAAACACACTATTTCTATTTGTTTATTTTTATAATGCTGTTCATAGATACTACTATATACTGTTGTTGTTTTATTGAATTTTTGTTTTACCCTTCCCTTGAAAATGGAAACATAGGTTTTCTGAAACGTCAGGATTAAAAGTTATTTTATATAATACTGTGCGTGATATTTACTGTAAAGATAATTAAAACATTAACCATGGATCACGAAAGCTTAAGACAAAACAATTGTGGCCGGGCAGCCTGTCAGGCCTACCATACCCAAATTTTTGCATCAATATTTTCATATGCAAATATCCAAAGTTAGCCATTAAGCTAAAAGTATTCTTAAAGTAAACAAATCAAGTGTTTTCAGTGCCTAGTAATTAGACCTATGGTCTACATAAATGGCCTACTAGGGGGCTATAGGCGGTTGACAAGGTGGTTTATCAATCGATTTTTTATGTGTAGTTTATCATGAGCGCAGGCTCAGCCAAGAGTGGTGTTGAAGCGGTCGATTCGGCGGATCGTTCGGCCGGCTGCTAGGAAAATCAATAGTCACGTGACATCGGAATGCGGCGAGGCCAACGAACGACCACCGCGAAACCCGTGCCTCTTGGAGAGTAACGCGAGCAGTTTGCATCGAGCAGGCCGTGATTTCTTGAACGCTGTCTTCCCATTGGCCTAGGGGCAGCAGCGGGCACAAATAATTCAAATTTGCGGCGACCCAAAACACCCACGCCAGGGAGACGCGGGAAATCAGCCTAAAATGCGCGAGGGTGGATGCGCAAGAGAAGCTTGCTACGGGGTCGTGTCGGCCACTAGGTTGGGGAAGAGAACCGAAGACAGATCGTCCAGTGGTTTGTGCGAGCGAATTAGTTTTTCTTCACCGTACCAGTAGTGCTTTTTGAGTGCGATGGCATCGATAAACGACGACAGGACGACGACGAGAAGCGTCGCCGATCATAGAGGCAATTAGATCATCATTTAACTTTGCCATTCCATATTTAAACTGCTGAGAGTGCAAAGCATCTTTGGCCCAGCCATGCTGTGCTAGGCGCCATATTTTATCCTCTCATGCACACGACGACCCACGCTTGACCATGGAGATCCAACCGGGTAATTGGCCTTTTTCCTACCATTTCTCCTAAATAATTTTACATTTTCCTTTTTAACCTAAATAATCATTTCCATGCTCGAACTGTAAGAGTTCCTAACCTCCTCATACAGCATGTTGCTGCTGGTATCTAACCCTACGGCGCATACATTCAGCATTGGCCCCGTATTGTGCGTGCACACATATCACGCATCCTTCTCCATCGTATCGTCAAATCTTCCACGTCATTCCTGAGGGACGCTCAAGAACAGGACGCCTGGAATTCGCCGAACGACGGACGGAACGCACGGAACGCCAACCTGAAGCCTACGCGCGCAGCGTCATTGGACAATGCCAGACCGAGAAAGTGTTGAGTAGAAACTTATTATGTTATGAGGAAACCTGTAATTTGTATGTTTATTTGACCATGTTTATTTGAAATTCTAAATAACTTTAATGGGGGAAATTGGATCCATTCATTTTTTTTTATTAATTTTCCATGCCTTGTATCATGTTTGTTTGGCACTTTTCTAATACAACGTTGAATTTGTTTTAACAGTAGGTATCTAGAGAGTCGAGTCAGTAAATTCAAGCATCCCATCGTTTTGTTCCTTTCATAGCATGCAGACGCTTCACGTCATCTCATATTTAAACCACCCATTGCATGATTGCACACCCTACCTAATGACAAGGCTAGCAATTAAGCACGCGGGAACCGGAGAGCGGAGCACCGGCCAAGCATCCCTGCCTGGAGGCAGCATACCACCTCTCAGCGCCAGGGTAAGGTTCGGAACCAGGGCACCCCGAGTGCATGGTTTCGAGCGGCGTCGATGAGCTTGCTTCTTGTGTCGCCACTGAATCTGTTGGTTGTTTGTTCATGTTGCCTTTTTATTTTTATCTGTAAGTTATCGTGAGTGAGTTAGACAGAGAGCAGTGTTTTTTTTTTTTTTTTTTGATTTTTTTTTTTTTTTTTTAAAATTATTGCGGACGTAGATTTTGTTCTGAACTTTCGGGATTAGAACCAGCCTACAGTCTCACAATATATATAGATATTTTTCAGCTCCACGCCCAAAAATTAACTCTAATACCAAAAAGCTTTCCGAGATTTACATAAACTGCTTTTACGATCTACTATTGACGCAAATGGTGACCGAACCAACCAGAGTGACAGCTAGTTACAGGTCTCTGATTGATCTTGTTCTCTGCAACGATCCGCAACAAATCGAATCTACAGAGGTAATCCCAGTGACCACCACGCGATAAAAACCACCCTTACATATAATCAAATTTAATTTTTAATTTTAAAGTTTTGAACAATAAAGTACTGAACTATAGCAGAGCCAATTGGAACTTGCTGAGTGATAGTTTGCGAGACCATCTTCCCATCTTCACAAATAATGAGGGTGTAGAAGCTGTTTGGAATAAATGGCGTGATACTTTTTGGAGAAGCGTCTATTCAGCAATTCCAACTATGGACATTAAAGGAAAACGACGAGCCCCGTGGATTACTGGGGACATCATAAAATTAATTCATAAAAGGGACCGTCTCATAAAAAATGGAAGATAAACCAAAATGAAATTAACTGAAAATAATATTTGGAAATTAAAAAGAGAGCAAAACATCTAATCAGAAATACACACAGAGAATATGTTTGGAAATTAGGCACCTCCAATAACAGCAAAGAGATGTGGAAATATATTCATTGCAAAACGGGCAGTGCGGCTCCAGCACACTTTGTAGACAATGGTAAACTGTAACAAGTTCCAAGACAATAGCTGACGCTTTCAGTACGAGTTTTCAAACAAAATTAAGTTTACCACCGGCAAATGTTAATTGTATTGGTGTAAAACTGTCAACCCCAATTCACCCAATAACAAACATACAAGTGTCCGAGAGAGAGGTATTCGAGCGCCTTCGGCAACTTCGTCCAAATACAGCCCCAGGTCCAGACAATATTCCAGCTAGGATTCTCGCTCAATGTGCCGCTGCAATCACGCCGTCTCTCACTCATCTCTTTAACCTCTCACTATCTACTGGAGAGATTCCGAAAGACTGAAAGCAGGCAAACATTGTTCCCATCTTTAAATCTGGTACTACAAAAACAAACATTGAAAACTATAGGCCAGTAGCTTTAACGTCAATTATCTGCAAACTACTAGAGAAAATCATAGCCCAGCCTATACTAAACCATCTACAAGACAGTAATGTGATTAACGCTAATCAGCACGGATTTTTACCCTAACGTTCATGTACCACAATGCTCTCCAAGGTAATAGAAGATTGGCAGCACGAACTGGATAAAAAATCAGTGAAACAGGTAGACGTATTATCCCTTGATCTCAGTAAGGCATTCGATATGGACCCTCATAGAAGACTTCTAAGAAAGTTGGAAGACTACGGGATTAAGGGGAACGTGCTGCAATGGTGTAATCCTTTTTATCATTGAGAACGCAATGTGTTGTGTATAAGGGTTCAAAATCAGAGTCGGTGGATGTGATTTCTGGGGTGCCCCAGGGGTCCGTGTTGGGGCCATTGTTTTTTGTGATATACATGATGAATCTATACCTTTGTGTGTTTCATCTAAGATTGAAATGTATGCTGATGACTGTACCCTATATCGACCAGTGACAAACAACGAAGATATGGCGACGCTACAAGAAGATCTGGATTAGTTTCTCGATGGTGTACTGAAAATCAAATGCAACTCAACAGTAAAAAATGCACCCTATTAGTTTTAACCCGGTCTACCAAACCTTTTAATAGCAGATACATCATTCGTGGAGAAACTCTTCAATCAGCCGAATCAATTAAATTGTTAGGTGTTACCATAACAAGGGATTTGTCTTGGAACCTTCATACTGAAATCATACGCGCTAAATGTTCAAAGTTAATAGGATTCATCCACAGAAATTTAAATGTAGCCAACAAAGGGTGCGCAGAATAGCGTACCTGGCGCTTGTGAGGCCAGTCTTGGTGTATGGAGCACCTGCCTGGCACCCGACCACAGCAACAAACATACACAAATTAGAAGTCATGCAAAACAGGGCTACAAAAATGGTATACGGATATAGGACAGAGCTTAGTACGCAAGAAAGAAGAGACAGTCTAAATATACCTAGCATTGAAGGTTTTTTCTCAAGGTGTGACATTCTGTTCCTACATAAGGACATGAGTAGACAAATTGATGTGGATCCTCTCGAACGTCTATCGCTCGACTACAGGGGAGTTCACCTGGGGCGAGGACCCAGACAAGGAGTTATGCTCAGGCCATCTCGAGCCAACACAGGGTCCTATCAAAACTCCTTTTACCACTGTGCCTTGCGGATTTGGAACTCTCTCCCTACTGAAATTAAAATCTTGACTGGTAGTGAATTTAACAGGGCTATATGTAGAACCTTTAAGTAGGGTCAACATGAACCTTCTTCTTCATCCACCAGACTGGCCAACCATAACTTGACAGCATTGTACTAAAAAGTGAGGCACTGGAGAGTTTTAGGAATATTATATAAATTGTAATAATGCTTATTACTTAACTAATACTATCAATTTAATCATGTTTTTCTTTTATATCTGAACATTTTCATTAAGTATTATTCTTATTTTATTACTCATATCAATGTAATCATTGTATTTCACTTTTATCTAACCAGTTTCATACAGTGGCGTAGGAACTATTTTTTTAGTGGGGGGTCACACTCAAGTTGATTACGAGGTTGGGTGGGCAAACCGGGGTCTGGGGCAAAGCCCCAGCCGCCGGAGGCGAGATTTTTTTTAAAAGTTGCCCTTGATAGGTGGCCTAAAACACGTTTTCAGGCGAATTTTAATCATGAATAAGGGTTACATTTTGAAGCTAATATTGCATTGAAGATTGATTACCTGACTAAAATCGGTCAACAGTCTGCTTGGGAGTGAAAACATTGCACACAAAATATAATGAATATTAGTCTAAAATCAGATGGCTGTCTAGTCTCGCAAATCACGTCTCTTACTGAATCTTTCTAAAAAAATGTTAACAAAAACCTTCCTTTTTGTTTGCAAGCCCGACTGTAATAAAAATCCTAAAAATCTCCCAACAAGCTATAAGTTAGAAAATGACACCCATACCTGGGTCAAGCCAACAAGTGGGGGGGGAGTTTCCCCCCCATCCCCCCCGTTCCTACGCCCCTGGTTTCATAAATTTGTTTCTTATTAGTAGGTACCTACTTGACTGATATCAATTCAAATCAATTTAATGTATTTTGATTAACTTTTATCTTATCATTTTCGTCAAAAGACATGCTATCTTAAATGTGAGTTTTTTTTAAGTTTCATTTACGATGGATGTAGGTCACAAATGTGTAAGAACTTCAGGACCGCTTCCTGCATCCACTTCATATTGTTAAACTGATACATATTATGTAAAGTTTACTTATGAATAAATAAATAAATAATAATAATAATAATAATAAGCCATTATTCTTAATATCTAGTATTTTAAAAAAATAAAATAATAATAATAATAATAATAATAATAATAATAAAAATAATAATAATAACAAGTGTCGTTTGTGTAAGCTTTATGAAGAAAGCGTAGAGCACATTATTTCTGGATGTCCGGTCTTAGCAAAAACGGAATACATTGATCGACATGATAAAGTTGGGGCATATTTGCATTGGAACATTTGTAGAAGTTACAACATCGAAACTTCTGACAAATGGTACATGCATATACCAGAACAAGTAGTTGACAATGGTAATGTGACCATATTGTGGAATGAGCTAATAATCACTGATAGAAAGGTTCTTCACAACAAACCAGACATTGTTGTTAAAAACAAAGCGACTCAAAAATGTTTGATCATCGATGTAGCTATTCCATCAGACCGCAACATAGTCCTAAAGGAAGCAGAAAAACGCACAAGATATCGAGACCTTCAAATAGAAATTCAACGAATGTGGAATGTCCGTTGTAAGATTGTTCCCATTATTATTGGAGCTTGTGGGACAATTGGAAGAAGTTTTGAAGAGAACCTCCAACATATCTCTGGCAATCACTGGACTCCAGAGCTTCAAAAGGCAGCATTATTAGGAACCGCCCACATACTACGCAAAGTTTTAGTGTAAAAAAAAATTGTTTCTGTTATTTCTTGTATGTATTGTATTTTGTTAATGCCATGTATATTTAATTTTTATGTAATAGGGGTTTCACCTTAGAGATGTGGTTCATCTCTGGTGAAAGTTCTTAAATACCCATTATGTAATGTTCATATTGGTGAATAAAAGAAATAATAATAAAAATAATAATAATGATGATGCTACACTTGTATTCAGGATGTTTTATTCTTTCAAGATAAAATGTTTTACATAAAAATAAAATAAATGCAAAATTTGCATACAAATCACGAACATATTATAATATTCTTTTAAGAAAAAAATTGTAAATAAATAAAATTATGTCAAAGAAAAGAATAACATTGTTAAGGTGCCCATATGGGCTTGGGGTACATTGGCCCGGAGCATTGCTCTGCTAACCGTAAAAGTGAGGAAAGAGATAAAGTGCATCTCGCCAACATCAGCTAGTATGTAAGGGAGTATTTTACTCCCTGAAACTAGAGGTGAGCTCTGGCAATCGTTGTCAGGGACCTAGCCCCCTTCCCTTGACGACCTGTCGCCACGAACGATGACAAAGACAATGATGCCCGCGACGTTAGAACCCTCTCTTTCTTCCCCCTTCCCGTGGCAGGTTCTGACCAGCATGGGCCGCTCTTCCATATATCCCATAGGCTAAAGTGGCACATAATGACCTAACGGTTGACCCGCCCTTAAACTTAATGAATCCAAAATGTAACTTTGCTTGTAGTTATCTTGTATTTATTAGCCTCGTTTAGTTCATATACATTAATATATAAAATATATAAAATACTGAACATTTGAGTTGTCAATGTCATTAATTTATAAAAGTTTTCAAAACACTAAAACTATAATTAAAAAATAACTAAGAGAGTGTTCATGCAGAATCGGCAAAAAACCTTTATAAAACTGCGTGCTTTGGGAGAGTCGATCTAAATTGCTCTACAGAATAATAACATTTATCTAAAAGCATGGCTTTGAGTTCTTTCTTAAAACGAGTACAATCTTTGATATTCCTGATTTGTAACGGTATAGAATTGTAAAGGTTTGTGCCCGACACTGCAAGCCCTTTTTGTCTCATTGATAGCTTACACTTTGGTGCCCTTAGTTTATCCTTATTCCTAGTATTTAAATTATGAAAATCTGAATTACTAGTAAATAGGTGAAGATTTTTGTGAACAAAAATTACTATTTCATAAATGTATACACAGGGCATGGGTAAAATGCATAGTCGTTTGAACAGAGGTCTGCAGCTAGTCCGGTAGCCAGACTTAGTTATTGATCTTATGGCTTTCTTCTGTAAAATAAATATTTTGTTGCTGTCAGTTGAATCCCCCCAAAGAGCAATTCCGTAAGTCATTACTGCGTGAAAGTATGAAAAATACATCGATCTTAAAGAGGTGTCGTTTACCATTCGGTTGAGTTTTTTTAGTATAAAACATGCAGTTGCTAGTTTAGGTGTAAGTTTTTTAATATGCAATTTCCAGCTTATGTTACTATTTAAAAGCAATCCTAGAAAATTTGCATCTTTTGATACTGGAATTTTGTCCGAGGCGTCCGTTCCATCATTAAAAATGTTAATATCTACTAAAAATTCGCTTTTGTTCGTATGAAAGTTAACCAGTAGGCCTACCGTTTTTGCGTTATTGAGAGAAAGATCATTAACTTTAAACCACTCGTCATTTTCTTTAGTAGAACTGTTGGCTGATCGTTCCAGTACTGCCCTCTCTGCATGAGCTAAGACACGACTACTGTCATCCGCAAATTGGACTAAAAGCCCCGAAGACACATTTAATGGTAAATCGTTTGTATGCAAATTAAACATGATTGGTCCTAAAATGGACCCCTGAGGAACTCCTGTCTTTATTGTGCACCAATCTGACCTCACTGTTTCTTCCACATTCGCCTCCTTATTATGGTAGCTAATATCGACACACTGTTGTCTGTCAGCCAAATAAGACTGAAACCATTTCTGTGTAACACCACGTATACCATAAAAGTCCATTTTTAGAAGAAGTGTCAGATGATTGATAGTATCAAAAGCTTTCGAAAGGTCAAAGAAAAGCCCGAGGACTTTCTCGCCTTTATCCAGAGATTTTAAAATTTCCTCTGTCAAAGAAAAAGCAGCTGTGAGTGTAGATCCGCCTTTCATGAAACCATTTTGATTGGGGTTAATTATTTTATTTGTGTTTAGAAAACTATATAGCCTCTTATGCATTACTTTTTCCATCACTTTAGAGAAAATTGGTAGGATCGATATAGGTCTATAATTTGTTATTGTTACAGGACAAACCTGGGAATCATTCTTGTGGCTATTGTGGTCTCCGCTTTGTCATCAACCAAGATTGCCACTAGGTCACCGCATCTAGGTAACAATTTTGTCATGAAGACTAAATAAAACCTAATAAAACCACTTTAGTTAGTTTCTTAAAAACAGGTCAAGCTGTAGACCTACTGCCCAGAAGACCTTGATTACTAGTTGTAAGTTTACTGTGTATTTTATCCGGCTTGTACAAATTGTAGTATATTACTATTTATTAATGATTTGTCAACTTTGGTAACAACCAAATAAAGATGCATTATGATCCAAATAAAAAAAAGATAAAATAAAACAAAGTTGAGAGTAAAAACAAAATTGCAACATTAATTTAGCTAAGGACTGTTCTCACTTTGAATGTTTCTTGTCTTAGTACAGTAAGAACTCTCTTATCCGATCTCCGATTATCCGATGTACCGTGTTAACCGAGCCGACCCAAAAAAAAAATATATATATATATATTATTTTAAATAGTGGTACGTAAATAAAACATAAAAATAAATTCAGACGCCGCGCCGCGCTTTTTTAAATATCCTTACGTAGTTACATTGTAGGCCTAGCGGGGGCGGTGCGAGTTGTGAGAGCGAGAGAGAGAGAATGAGGAAGTACAGTAAGAACTCTCCGATTATCCGATGTACCGTGTTAACCGAGCCGACCAAAAAAAATAAAATATATAAAAAATAAAATAAAGTTTTAAATACGTAAATAAAACATAAAAATAAATTCAGACGCCGCGCCGTGCTTTTTTAAATATCTTTACGTAGTTACATTGTAGGCCTAGCGGGGGCGGTGCGAGTTGTGAGAGCGAGAGAGATAGAGAGAATGAGGAATGAATGACAGCGTGCATGCGAGCGAGTGGAATGAATGAGCGCGTGCAGATAGTTAGCCAAGGTCGACACTTGACTCACTCGGCGCTCCAGTTCAGTCACCCGAGTGCATCGCATTAGGAATAAGTTCGCGTGTTTTTATCTGTGTCAAGGAAAGTTTAAGAGTGTTAGTGAAAATGAGCAGTGCAAAACGAAAGAAGATATGCGTGTCACTGGAAACAAAGTTGGCTGCTTTGAAGAGGCTTGACAACGGAGAAAGCCTAAAAAAAGTTGCTGAAGATCTAGGTGTAGGGGCGGTAACAGTAGGCGACTGGCGCCGAAACCGGAAGCCATTAGAAGAATGGTGTAGTAAATCTGCATCCAGTAAAGGGCTGTCACAGCGCAGCACTATGAAAAAAAACATTCTACACGAACTGGCCGAAGTATTATTCTTGTGGTTCGTACAACAACGAGAGAAAGGCGTGCCAATTAGTGGACCAATCGTGCAAGCGAAAGCCTTGTTGTTAAACAAAATGCTAGACGGCGATCAAGACTTCACTGCAAGCGTTGGTTGGCTGGGTAGATGGAAGAAGCGCCACGGCGTGCGGGAATTACAGATCTGTGGTGAAAAACTTTCCGCCGATTGCGATGCCTTAACAGAATTTAAAAACGATTTTAAATTCAACTTCCTTGATGAAGAAGAACTTACTGCAGAACAAATCTACAACTGCAATGAGACAGGTTTGAACTATAAGATGTTGCCTAGCAAGACTTTGGCCTCGGAAAGGGAAGCGTGGCCGGTTTCGAGAAGCGTGGGAAGGTTTCTTGTGGCCGGGCGCGGCGCCCGGCCACAAGAAAAACGAAGAGCGTGTGACTCTAATGGCTTGTAGCAATGCAGATGGAACCCATAAGCTACCTCTCATGCTAATTGGCAAATCAAAGAAGCCTCACGCATTTAAAAACTTAAATTTAAATGCACTGCCTGTGCACGACCGCCACCAGCGCAGTGCGTGGATGGACGCAACTTTATTTAAAGAGTGGTTTACCGATAAATTTGTACCGTCCGTGAAAAAACACCTAAGAAAGAAAAAGTTGCCGCTGAAAGCAGTGTTGCTGCTTGACAATGCTCCTTCACATCCCGGAGTAGAGGAACTACGCGAAGGAGAAATAAGGGCTGTTTTCCTACCCCCCAATGTGACAGCATTAATTCAACCCATGGACAAAGGTGTTTTAGAAAATTTGAAACGGTGGTATCGTCATCGCTTTTTACAGTTCCTTCTACAAGAAGCAGATGATTTGGATGAAGAGGACGCCTCATCTATGTCAACACAGCTAAAAAAAAATACCATGAAAACTGTGGTCTATTGGAGTGCCGAGTCGTGGGATGAAGTCGAACCCAGATCCATTGTCAAGTCATGGCAAAAAATATGGCCAGAAGTGGAAGACGAGGTAATGAGTGCTGGGTTCGATGAAACGTAGGACGAACTAGCAACAGAGACGCCCGACGAACAGAGAGTAACCAGCACGCGCGCATTCGTGGGCGTGTTTCACAGGCTAGCCGGTTGTGATAATCTCGGCGAGGATGACGTGGAGGAGTAGGCTAATGGGGCATGTGATGCAATCGGGTTTGACGAAATGACAAGACAACGAGATAGTGGCGCGTGTATTGGAAGAAGAAGTCGACGATCCGACTGATGACCTTGTCGATCCGAGCGTCATAACTCACACAGACGGAGCGGCTGCCTTAGAGACCGCATTACACTATGTCGAGCAACAAGACGACGCAACAGCTGCCGATATCCTTTTAGTAAAACGATTGCGAGACATTGCGGCCAAAAAACGTTTGTTTGCTGTTAAACAAAAACGAATCACATTGTATTTCACGCCAGCAGCCGCGAGGCCCCAGACATGAACATTGTTTTGAAAGAACATTAGATGTGTCTATCTAGGTTTAACTGGCCTGGCAGTGATGTTGATGTTTCATCATGTTTACGCCTATCGTTTTTTCGTGGCTGTTAGGCCTATCGTTTTTGTTATCAATCGAACTAACAAGTGTTTCATATCTTTTATTTTATTACTCCATGTTATTGTTATCCATGGTTTATCTAGGTTTAAATGGCCTTCCGCCCGAAATGCAGACTTGTATATTTTATTACGTCCATTTACGCCTATCATTTTTTCGTGGCTGTTATCGTTTTTGTTATCAACCGAACTGCAAGTGTTTCATACTACTACTATGTATCTTTTATTTCTTGACTCAATGGTGTTGGTTTATCTAGGTTTAAATGGCATTCCACCCGAAATACAGACTCGGAAATTATTACGTACGTTGATTTGTTTAGGCATGTGTTTTTATTACGACGTGTACTACTATTTGTGTACTAGTACTTGTGTTTGTGAGCTTAATTAAAAGCTATTAAATCATTTAATATGCCCTGTATGAAGTGCATTGAGTGTATTTTATGTTCCTTTATCCATTGCATGTGTCATATATCATTTTACCACATCAGGCTATGCTACGAGAGCAAATAAACAAATGAACCGCGCCATCCGAGTTTTTCGCAAATCCGAGGTGCCCCCGGTCTCATCCAACTCGGATAAGAGAGTTCTTACTGTACTTTAATCTTAGTATGCCTACTTTACAGTTCCTTTAAACTTTAATTTAAATCTACGTCAATGAAAGTATGGTTGGTAGGTAGGTATACCCTGTCATATATTCCTTTTCCATAACATGATTAACTTCACATTTTTTTATTATTTATAATGCATATTACAACAGAGTACAAATACTCCACAAGTGCAAATCATAGCATAATGGATAGAAAACCTAGACATTAAAATATACAATATACACAAAATAATACATTTAACTCTTATCTTTAAACATTTGAAATTAGCAATTCAAATGTAAAACTATCAAAATAATTAACAATGAAAATTAATAAGAGATTCATGAAAGAAGAGACAAATGGAAATAAGCTAGTCTAGTGAGTAAATTATAATGTTAATATCCTAAAGCTTGAGTGATCACAGATTTAAATTTAAAAATATTTTGAGAGTAGAGATCAATGTCTGTTCCTTCAAGAGGTTTTAACATATTAAATGAATGCTGCAATCTGTTGATGCATGAATTTTTATGAAGGTCAAGATGACTTAGGGCTGGCTGAAAAGTTTTATGAAGGCGTGTATGTTTGGGAGGTATATGAAAATTTAATTTGCCAAGAATTGAACTAGTGTTGTTAAATTATTTACAATTTTTTTAAAGATATACCATGTCAGAATAGTTCCTTTGGTTTTCTAAATGTCATTAGGTAGCATCTTTACAAAGTTGTGCATGATCTACTCTATGATACCGAATGTTTCATTTTATGCATTGATGTTTTATGAAACACTGTTTGACCCTTTGTACATTATGAATTTTGGTGATTTGATATGGGTTCCAAATAGGGATGTCAAAAAGCGTGTATTTCACTAAACGTTTACACCCTACTCAAAAAAGCGTGTACACGTTTACGTCTACAGGCGCTATATCTGTGTTTACTTTTAGTTTTTGATAACATATATTCTACGAACATTACTTGTTTTCTGCATAATAATTGACCTCCACAAGCACCAAGTAATAAAGAGCCCTTCCGGAGTCCCTAATGATTTGAATTTTGTTGAGTAGGCCTACGGAAGACAACACTACAAGTCGAGAAGACTTATAATTTGCGAGTTGCCGGATGGATGGGAAGGGGGTTGGGGAGAGTAGTCAGGCGGCTGACGTGGCGCTTGCTGCTCTGTGCACTGCCCGCGTGCCGCTAGCTGGCCAGTGGCCGGACGCACACTGCACAGAGCAATTGAAATGACGTGATCAACTACAGAGTAGGCGTAAGAATATTTATTGAAGAATTAACGAAACAAGTAATTGAAGATAAAGTAATTAGTAAAATTTATTTTTGACAAATGAGCGGCCGTGCGTGCGATCATTACAACACAGTAGTTTGGCAAAATTTTGTAGGCCTACATCTTGAGTACCTGCAAGAAAGAAGGAACGGCAAAGCCACTTGCTTTGTTCATTCATTGCCGACTACGATTTTCGATGACTCAACGCAATCGAGCCTCGAGGTGAATAGGAGAAGGCGTTGAAATAGGAGACTATTTCGCCTCTCGCGCTTAAATTGACTCCTGAGAAAACATCGTTCGGCGGGTCGCACACAGGATAAAAATAGTAATTACATAAAAACGTTTACCGATCACAAAAAAACGGTACAGGTGTACACGTACCATCCCTAGTTTGCTCGCGATCAAAAATAAGATACACAAGTAACCACAAAAACAATGACACCTATAATTATGTCATTACAGGGGCAGGTAGCAACTTGTGTGTAAAAATTCCACCCCCACCCTCCCATCGACGGCCAAATATCCATTTCGATTCTGAAGGAAAGGTCGCTGAATATATCTTTTGTGTGGAACTGCAACAGCCAATTTCGTTTACAACCATTTAGGTGGTCCGCCACACGGCTTCCTTCCCCAGTTAATGTCAATTTTCAACCTCACAATGTCGTCAATTTAAATTATAATTATATTTGAATAGTTATAATTCAAATATATTTTTTGTAATGAACAAACATTTATTTCTACAGCATGAATATTATAGTAAATAATTGTGAAAGAAATGTAGGGCTAATTCAATTTGTGTGTGTGTATTTACATCTTTGCCACAGAAAATAAAGTGTAATTTTACTCATTTACACCTGTCCTGTGTGTTATGTACCCAATAAATCTAACTACAATTCGAAACTACAATATTGTCGTGGGGGGGGGAACATCATGTCTGAGTATACCTCCCCTTCCAAACACATTCTAAGCAGGCCATCTTCTAGGGTTCAGATAATGTGTGTGGTTTTTTTTACGTGCTTACTTTTTGTTGTTGTTGATATTTTGAAAATTTGCACCATGCCAGTGCCATGCTAATGGCCACCCGCCATAGCATATGCGTTGCACGCTCTTATAGATTATAATAACACACACGAACAATATAATATGCATATAATAAAATAATATATAAATTATACAAAACCAGTGCAATATTTCAATAATTTATCCAATTGCTATCAATGACACTAACCAATATTATAGCCCATTACGGAAGCCGATGAAAATCATATACTCATAAAACTATACTCAATGATAAATTCGTGGGGGATCGTCTAATAAATAAGTTTTTCATTTTCGTTTTTCTGTTTTGATTTTCCCCTATTCTTTCTTTCCTTTTCTTTCAATCTTTCTTTTCTTTTTCTTTTCTTTTTTTGCCCTTGGGTTCATTAATTAATTTCTTTAAAATATCAATTTGGAATTATTTGTTACTTGTTGTGTTATTAATACATTGTTGTTGTAATATTACTATGTAATTGAACTATTTTGCTTTACCATATATATATTCGTTTCTATTTACTTCTTCCCACTCCCCGACAACAGTCCCAATCAGCTTCAAAATACAAGTAGCTATTATTACGGTCAAAAGTGATTTAGTCATGACAATTGATGTGAAACGTGTATTACAACATATATTTTGTCAATATTATGTTAAAAAAAAAAAATGTAAAAAAATATTCACAAAATGTTGCTTTATCTTTTTACACGAAAATTATGTGAAGTGAGCATTTATACTGAATCGAGCAAAACAGTAAATTTGTTTCGCAGCGAAAACACCAATATTGGTCGAAATCTTTGTAGACTAACAGTAGTGGTGCCACGGTCAGATAACTTAGGTAAATTGAAAGGCGAGTTCCGACCGCCAAAGATGAATGAATGGACGATCCCTCCATGAGGCGAACAATCAACATTTCGACATCGCATAAGAAAAAAACGAGAAATGGGTAAAGAGGAACCTATTGTGCAAAAAACAAATACCATATCTAAACTAAAAGTAGATTTGATAAGCCTCATATCGGCTTTAATGAATTCATTGTCTTATTTACATTTTTCTAAGCATTTTCGTTTTTTTTGCGAAGTGTTTATCCTTATATTTAAGGAAATAACCGATTAAATCTTATCAACTGGTTATGTTATTTGTTTTGCAATTCCTCTTAGAATTGAGCTACAATTTTGATTGAAAAACATTTTAGGCCTGGTTTTGACTTGATGAATTGAATGAACTATATATATAATCACTAAATGAGAAAAATTACACGATTTAACTATCACTTATACAAGAATGCCCCACCTTTCAAACCATTCCTTTTATTGCTATCAGGTCCTTTCAGAGGTCGTAAAATCGCCCTATTGTATTCGTCATGCATCTCTCCATCCTTTCTTCAAGCCAAATACTTTTGGAAAGGGTTGGGTTGTTATCATTTTGTAAAAGGTTTGCAGACTGTATAAATGAATGTTTTGTGCAAAACTCAATCACTGGCCAGTAATGAAACTAAATATTATTTCAATCTTGTCATTTAAAGGCATTAAATCACAATGGATAAAGTATTTTTTAATACAAGAAGGTGTACAAAAAATAAGAATGCCGGACATTTTGGCAACCTTGGATGAGGCCTATACTCTATACAACGATTTGTTTTGACGTGCGCCTGGGGGCATGTGACGCAGGTGGATGGGGACAAAGCCGGCCGGGCGAGGGTAGACACTCGGTTAGAACACGTGTTGAATTTAGTAAGGTGTTGACATTCTGTGTGGATGGAGTGTTTGCAGATTTGTTCTAGCACAGTGACAGCTCAACAAGTGTTTTATGTACTACCGTACTTTAATTCATGTGACAGTGAATAGCATTACAAGGTTTGTCGAGATATGTGAAGAGTACATATGGCTCAGTGACTACAGTTAACAAACATAGGCTACCTATAGTTGAAGTGTGGATTTTGTCTTCTTTTAGGTTCTATAGTAGTTTTTTAAAGTTAGTGATACGTGTGTCACACAAAGAGACGGCAAACATACCGAATAATTCTTAGTTTTATAAATAATTAATGTGTGACGCGTGAGTGTTTAAATGATGATATATTGGACAACAAAATCAAAATCAGGTTTATGATAAAGTAATGTGGTTTTCATATTAGGGATAAAATCGTGTTACAAAAAATGTATACACTGTTCTAATCCTTACAATGATAAAGAAATCATTAAAGTCGAATCACTTTTAGTCAAAGTAGTCCACGGTACTCCCGTATGCGACTTTAAATCTTACACATTGTTGGTCTTTACACGTGGAGAGTAACAAAAACTGTTGCCTAGCAGTGTTGAAACTTGAGAGAATGAATGTTAATATTTAATAATATGCTTGAACCCATCATGGATAGTAATACAATCGAAATTAGCACGCAAATTTGTGATTTTTTCCGATTCGTAACAATATAAGCACTCTGTGTCGGTTCCAATGTACATTCATTACAACTACATCATTTAAGATCACCTTCCTGCCACTTAACTGTTTTATCCAGGCTTCTTTTTCTTAATGTTTCTTGAGATTTTCCCTCTGTTCACTTTCTGTGTATGAAGGCTCGAAAATGAAGGGAGCTAATCCTAACATCGTGTACATAGAACAAACACTTTTCAACTGACCCGTCCTGTGCCCGATGGTATTGAATGGGCGGGAAGTGAGCGGCCGCATTCACTCGAGTCGATCGGTAGCGAAGCTCTGTAGCTGTACCCATCCAGCTACGTCACGGGTGGTGACGTCACGCACCATACAATTTCCACAATATTGGTCGTACCATGTTTAAATATTAACCGATTTCTTTCATTTTTTTTTCTAAATTCCTAAAATAAATTTAGGTTTAACATAAGTAAGCAACAAGTCAATGTGAGAGTATGGCTTTAATTGATGAGTCAAGTCAAAATTTATACTACACACCTGCCTAGCCTGCTTTTTCCGGTTATTTGAGTTTTTGAGTGGCGATTTTAGCTTAAGTTTCATTTGAATGTGTGTATTGATTATTCGATGAATGACATAATAAACTAATTATTAACTTGCCTAAAGTATTATAGTACCTAGCGGTATGCTACACGAATAATTAAGTAGGTACCCTTCAAATAGGGATGTCAAAAAGCGTGTATTTCACTAAACGTTTACACCCTACTCAAAAAAGCGTGTACATGTTTACGTCTACAGGCGCTATATCTGTGTTTACTTTTAGTTTTTGATAGACATATATTCTACGAACATTACTTGTTTTCTGCATAATAATTGACCCCCACAAGCACCAAGTAATAAAGAGCCCTTCCGGAGTCCCTAATGATTCGAATTTTATTGAGTAGGCCTACGGAAGACAACACTACAAGTCGAGAAGACGTATAATTTGCGAGTTGCCGGATGGATGGGAAGGGGGGTGGGGAGAGTAGTCAGGCGGCTGACGTGGCCCTTGCTGCTCTGTGCACTGCCCGCGTGCCGCTAGCTGGCCAGTGGCCGGACGCACACTGCACAGAGCGATTGAAATGACGTGATCAACTACAGAGTAGGCGTAAGAATATTTATTGAAGATTAACGAAACAAGTAATTGAAGATAAAGTAATTAGTAAGATTTATTTTTGACAAATGAGCGGCCGTGCGTGCGATCATTACAACACAGTAGTTTGGCAACAATTCATTGCCGACTACGATTTTCGATGACTCAACGCAATCGAGCCTCGAGGTGAATAGGAGAAGGCGTTGAAATAGGAGACTATTTCGCCGCTCGCGCTTAAATTGACTCACGAGAAAACATCGTTCGGCGGGTCGCACACAGGATAAAAATAGTAATTACATAAAAATGTTTACTGATCACAAAAAAAGGTACACGTTTACACGTACCATCCCTAGTTCCAAATAGAACTAGCATAATCTAAATGAGGCCTAACAAGAGAGAGGTACAACTTTTGCATTGTGGTTTTGGAGAATTCTTTAGAGCAGTTTCCTCTTAAGAAACCAAGCAACCTAAATTATTTTGGAATAATGTTAGAAAGGTGATTCTGGAATGATAGAGCATGACATATGATGACACCTAAATCCTTGACTTTAGTGACTTTCCAAAATCTGATCATTGAGAGTGTAGATATGAAATTTTTACATGTTTCGTTTTTGTAGTAAACGTAATGACTGCACATTTAGATACATTTAGATTAATTTAGCTTCCATGTTCTGCACCATTCTGCAAGAGCGTCCAGATCTGACTGCAGGCAGGCACGATCAACATCACTTCGTATTGGACGATATATCTTAAGATCATCAGCAAACATTAGACAGCTCGATGACATAAAACAAGACGGTATGTCATTCACAAACAGGGTAAAGAGTGGACCCAAAATTGAACCTTGCGGCACTCCAGATGTTACGCTTTCAGAAGATGATCTTGTTAATGTATCAATGACAACTGACTGAGTTCGTCCAGTAAGGTAGCTTTCAAGTAATTGATGAATTTGACCAAATTTAATTTTTTAATTCAAATAGGAGAAGAACGTGATCAACACTGTCAAAAGCTTTACTAAAGTCCGTGTAAACAGCATCAACTTGAACACCTAAGTTTAAGGACGTTGCAATATCGTGAGTGAATTCAATAAGATTAGTAACAGTTGATTTTATTTTCATAAATCCATGGTGACTTGGTGATATGTAGTGTGCCACGTGATTATTTAATCTTTAAGAAATAAGACCTTCAAAAACTTTTAAAAATATGGCTAATAACGAAGTAGGCCGATAATTAGTCACCGAGTATTTTCTTCCTTTCTTTAAAGCGGGTGTAACGTTAGCATTTTTCCATCGAGAGAGAAAAGTTGCTTCATTTAAAGCACAGTTACATATTTTTGAAAGTGGAATAGATAATGCTTTTCTACAGTGTTTGATCACATTTACCGGTATTTGCCAATTTGGTCTGGCCCAGGCAATTTGCCATTAACAAGTTTGTCAAGGCTTTCTTCCACTTCTTCACAAGAAACATTGAAACTGGACAGTTCACTGTCGATCTGGTCAAAGAGATTATTAAATAGAACCATATTTTTGTCAAACGGTACTACCGTTTGACAAAAAAATTCGTACACCAACTGTTATTTTCAGAAAACTATTTTAGCTATAGTCAAGTTATAGCTAAAGGTCTTTAGAAACTATGTCCAGAACACCAATTCTCAAAATTTAATTTTGAACTGGTCTTGTATGCTACACTTTTGTCCAAAAATCTAAATATAATTTCCAAAAGTGAGGTTATGTCCCGCCCAAAAAAACTCACAATTTTTTTTCAGTTATTTTAAAGGCCTTCTTTCATTCAGTAAACTTTTCAGACATGTTTCTTCGACTTTCAAATTATCGGCCAGAGGTGGTACAATAGCCTTAATGATTTTTTCACAGAACCTTAATTTTATGAATTGATATATTCGTGTGAAATTTGAGCGCAATCGAAAAATTATTTCTCATGAATATTGAAATTTTACGGGTTTTTTCTTTTTTAAACAGTTCTTTGACTTATAACACCAACATGCTTTATCCTTTTGTAATGATTTTTTCACAGAACCTTAATTTTATGAATTAATATATTCGTGTTAAATTTGAGCGCAATCGAATAATTATTTCTTAAGAAAATTGCAATTTTACGATTTTTTTTCTTTTTTTAAATTACGATTAATTACAAATTTAAAAATTTATGTTAATTTTTAATTTAATTTAATTTAATTTTTAAAAAATTCGACTTAGTAATGATTTTTTCACAGAACAACAGAAAATCCGCATGCATGCATGCACCAATTACGCTCATCCAACAACGCGCCTGAAAAAGCATTTGCGAAGCTTCCTAGTTAACCATTAATCCAGAAATTGACATCAACCACATGAAACTTCAATTATTTAAAGCAGCTGTTTATGCCAGTTTCCCAACATGACTCATCACTCTTGTCACCTAATCAACTTTTCACCAGTTTTGTATTTTATAACCTCATTTTTTCTTCATTCATCTTGGTCTTTTAGCCGTTTTTTATATACATACATTCTTTTGTTACTCAATTTTTTCTTGTTTGTACTTGTTGTAAAATCTTAATTTTATAGTACTTAATTTTTATAGTGTTCAATTTGATTTGTATAAGTAACGTATTTGTATTATTTTGAATTGTATATTTTTGAATTGTTTAGTTTTAGCTATACCTAACACTTTTGGATTTAATACCTGTTGTTAGAGATAATAAATAAAATAATACGATAATTTGTACAACTCTTATTCATACTAAGAACCTTTCTGAAGAGGATGGTTAATAGTTTATCGAGCGCCTGGCACTTGTCTACATGTAAGTAGTGTAAATGGCATCAGTCTTATCACATTGACAATGCTAAAGTATTAAAGCTATCAAGATTCCAAAATATGTTTTAGAGAGGTCCATTCATGCACCCCATTTCGGCTCGAGATGTTCTGCATCCATATTTTATGCTCCTCAAATCAAGTCCAATTTAGTAAAGCTATGCCAAACACGTTTTTTGCAGTAATTAATTTTCTGTAAGATAGATAATTATTATTAGATAATAATGTAAGCTAGATATAATTCTGAAAATTTTCTCAGTTGTCAACATTCATAGTGGTAACATTGGTGAGAAGGGATTTTTTTTCCAAGGCAAACTTTAAGTTTAAAAAATAAAGAAATCATTTTTGTAATTTTAATTTTTTTGCTTGGTTTGATTCATGCAAATTTTGTTGTCCATGTTAACAGCACTCTATCTGTTGGTTCTTGACGTTTGTGTGAAATTTCATCAAAATCGGACGAGTAGTTTGGACTCTGCGCGACGAACACACATACATACGTACACACATAAACACAACACCCCATTTCGTCTCGAGATGTTCTGCATCCATCTTTCATGCTCCTCCCTCAAATCAAATCCAATTTAGTAAAGCTCTGCAAAACACGATTTTTTGCAGTAATTTTTTTTTTTTGTAAGTTGGCGGGGCACGATAACATTTTGAAATTATTGTCAGTTGTCAACATTCATGGTGGTAACATAGGGAGAATAAGTATTTTTTTCCCAAGCGAACTTTTAAAAAATATAGTATAGTAATTTGTTTAATTTAATTTTTTGTAGGTTGGATTCCTGCAAATTTTGCTGTCCATGTTATCACTCTATCTGTTGGTCCTTGACGTTGGTGTTAAATTTCGTCAAAATCGGACGAGTAGTTTGGCCCCTGCGCATTGAACACACAGACATACATGCATACATACATACATACACACATATAAACACAACAAAGTGCCGAAAACTTGCCATAGAGAAATCGTTCGCTCCACTCACTGGTCCAATAAATAGGGTTGTGTAAACCTGGATTTTTTAATTTTGAACCGAACCTGAAACAAACTTGTCCTGATTATGAAGGGATAGCAAACAGTAGTAGGCAAAGTAAGTGCTAGAGTTTGTACCGGCGCCTCCACCAAGAAAGTATGTAAGTTCTGAACCGGGACCCATCCGCCACCATCCAAATTTTGTAATTATTATTATTATTATTATTATTATTATTATTATTATTATTATTACTAGGAAAACGCTTAAGTCCCGCCGCGTTGTTGGATGAGCGTAATTGGTGCATTGAGCTGCCATGTGTTATGCGAATTTTCTGTTGTTCTGTGAAAAAATCATTACTAAGTTGAAGATATTTTTAAAATTAAATTAAATTAAATAAAAAATTAACTTAATTTTTTTTTAATTAATCGTAATTTTAAAAAAGGAAAAAATCGTAATATTAAATTTTCATAAGAAATAATTATTCGATTGCGCACAAATTTTACACGAATATATTAATTCATAAAATTAAGGTTCTGTAAAAAAATCATTACAATCGGATAAAGCATGTAGGTGTTATTCGCTGGAGAAATTTTAAAAATTGAAAAAAGTCTTAAATTGCGATTTTCGTAAAAAAAAGTTTTTTGATAACGCTCAAATTTCACATGAATATATCAATTCATGAAATTAAGGTTCTGTGAAAAAATCATTACAATCGGACAAAGCATGTAGTGTTGAAGTCGAAGAAATTTAAAAAAAATGAAAAAATCGTAAAATTGCGATTTTCATGAGAAATAATTTTTCGATTGTGCTCAAAAACGTGGCAGTTCTAAGTTCAGAGATTTCGAAGACCTCCATAAAATTTCATCGCAATCGGAGTATCGGTTTAGCCGGAATCGTGCTAACAAACAGACAAAAAAAAAGAAAAAAAACATTCCGGATTTTTTTCTCCAGTGTAGTGAAATGGAATCTTCGCTTCGCTCGCTACGCTCATCCAATTATTATTTATTTTTTTAGGAAGACATTGAAGATACGGTTGTGTAGATTGCAACTAAGATGTTAGCTCAAGAAATGGAGTAATGCGCTGCTCCTCCCAACCCAATTAAATGTTTGACATGGGGTCAAGATGTGTGTGTGTGTATGTTAAACCTTGGTTTTATATAGTAGGCGACTATGACACTGTTATGACGCCAGCGCCTCCACCGACGAGACACTTTTTAAATTTCTGTCTACAGTACTAACATATAATTATGTATATATATTTCAGTTATTTCTACCATGAGACTACGTATCGGGTTGGCCCCCAAATACCAGGGGCGGATCCAGGACCACACGGGCCCCAGCTTAGCCCCGCAGTAAAAAATGTTTAAGGCCTTTTTTTTAAACGAGTTTTAATGGCTTTAGTATAATATATTTTATATACAGTTGCTCACTAAAATAGGTTCTGGAGGAAGGTAATACATAGAGATAATCCAACTTTTTCCAAAATATGCTTTTAGAGATTTACAATTTGTCTTTATTGATTGAAAAGTTAATACTGTCCTAAAATGGTTAAAATAAATATTAGTTTCAACTGAATAAACAAAACATTTTTGAAATAATAGAATGGTATAAAGTCACATGCAAATCAGTTGGTGGCACTAACTACAGAACAAAATCACGTATTCTTGTGCTTTTAGCATAGTGTTCAATCTATTACTAGGTCTCTGTGAATGTTCAAAAGAGCTAAGCTTAAAAGGATAACCTTGCTAGTCTTTCTTTGCTCATTTTTGTTCTCATCCACGTCTTTATTTATTTATTTTATTTATTATTTATTTAACGTCTATCCTATTCAGTGATAAAAACTGATTTACAAAGGAGGACAACTAAATAAAATAAATCTAATTACATAGATGCAGACACAACAATGAACTACATTTAAGTAAATACTATTTGAAATAGTATAATATAGATTACGTTACATGTTTTAAATATTCTATTCTTGAATATAACACTATCATATATTTAATTAGCCTACTGTAATACACAATGCCTGCTTTTTGATATAAGTTACTCCAGATGTATGGAAATTGGAAATTATGTAGGTATGTCATTGTCAACCTGTTCTTATACTCTATTCACTATTGTATATGTATTGGTTATGTAGCTGCAATAAGCAAGCATTACTCTGCAATGTTTTAGTCATAAGTAGTATTAGTAAGGGCATTAAGCATTGAATGTAATATTTTACAAAATTTATGTAAAGCTATGCTTTAAAGAAACCCTAAATAAATAAAAAAAAATAATAAATACAACAATAATGCATTATAACACAACAATTTTGCTAACAAATAAAAAGGATATTAAATGCAATTAATTAATGAATCGAGAAAAAAATCATTAAAAAAGAAAAACGAAAAGAAAAAAATTGATTTATTAGACGATCCCACTCAAATGAATATGAGGTTTGCCAAAAAAATCAGGAACAGCAAATCAGGGCCTCCGCGCTTGCCACGCTGATGGGTATCATGCATAAAATGCGAAGTAAAGCTTTGTTATTTGGAAAAATATCAACATCACACACAATGAAAGCATCAATTACGGTATTAGGTAAAGATGTATCAAGATGAAAGAAAACATTGATATCTGGTGGCTGAACATATTAATTATAGAATAAAATTTAGCTTTTCAAGAATCAAGGGGGGGATCGCCCCTACCGTCCCCCCTAGATCCGCCACTGCCAAATATTCCACGCGACCCAAAATTCTGGGTACCTGCACACCGCTACAAATTAGTCCAAAAAATTAAAATACAAATAAAACTTTTTTCTGGATTCATACTTTGTTACTTTTTTGATGACGTAGAGAGCGAAGCGAGCGAAGCGAGCGAAGCGAAGATTCCATTCTATACACTGGAGAAAAAAATCCGAATGTTTTTTTCATTCATTTTTTTTTGTATTTTTGTCTGTTTGTCCGCACGATTCCGGCTTAACGTATACTCGATTAGATGAAATTTTATGGAGCCTTCGAAATCTCTGAACTTAGAAACTGCACGTTTTTGGCGCATCGGAAAATTATTTCACATAAAATCGCATTTTACGATTTTTCGATTTAAAAAAAAAATCTTGACTTATAACACCTACATGCTTTATCCGATTTAATGATTTTTGCACAGAACCTTTATTTATGAATTAGACATTCTTGTGAAATTTGAGCGCAATTGAAAAAATATTTATCATAACAATCGAATTTTCGGCTTTTTTCTTTTTTTAAACAATTTTTTGACTTATAACACTACATGCTTTATCCGATTGTAATGATTTTTTCGCAGAACCTTAATTTTATGAATTATATGTTAGTGTTAATTGAGCGCAATCGAGAATTATTTCTTATGAAAATCGCAATTTTACGATTTTTTTAACAATTACGATTAATAAATTAAAAAATTAAAGTTATTTTTTATTTAATTTAATTTAATTTTAAAAAATTTAAACTTAGTAATGATTTTTCCACAGAACAACAGAAAATTCGCATAACACATGGCAGTTCAATGCACCAATTACGCTCATCCAACAACGTGGCGGGACTTAAGCGTTTTCCTAGTTTTACTCGAATTTGGTTTGAACTTCAAACGTTTACACATCCTTAAATACTATAAGTAACCTATCATTCAACAATCATGATTTAGTTAAAGTTGTATTCAGCCTATATTGTTTTATACACAAAGAAGAGAATGCAATCAATCGAATTAGAAATACTTTTATCGGGTACTTATTAACCCAATGATTCTCAAGTTACATGAGGTAGCTAAGCTCCTAACCAGTGGCAACAGCACTGGTGTACCAGCACAATTGTGTACCCTAGCTCAAGCGTTTGACCGATGCGGGAGGTCCCGGAGGAGGGCTATTCGTTCCCGAGATGGGACAAGTCCTTTCACAACTTCTTTCTTTCTTTCTTTCTTTCTTTCTTTCTTTCTTTCTAAAAAGAATTGTTTTAAATAATTTTTACCTTGATTATAAAAGATATGATGTTCACTTCATTTAGTAATTTTATAGCTTATTTATTAAGTATAATCACATCATTATTATGACCTTTTATTCTATTGATGAATTTGTAAATGAGCATGACCTATAAATTAATATCCCACATATAACAAAAAACTTGTAAAAAAAACAGCCAAACCTTACACAATCAGATCAGATCATCAGATCTAAAAAAATGCCAAGCTTATACCCTCCTACATTTTCGCAATCTTAATACATAAATTCACTTTGCCCTGTGACTGTATCCTTGCAAAGCGTGGCAAAATTTTATTTGCAACTATTGTTTTAAATGTAAAAGTTTGTGCAAATTTGACTGAAAACTGGTGAACAGCCTTCTGCTCCACCAGCACCTTCAGTTAAAGATTGAAATAGTGGATGACAAGGGAACAACCATTCAACAAATAAGTGTTTATGGGTAATAGGGTATTGCAATTTGCAAATAAATGTGACTTGTAACATTAATTTATTTAGTATTTATTTACAAGACTTCATACAATTAACTCTTGTAAGTGTCATAAACTAGTGGCGTAGGAACCTGGGGGAGAGGGGACAAAACTAGCGTGAGTTAAATTAAGCCCAGAATTTCCGTAGTTGGATGTGCAAACGGCATATGCGATCTTGATGAAAATTGGAGGGGACCTTCGAAATCTCTGAACTTGGACTTGCCACGTTTTTTGGGTACAATCGAAGAAATATTTCTAATGAAAAACGTACTTTTACGATTTTTTCGATTTTTAGTGCGATATTTTCGTGACATTTGGGCCGATTCTGACCAAACAGGTGGGGCTAGAACGTTCATATTTCACATTGACATTAAAGTTATGGTGACGTATTGCTTTTTGAAAGAAAAAGTTGAAAAAAATCATCCAGAAATCATATAAATAAAGGTTTTTAATTAAGTTTTTTGAGGTATTTAATAACAATTAACAAGTAACAATAGAAACTTGACAACAATCACCTACAATGCGTTCAAAAAGCACTTTATAAGTAAAGAGATCCCACGCAAACTAAAAACTTACAAAAAAGCTCATCCATCAACGCGACGGGACTTAAGCGTTTTCCTAGTTAATTTAGTGATGAAAACCCATAGGGCTTATCTATATCTCTATGTCTATACCATGTAGGCCTATCGGTCTATTGTTACTTGTTAATTGTTATTAAATACCTCAAAAAACGTAATTTAAAACCTTTATTTATATGGTTTCTGGATAATTGTTTCAACTTTTTAAAGAATTGAATTGAATTGATCTCCAACTGTTGTTGGTTACTTGGATCATGGATTATAAGTCCATGCTTGGATGAACGAAGCGAAGACTTCAATTTCACTGACCCCTCAAAAAAATTTAGCTCCAATGTTTTTTTGTTTTACTGTCTTGTTTGTTCGCACGCTACCGGGCAAAAACGGCATATGCGATCTTGATGAAAATTGGAGGGGACCTTCGAAATCTCTGAACTTAGACTTGCTTTGACTTTGCTTTGCTTTGACTTGTTTTTAGGTACAATCGAAGAAATATTGATGAATATTGTACTTTTACGATATTTTTCGATTTTTAGTGCGATAATTTCGTGACATTTGGGCCGATTCTGACCAAACGGGTGGGGCTAGAACGTTCATATTTCACATGGACACTAAGGTAATGGTGATGCATTGCTTTAAGAAAGAAAAAAATGAAAAAATGACCAAAAACCATATAAATAAAGGTTTTAAATTACGTTTTTTGAGGTATTTAATAACAATTAACAAGTAACAATAGAAACTTGACAACAGTCACCTGCAATGCGTTCAAAAAGCACTTGATAAGTAAAGAGATCCCACGCAAACTATAAACTTACAAAAATGTTCATCCATCAACGCGATTAAAAAAAGCGTTTGCGAAGCTTCCTAGTACCTTCTTTAATCAATGCTAGTACATCAAACTTTATGTGGGAAATATACAAAAGTGGGTTTTCCACTTGCCTAAAGAAAAAACAACCAAGTTATGTACAACCAGAAAAAAATAGCAGAGACCGAGACTACAGATGCTAAACAGAAGCAAAATACTAAAAACTACTAAAAATCTCACGCAGAGTTGAATTTTGGCGCGTGCCTTCCTTGGTGCCTTCATGAAGTTTCTAGAAGGCCGTGTACAGAACAGGAGCTGCTGCTGCATCCTCTGTTTTTGTGCTGTTTTTGAAGTGTCAAACGAACGCTGTACGACGCAAATATGGTAAGCTAAAATAAATGAGGATAATTATTTCAGCTATGAAAAATTGTGTTTTTTGGTATTTTACTGATTCAAAATCTATTTTTTCAGCTTCCTTTGTCTCTGTTACGCACTGCTCAAAACCACCCCATGGTAAGTGCATTGTTCTAACCCCAAACGAATTGGAGGTTAGGTCTAGCCCTAGCCTAGGCGGAACTCTTGCCGCTAAGCGGGTCCAACTTTTAAAAACGTTATTTTTCGTGTCCTCTAGTACTAACCTCGCCGCCCCCCCTCCCCCTAACCTAGGTTTTCCTAGCAAAAATTTATGCTAGGAAAACCTAGGTTAGGGGGGTGGGGGTGTGGGCGCGAAGCGCCGTGGCGAGGTTAGTATTAGCCTTGTTTACATGGAGGACTGAGTACGGTATTGAGTACGGTTTTTGTACTCAGTACGTCATGTAAACACGTAAAAACCGTACCGTACCGGTTGGGTTCGGTCCGACGAAAAGTAGCTAGGCTACCGTACTGGAAGACCGTACTGAGTACTGCTGAGTACTATCATGTAAACAGGTTTCTTAGACAAAACCGAACTGAAAATCATATTGCCAACCTAAACATAGGCCTAGTAGCCTACTACTACGAAACAAAGGTTGGTAATCGTTACAAATTATTTTCCCTGCACTTTCATGTGACATGTCAGTTTCTTGTTACTAACGTGGCCTACGTATCCAGATCGTTTTTATTTTTAACTTTCCTTTTGGGGTAACATCATGGCTAAACGAAATGTTGGCAGTGTTGGCAGTGGCTTTTAGTTTTGTCAGCCGCCGATAGGTAGAGTTGATGCTGAACTGAAAGTGAGTTCAGTTTTAGTTCGGTACGAGTCATGTAAACGCTTTGACACCAGATAGAATTCAACGACATCTCGGTACCGTACCGTACTCAGTCCTCCATGTAAACAAGGCTATTAACTATTAAAGTTGGACCCGCTTAGCGGCAAGAGTGCCGCCTAGGCCTAGGTAGGCCTTGGACCTAGGCAAATACTGCTAAGAATAGGCCTAGGCCTAGCTTCGCTATTGGTGTAGGCTTTGGCCTAACCGTTAACGTCACTTTATCTTTTGTTAATATTTTCCAGATCTGTAGGCCCCCCACTGATCTTGGTTCTAACCCTACTTTTTTGTTTGGGCCTAGGTCTAGACTACCTAGCCTAGGCCCTACTACCTACATCGAGGGCATTTTGTGTAGCCTAGAGGCTATGACTACGTATATCACAGAGCTCGGAAACGGTTCAGGCAAATCGATTCGGGCTGAAACGGTTTGAACAAGAAGGTGTATATTATCAGTAAATTTCGAACCGATTCAACGGAAACAGTTCGAGATTTTGTAACACGGCAACCATTTTGGAAAACAAATTTCTAGGTTAAAAGTGACACTTATTCATGTTTATCTTCTAGATAATATGATTGCATCCGTACAAAACTTTTAAAAAGTATAGATAATGGTGTAAGGGTATGTTTTTAACTTCGAAAGTCAGATAGGAAGTCGAATTAAAGTCAATATTTGAATTCTGAGATTGACATATCGCGTTGTCATGGCGTTGTTATTTCTCTGAATCGGTTTGACGTGTAGGCCTATATCCACTGCAGATCAATCGATTCGAGTTTGCCAAATAACTTCCCGAAGTGGTTTGGAACTAAAGTGTTTTTGGCCAAAACCGACAGGTATATCAACAACTTCAAACCGATTCCGCCCGAATCGATTTGCCTGAATCGATTCCGAGCTCTGTGATATACGTAGTCTATAAAAAAACCTGAATAATATCAAACAAAAAGTTAGGGATGCGCAAAAATGCGTGTACTTCGCTAAACGTGCACACTCTTGGCTGTCAGCGCGTGTACACGTACACTCTGTAATGTTTGCCACTTGCTAAAAAAAAAAATGATGTAGGCCTATATTTGTATTTCACACACGTCATGATGTAATGGCGAGAGACAAACGATAAAATGCCGACCGAATCGGCCGAGCGGGCAAGCACATGCCTGGAGACGGAGAGTCTGCTTAGCTTGTATCTGTCAGTTGTCGTGACAGGCGGGGCGGGATGAAGGGGGGTGGCGGAGTGCGCGCCTGCGCGGAATGTAACAAGTCACGTCGTGACCTGCACCGATTGATGCACGAGATTTTGGCCGGCCGGCGGCTGGCTGCTCACAGCATAGGGACAGTGGACACACACGTGTACACGTTTATTATTTTCGTAGAAACAGTAAACGTGCAAACGCATTAAAACATTTACACGAGTATACTATTCTATCCCTACAAAAAGTATTTTTTCAAAAACAAAACCATTGTCGTTAAATTAATTCCTACTCGTTCGCAGCCTAGGGCCTATTTTTCAATTTATTATTTCTTTAAATCGCAATGGATCAACGTAGCTGATTTTGTTAGCAGTTCTCAGTAAGCTTGTATCGGATGTCTGTTTAAATTTTCAGCGCAATCTGTCAGCGATTCGGCTGATTTTTTAAGTACACACACACCCACCCACAGAATCACATATGAACCGTTTGAGTTGAATGGAGATCCTTAGTCGCTCCGCTCCCTCGTCTAACTAACATCCTTAAAGTGATTGTGAGCATGTTTCAAGCCATTTTTTCACCAAGAAGGAATGCTCGTACCCCAACCAAATTTGGCATGTGTTGTGCAAGTACCCGGTACCTAAATCCCCTTGAATTTGATAGTTTTCAAGTTCACATCGCGTTTCATGACGGCTGGGTAATACCTTGAAATCACCCCAACTTTGCTTGCTGACTCTGTATAAGGTGCCCGAGTGTGTAGCGCGCCACGGCTAGGCTGCGGCGCCTTTAACGGGCACCTAGATTGATTCATAGCAATTGTCGTGAAAGTTTGCAATTGTTAAATATTACATTTAGCCTATAGTACACCAGCCAGGGAACTTTTGCTTACAAAAAAGGTCGACGCATTTTGACTTCGGAGTATGATAAAACAAGGCTACCTGAACACTATGTCATGAGGTGATAAGCTGGCAAAGGGGCCAAACACGCCGCCATCTTGGATTTTATCAAATTCAAACAAATGGCTATAAAAACCAAACGCTTGACTGATTTTAAAAAAGTTAAGTGTTTTAGATTTGAAATTTTATTTCAAATGTATGTGTGTAGCCAATTTGTAAATATTCTAAATAAATTACGCAATTCAAATACATTTTCTGAGTCAATGTTTTTTGTTCTGGAATGTTTGGCTTATAACTTTTAAGAGAGCGACTAAAATGAAAAAGTATTTCATATGAACCTTTTAGACAACTTTAATTCAAACATAACGCAACCAAATTTAGGTCTTTATCTCAATTACTTTCCCAAGGTATGAATTTTTGAAGAGTCGTGCCACCCTCGCTTGCCGCGCCCATCAAGCCAGCAGCGTTTGGTGTGCGTGCGAATTATGTTGTCTTTCGTTCTCGTTCTTCATCGACGCATTTTGACTTCGGAATATGACATAACAAGGCTACTTTAATACTATGTCATGAGGTGATAACCTGGCAAAGGGGCCAAACACGCCGCCATCATGGATTTTATCAAATTGAAACAAATGGCTATAAAAACCAAACCGCTAAACCGATTTTGAAAACGTTTAGTGTTCCAGATTCGAAATTTAATTTCAAATGTTTTTGTGTACCTAGTTTAATTTGAAAATTTTGTAATTGTATTATGCAATTAAAATATTGTTTCTGAGTCAATGTTTTTGTTCCGGAATGTTTGGCTTATAACTTTTAAGAGAGCGCCTTAATTGAAAAAGTACTTCATGTAAACCTTTTAGATAACTTTAATTTAAACATAACGCAATCAAATTTAGGTCTGTATCACAATTACTTCCCGAGATATGAAGTTTTGAAAGAGTCGTGCCACCCTCGCTTGCCGCGCTTGTGAAGCCAGGCAACGTTCGGTGCGCGTGCGATTTATGTTGTCTTTCGTTCTCGGATTATCTTTTGATAGTTTATTTCAATGGTATTATTTGCATTGGATCAATGTTAATCATATAATTCCAAAAGGACCTCAAAAGGGTTGAAGATTAGCTCCTCACATATTCTTATTATTTACGTATTTTACTGAAACGAATTGAGTTTGAACTCATTCAGGAATAAACCTTCATTTACTTACCGAATTCTGATGCAATGCTGGATGCAGCAAAGATTTTTTTTTAAGCAAGTAGACGAACGAATAAGATTATCTTTTGATCGAGGAAGGCAATCTTTTCGTACAATTTTCCGTTATTGCAAATTGATGCTTAAAGACTAATTAACATTTACTGCCACTTTTCTCGCTTTAAAAAAAAAAAAACCCTTTGCTCAATTTTCTTCATTCATTCAATCCTAGTTTGTTTAAAGGGCAATATTAAATGTTTTACATTCTATTTGTCTTCAGTTTGATTATCTCATAGATGAAAGATAATGAATTATACGATGAATGCGTATTTTATTTATGTACAAAATGTTCAAGCCCAAAAATTTAAATGAACTAGTTTGTATGCAATTGCTTTGTAATACAAAAAAAACAAATTTATAAACAAATTGTATAATCAAATTCCCCGTAGATCCCCGCTACGCTTTATACGCTCAAAGTAAAAATCAAATCCAAATCTACCCTTTTTGGTATTTGACCCCCTTAAGTTTTGAGTGAAAATGTATAATCGATCTGATTGTCCCCAAAAATGTCGTTTGCTCTGTGCCCCAAATTGGGGTTCTAACAATCGCCATGATTTAAAAAGAGTGCTGTAGACTAATTGGGGGGAAGTTGAATTTTATAATGCTTGCTGCTAATGCTTCTGTAGTCCCCCCCTTTTTAAATTGCAACACCTGATCCTCTTTTTAAATTTTACTTATAAAGCCATCAAAAGAATGGGACATACTTTAAGTCAGAATGTCTTTAAAGATCGATCCTCTCATAACAATATAAATCCCTCGTTGTACTTTTGCATATTTTTTTTTAATACACAACTTTGAAGTTTGGCTTTAGATTGAGTGTTATCCCTTTGATCACATGTTTACAATTTGTACGGGGGTTTTGTATCATAATCCGCTTACTTTTGTTTTGAATAGTTCCTTTTATTCAGATACTTCATCCCCAATTTTTTTTCCCCATTAATCTTGATTTCGAATGTCGTTAGACATTACTCTTTGGGTTATTGCGTAGTTTTGCCAACGTTTCATGATTCAAACGGTTCTCATAGACGTATGAAGTGGGTCGTAGTTTAATCTTCTCCTCGTAAGCTGAATTCTAGACGAGCTGTATTCCGACATGAATCATTGTGTTTAAATTGTCGGGTTTTACTTTTGTCTCTTGCAAATTTAAAACAGCTAAAATTTCATATATTAAGATCACACTCTGCAAAATATTTTTTTTAAACCAATACACCATGCTTTTTTTTTTGGGCAATAGGGAACCTATGGGCGTTGTCTGGTTTTCCCCCGGTCGCGTGGGATAGGCGATTACCCGTGCTAAAAGTTTGTAAGCTAGCGCGAGAACCCTCCACGGACCCGGGTTATATTCTACTGTAGAAACTATAATCTTTCCTCTTTGCGTGGATAACAAAATCTGCTCATCACAAATTTAATGCCATTTGTTTTGAGTTGAAGTGAACTCTCATTTACACTGTTGCCAAAAATTCCAAACTACTCTTTAAAAACCGTAAAAAAATTTTTCCGTGGCACAGCTAACATTTGGGATCCGACTTGCTTTGTGGGTACTGTGAGGTCACTGGGTTTGACTAGATTATACATTACTAATAAAATATCCTTTAATGTGCCAACAAAATCTTGAATGCGAAGTACATTTAGCAACCATGGACAGGCGCCTGGTATGCGAGGATGCCACAGCTGCACACAACGTGGCTGCGTCTCGCTTAGATTGCCGCTCAGTCAGAGTACATTTCCGACAGCGCGCAAACATGGGCCCATTTAACTCATAATAATTTGAATTTAGGAAGCGTCATCGAGCAAAGTAGAATGCCATCATCTTCTTCACAAAATTATGCATCTTGTGATGTTATTGGTTTAGATTTCTTTTGCGCGAGTCAAAGATACGGCGAGTTACAGGGTCGTACCATGCTAATTCTTATGGGCGCTGAGACCAGAGAGAACATTTCCTTCCCGCCTTCAAAACTTAGGTTCCCTATTAATGGTCTGTTCTAGACACATATCTCCGCCAACCCTTTGAATAATCCTTTTGTTTGCTTTATAACAAATTCTTTATCCATGAACCTTTCATACACTTATGGAGCAGTGTCAGGTAGTCTCCTCATATCCTCTAAGCATACAGAGCACCAGCGAAAATAAGTTCTTCTGTCGCATACGGCAAAAAAGGTACGAGTTTTTGAATTGCGAACAAGTGCAATTAGCAGTTTTCCTTCTCTGTCTGCACGTAATTAATCCATTAGAAGAGATACCATATCCAAAAACAAAACTCAGTATTTGAACTTTTCATTTGTTTCAGAATTAGTTGTACAAAAATTACGAAAATCCTCCATTAAGTGATGAGCTGCCTGTAAGAATGTGCTTGCTTTAATTGTCACAGTTTTCAACGCAATGTCGAAGATCAATGACAATCTATAGAATTTTGGAATACTGATCTGGATTGTTTGTTTCAAAAAAATTTGTTAGAAGAAATCAATTCATTGTTTCACCTAAGTGCATCATACGGTGCAAAGATCGAGCATAATGTTTTCCGTTAATTACAGAATTTACAACGCTTACTCCGAAGATAGAACATTCTGTCCAAATTGACTATGAACCACTTCCTTTCATAAACTTGCCAATACAGCTAAGCACTACTTTAATCAAATGAAAAATTAATTATTCCAAGCAAACAACAAGGTTTTTGAATTCTTGAAGTCAATGTAAAACAATCTGTTTTGCTATGTGATAAACACCTTCATCCATAGTCACTGGCAAATATGACTGGTCTAACTTGTCGAGGACACTTTGAAAAATTTTCAAGGCTGTATAAAAAGTACTGTATTCGGTAACTGGGTGCAAAGAACAAAGCAAAGAACACCATTGAAATAAACTATCAAAAGATAATCCGAGAACGAAAGACAACATAAATCGCACGGGCACCGAACGCTGCCTGGCTTGACAAGCGCGGCAAGCGAGGGTGGCACGACTCTTCAAAAATTCACATCTCGGGAACTAATTGGGATAAAGACCTAAATTTGATTGTGCGATGTTAGAATTAAAGTTATCTAAAAGGTTTACTTGAAGTACCTTTTCAATTAAGGCGCTCTCTTAAAAGTCATAAGCCAAACATTCCAGAACAAAACATTGACTCAGAAAATGTATTTTATTTGCATAATACAATTACAAAATTTACAATTTGGCAACACAAATACATTTAAAATAAAATTTTGAATCTGGAACACAAAACTTTTTCAAAATCAGTTAAGCGGGTTGGATTTAATTGTAATTTGTTCGAATTTTATAAAATCCAAGATGGAGGAGTGTTTGGCCACTTTGCCAACTTATCACCTCATGACATAGTATTCAGGTAGCCTTGTTATATCATATTCCGAAGTCAAAATGAGTCGACGAAGAACGAGAACAAAAGACAACAAAAATTGAACGTGCACCGAACGCTGCCTGGCTTGACAAGCGCGGCAAGCAAGGGTGGCACGACTCTTCAAAAATTCATATCTCGGGAAGCAATAGAGATAAAGACCTGAATGTGTTGCGTTATGTTTGAATTAAAGTTATCTAAAAGGTTTACATGAAACTCTTTTTCAATTAAGGCGCACTCTTAAACGTTATAAGCCAAACATTCCAGAACAAAAAACATTGACTCAGAAAATGTATTTTAATTGCATAATACAATTACAAAATTTACAATTTGGATACACACAAACATGTTTGGATGAGCGTAGCGAGCGAAGCGAAGATTCCATTTCACTACACTGGAGAAAAAAATCCGGAATTTTTTTTTTTTTTTTCTGTATTTTTGTGTGTTTGTTAACACGATTCCGGCTAAACCGATACTCCGATTGCGATGAAATTTTATGGAGGCCTTCGAAATCTCTGAACTTAGAACTGCCACGTTTTTGAGCGCAATCGGGAAATTTTTTCTCATAAAAAACGCAATTTTACGATTTTTTTCGATTTTTAAAAAATTTCTTCGACTTATAACACCTACATGCTTTATCCGATTGTAATGATTTTTTCACAAAACCTTAATTTTATGAATTAAGATAGGCCTATTCGTGTGAAATTTGAGCATAATCGAAAAATTATTTCTCATGAAATCGTAATTTTACGGGTTTTTTCTTTTTTAAAACAATTCTTTGACTTATAACACCTACATGCTTTATCCTATTGTAATGATTTTTTTACAGAACCTTCATTTTATGAATTAATATATTCGTGTTAAATTTGAGCGCAATCGAATAATTATTTCTTATGAAAATTGCAATTTTACGATTTTTTTTCTTTTTTAAAAATTACGATTAATTAAAAAATTAAGAAATTTTTTATTTAATTTAGTTTAATCAAAAAATTGAGTTAATTTTTTATTTAATTTAATTTAATTAAAAAAAATCTTCGACTAAGTAATGAATTTTTCACAGAACAACAGAAAATCCGCGTAACACATGACAGCTCAATGCACCATATACGCTCATCCAACAACGCGGCGGGACTTAAGCGTTTTCCTAGTAATCGATATTTCAAATCTGGGACATTAAACTTTTTCAAAATCGGTCTAGCGGTTTGGTTTTTATAGCCATTTGTTTGAATTTGTCAAAATCCAAGATGGCGGCGTGTTTGGCCCCTTTGCCAGCTTATCACCTCATGACATACATAGTGTTCAGGTAGCCTTGTTTTATCATATTCTGTACGTAATCAATATGCGTCGACCTTTTTTGTAAGCAAAAGGTCCCTGGCTGAAGGACTACTACATTGTCATAAATGTAGCCTAAGTTTTCTGTCTGTGCATGTTAAATTTTCTCCAACAAACCCGGCCGGGCATGTGCCATTGAACATTTTTTTAACCCTGAAGGACCTATGTTCATTAGTCCCTAACCATGTGTGGACCATGTTTGGCATGCTATTTTGTAGTTAGGACCATTTAATTTGCTCTTGAAATTGCAAGGAATTGTACAGCCTAGGCGTACATTTACAGGCCATGTAATAATAATAGGCTAGTTGTTGCATTTTATTTTTACAGCTGGTTGAATTAAAAAATGGAGAAACGTACAATGGCCACCTTGTGAGTTGTGATAACTGGATGAATATTAATCTACGAGAGGTCATCTGCACATCTCGAGTAAGTTGAACTGTCTGATAAAATACATTTAGACCTACCTACTTCACTACGTACTAGACCCAGTGTTGGGGAAGGAACTTTTAAAAAGAACGCGTTCTCGCGAACGTGTTTTTCTTTTTGTGAACTTTTCAGTGAACTTACTCTTTTTTTAAATGAATGAACGAACTTGAACTTTTAAAAGTTATTTCCGAGAACAAACTTTTCAGTTTTAGAAAGTTCATTTGAAAGTTCTTTCCGTGCGTCGAGCAGCCGTCGACTCGCCGCCGTCGACACTAAGAACAATAACAAATCGTTCCATCGTTGGCCTACGTTGACGTACGTTCAGCTGATTTTGAAAAGTTCACGCGCGATTCACGAATCTAACTTAGTTAAAAGATGCACGCCAACTAATTCGGAAACAATTAAATTTTAGAAGCCTAAAATGCTAAATCTGCTGTAATTTTACAAGCTGGTCGACGAGAATGTAATACAAAATCATCAACACGATGAAAGACAGCTCAACTATCGTTACACGATACACGATGATAAGAGGAAGGCAGAAGTGATATGTGAATTTCAAGCTAAACAAGCAAAACCAAAGAAAAATAAGCACACTAAAGTAGAATTCCAAAAATTTGTGGATGACATAAAAGACCCATATAACTCACCTTTCATAATGAGCGAATTGGAAGAAGCACTAAGAAGGCTTAAAATTAAAAAATCACTGGGAGTCGACCTGATATACCCGGAATTTCTAAAGAACCTTGGTAAGGAAGGTAAAAGTGCAATACTAAATCTCTTTAATAACATCTGGAAATACAATATTCCCGATATATGGAGGAAAGCAGAGATAATACCACTGCTGAAAAATGGGAAGGATAGCTCAAAAGACGAAAGCTACAGGCCAATAGACTTAACATCGATGATCGCTAAAACAATGGAGCATATGGTCAACGATAGGCTAAAAACATTTTAGAGTCGAATGAAGTGTTGGCAAAGGAGCAGGCAGGTTTTAGGCAGAACAGAGGGACACTAGACCAGGTGGCATACTTGCAGCAGGATATTAAGGAAGGTTCAATAAGAAGTTATCTACATTGGTAGTTTATGTTGATTTTAAGACTGCATTTGATATAGTAGATAGAGAAATACTTTTAAAAAAGATGAGAGAGATGGGAGTACCACACAACATTTACAGATGGAGTAAAAAACTTTCTAAGTCAGAGATATATAAGAGTAAGATGCACAACAAACGATCACGGTATAGAGAAACCAAGGCAGGAGTACCACAAGGGGCAGTAACAAGCCCTACTTACTTCCTGATATATATAAACGACTTGGCGCAATATATACAGGAAAAAAGCGAGGTAGAGATCAAGTTATTTGCAGACGATGTGGTGCTGTGGTATAGTGACAGAGACGTACAGAAATGGAGTTAGAAATGAACAAGGCATTGCAAGCATTAGAAGAATGGACCAGGGAAAATGGGATGGTAGTGAATGAAACAAAAACAGTATACAGTTATTGTACAACAGGAAGAACAATGCCCCAGTTTAACCTAAAATATACAGGAGTAAGCTTAAAATACGAAGAAGACCCAATCTATCTTGGTGTAATGATGGATAAGAAATGACGATGTCTAGCCATATCGACAGAATGTGCCAATTAAGTAATAAAAGACTAGGCTTACTGAAAAGAGTATCAGGGGTAACGTGGGGAGCCAATGTCAATACGCTATCTACGACATACAAAACATACATACGTCCAGTGTTGGAATATGGAAATGCCATGTTGATTAACACTTCAAAAACACACTTGGACAAGCTCAACATTATCCAAAATAAAGCCCTGAGGATCATAACAGGAGGAGTGAAAACCACACCTATCACCGCAATGGAAACAGTAGCTGAGTCCCACCACTGGAAGCAAGGAGAAATGTAGCAGCTGGAAGCCTGTACGAAAAAATGCTTCGCTTAGATGTAGATTATTGGGACAGAGATCCCCAAGAAGGCCTTAAAACACAAAAAACATTCATAACTGAAGCTAGGAATGTAGTGGGAAAGTTAATGGGGGAAGTGATAACTGAAAACAGACAAGAAATAGGAAAACCAAACATTCATATGTCATCATTGGAAATAAACCATCAACTAAACATTGAAGGAATTCAAGAGAAAAAGAAGAACTATCAAGAGGAGCATATGAGAAGTCTGGCACTAAGATTTATTCACAAAGAATACCCAGAGAAGGAGTGGCTGCATATATACACTGATGGATCAGCAACACCAGGAGAAGGGAATGCAGGTGCAGGAATACACAGTAGAGAGTTTGAGGAATCATTCCCAGCAGGATCAAATGGTAGTAACTTTGATGGGGAGATGAGAGCAATAAGCAAAGCGTTGGAGAAGATTGAATACTTTAGAGAAAGGAAGGTGGTGATACTAACAGAGAACAGACTCAAGAGCATCTATCCAGGCTATAGTGAGTAGAGAAGAAACAGAAGCAGAAATAAGAAACTGCAAGATAAGAATCCTGAGGTTGATGAATGCAGGTAACACAGTTATGCTACAATGGATACCGGCACACTGCGGCATAAACGGAAACGAGAAGGCTGATTTCCTCGCTAAAATGGGAAGTAAAACCAAGCAATTCATAAACAACATTTCATACAGATCAGCTAAATCCCATCTGAAATCAGCCAGCAACTCGGAGGTAAAGAAAGCATGGAAGGAGAAAGGCAAGAATAAAATGTGGAGTGAGCTAGTTAAAACAAGGAAAGGAGGAAATGAGAGGACAAACCATTATAAAAGAAGAACTACAACAGCACAGTTTAGACTAGATACCGGCCATGACTTGCTAGCAAAGCACTTACACAGAATAGGTGTGATGGAGAGCAGCATGTGTAAGCTCTGTGGTGAAGGAATACAGGACAGACAACATCTATTTAGATGCGCTACATTGAAAGGACACTATGGAAAATGCCAGGGGGTATGGACAGGAGGGAACAGGAGTCCTATCTTTACTGGTTGTCAAGACACATGATGACATAAATATGTCGATGTGGGCATAAGAGAAGAAGAAGAAGAGAAGAGAAGACCGTCCGACCGCCGTCAGACGTGGGAAGATCACGATCTATGACACGTCCCCCCCCCCCCGTCAAACCCTGCTACTAGACCACCAACAGAGCTCGAATTTCATAATTAATGCAACTTCTTTGACAAATATGAAGCCCATCTCCGTGCTCCGTGTGCGTAATAATATAGTTTTGAAATTTAATCTGGAAGTCGTATTGTTATATTATTATTATTACCTATCGTAAATCAATTCCAAACATTTTGTTACCGAAAACAACATCTGTGAATAGTTTTCCCCGGTGTCTAGCTCATCAGTTTAGCCATTGAGAAATAAAGTTTAGCATTGGTAGGCTATCAAGCAAGGTCTCACTCGAAGCTTCCAATGTTTATGTTGACACTTGACAGTAGATTACGCGTTAGACTGCAGTGGCATATGCAAGAATATATTTTAGATGGAACTATTAACATCATCAATAATAGTTGTGTAGCTCGCTCCTTACTTTGTTGGGGGGGCTCCAAGTTGCTTAGTATGTGTTAGGTATTAAGCACATTAGGATAATTTAATACAAGTTGTGTTTTAAAGTAGGTACCTATATTTAAATGATTTAATATAGCACTTGTGTAGGTGTAGACAGATTTGAATTTAACTAGCTTGTACCTAGTAAAATGGGTAGTAATGGTGAATTATTTTGGCCACTTGCAAAGGCTATGCTAATGCATTGAAGCAAAAAATTAATTTGGTAATTAGGCCTAGATTGCCTAGATTATGTACAAAATCAACTTAGGCCTACAGATTTGAAGATTTTTGTTAACTACTCGAACTCGACTTGAAAAAGTGATATTCGCACGACCTTAATGTTTTTCTTCATTTCACGCCAACCTTTAATAAAATACTGATTTTTTTTTACAAAAGAACTTTTAAAAGAACTTAGCCTAGTTCATATTTTAGACAAACTTGACCTATTCAAAATTTTATGTTTTAAAAGAACTTGAACTTTTTAAAAGTTCATTATTTCAGCAGTGAACTGAACTTTTAGAAAGTTCATTTTAAAAAAGAACTGACCCAAAACTAACTAGACCTACCTTCTTTGTGGGGGTGTGCACACAAGTGTTATGTAGGGGGTAGGCCTATGCTAGTACATCCCATAACCAGTTTACTGACACCTAGTGCAGAATACTAATAATTCAGTTAGGCCTATATTGATTTATTAGCATTGTTGATGTTTTAGTAGGGTTAGGCCTACCAGCCCGGACATTATTTGTAGCGTCCAGGCGGAATTCACTAAAATGACTAAAATGTCCGGTAATAGGCCTACCGTAATTTAACAAAATCAGGAAATGTGGCAATGAAACACATCTTAGTTCAATATTGCGTATTTAGTCGTTTAGTCAGGAACGTGGGTAATTTATCAGTGATACTCTCATGGTGTCCACAGGCCACTATTTTCAGGCAGACCACTAAATGCCCAATATTTTTTATACTAGGAAAACGCTTAAGTCCCGCCGCGTTGTTGCATGATCGTAATTGGTGCATTGAGCTGCCATGTGTTATGTGAATTTTCTGTTGTTCTGTGGAAAAATCATTACTTAGTTGAATTTTTTTTAAATTTGATTAAATTAAATTAAATTAAATAAAAAATTATCTTAAAATTTTTAATTTATTAATCGTAATTGTTAAAAAAAATCGTAAAATTGCGATTTTAAGAAATAATTTCTTGATTGCGCTCAAATTTAACACTAATATATAAATTCATAAAATTAAGGTTCTGCGAAAAAATCATTACAATCGGATAAAGCATGTAGGTGTTATAAGTCAAAGAATTGTTTAAAAAAAGAAAAAACCCGTAAAATTTCGATTTTTATGATAAATATTTTTTCAATTGCGCTCAAATTTCACAAGAATATCTATATTCATAAAATAAAGGTTCTGTGCAAAAATCATTAAAATCGGATAAAGCATGTAGGTGTTATAAGTCAAAGAAATTTTTAAAAAATCGAAAAAAATCGTAAAATTGCGATTTTCATGAGAAATAATTTTCCAATTGCGCTCAAAAACGTGGCAGTTCTAAGTTCAGAGATTTCGAAGGCCTCCATAAAATTTCATCTCAATCGGAGTCTCGGTTTAGCCGGAATCGTGCGGACAAACAGACAAAAATACAAAAAGAAAAAAAAAAAAAAAGAAAAAAAAAAAACATTCCGGATTTTTTTCTCCAGTGTAGTAGAATGGAATCTTCGCTTCGCTCGCTACGCTCATCCAAAAATGATAAAAAGACCACTATTTTTACAATTTGTTGGATAGGCCTAATAGGTATTAAATATTGTAACATTTTCACTGTGTTGTTTCCTATAATTTAATTTTCCCACTCTTTTTTATTTTCAAATTTCAAAAGTTGCAAACATTTTTTATTTCTTTAATTGTGATAAATTTGTGATTTTTGTCATCTGAAAAAAGCTATTGAAAAGAATGATTTTCAAAGTGTTCCTTTACCTCACTTGGCTTCTTGAAGGGGCTAATGTTTTACCTACTCAAGAACGAGTAGGCCTAAAAGATAGAACTTGCGAAACTTGAAATCGTCTTTCATAAGAGGAAGTCCAGCCTGATTTCAGATTTTTTCAAAGCAATCCAAAGGCAACTAGCATTTTGTATTTAAATCTGTCAGGGGTAAATCTTTAGTAACGGTAGGCCTATATATGTAATTATATTTTGTAATGCAAATTTTTATCTATAGTTAAGTTAAGACATTAGAATGTCATTAGGTAGTGATTGTTTATTCTCTACCATTACATACTTTGCTAATTCTTTGCTTTGCTTTGCTTCTCGACAAACTGTCAACCTTAGGAATCAGAGGAACGGCACACAAGTGGTGGGCTTCTTACTTGACTGGTCGCACCCAGGTTGTTGAAATCTAGTTTACGAAAAAACTTTCCACCCATAAATATCTTTCCGAACCCAAAACACTTGTCGCCGGGGTTCCACAAGGCTCAATATTAGGTCCCCTTGCCTTCACACTCTTCACTAATGACCTGCTCAACTTCCTAGATGAGGACACTTACTCAATATGCAGATGACTGGAGTCAACTCCTAACCTGTCCAAAAAACTCAATTGCTGCAATGCCCCCACTAGTAAACAATCAAGCTTCCCAAATGTCTGTATATTGCCATATAGCAACCTCTTAACCATATCACTAGCAAAGACTACCTACATTTCTTTCCACTCCCCCCTCAACATCCCCAAATCTAGTCCCCTAATCTTGCTAGATGGAAAAAGCATCACTAGAACCAACTCCACTAAATTGCTAGGATTATACATGTCCAAAACTTTAGATTGGTCTATCCACATTAACCATGTGGCCTCTAAAATTCAAAGTGGTTGTTTCATTTTAAGGAAGCTCAAACAGCTAGTTCATCCCCACATACTTAAAATGGTTTACTTTGCTCATGTTCACTCATTCATATCATATGGCCTACTTTCTGGGGTGCATCCCCCCATGCAATCAGAATATTCACCCTCCAAAAGAGAGCAATTCGCATTATGGCTGGCGTTTCCAGGAGGCATACTTGTAGAGAGCTTTTCAAGGAACTAGGAATACCTACTCTGGCCTGCTCTTGTATATAAGCTGCAGCGATATTTGTTCGTTCCTACCCTAATCTTTTCCCTCTTAACACCTCTGTCCACTCCCATTTTACAAGAGCAAATCTACAAATTCACATTCCCAATCATAAACTAACCCTATTCTCAAAAGGTCCACAATATCTAGCTTTAACTCTATGTAACAAGCTACCAAACAATACAAGAACCTGTCCCTCCATTTCAACTTTTAAGTCCAGCATGAAATCATTTTTAAAATCCAAAAGTTTCTACTCACTCAATGAATATCTCTCTGCATGAAATGTAATGTAACATAAATAGAAATACCTACCTATCTATTCATCAATCAATTATTTTATTACAGAGTTTGAGGCCCAGCTCAGTTATATTTCATTTTTTGTACATTAATATCATATTAACTAGGAAAACGCTTAAGTCCCGCCGCGTTGATGGATGAGCGTAATTTTTTTTAAACGAAAAAAGCGTAAAATTGCGATTTTTTTAATAGATAATTTTTCGATTACGCTCAAATTTCAAACGAATATATTAATTCATAAAATTAAAGTTCTGTGAAAAAATCATTACAATCGGATAAAGCATGTAGGTTTTATTCGTCGAAGAAATGTTAAAAATTGAAAAAAAATCGTAAAATTGCGATTATCATGAGAAATAATTTTTTGATTGCGCTAAAATTTCACACGAATATATTAATTCATAAAATTAAGGTTCTGTGAAAAAATCATTACAATCGGATAAAGCATGTAGGTGTTATAAGTCGAAGAATTTTTTAAAAAATCGAAAAAAATCGTAAAATTGTGATTTTCATGAGAAATAATTTTTCAATCGATTTTTCCCCTCGTGCAGTTCTTCGTTCAGAGATTTCATAGACCTCCATAAAATTTCATCGCAATTGGAGTATTGGTTTAGCCGGAATCGTGTTCACAGACACTAGTGGGTTTTGTAAACTAATCCCGTGTGCAATTTTGTGATAGAGTATTGAGAGTGGTATCATTTTTTTCCTTGTGAAGTACTGATTCAGAAAAGTGATGGTGGGGATCTGGGACCCGCGACTGGAAGGGGTGAGGGGTGGGGGTTAAAATGTCGAAATTTTGTAAATATAATCTAATTTTTTCTAATTTTTTCGACAATTCTAAATTGTTTAAATTATTTTTAGCTTTTAAACACTAAATTTAACTTATATATTTCAATAAATCATTAAATTGACCGCCATATTGGATTCAAAATGGCGGAAATAATTATTTCTTAAAATTCCGCACATAGTCGTGTGGGATATCAGAGTAAAGGTATTTAACGTCTCAATATGGATAAGAGAACTGTTTAATGGTCATGGTTATCACTAAAAGTACCAATATCGACATTGATTTGACTTGTAGACCAGTGTCCTATCGATTTCTTCAAAATATACATGAATTTTATGTTGCCATTGCCAATATTTTAGTGATTTTTTTACTGCAGAGTACAAATGTATGACATGGAATTATGATAAAGTAAAATTAATGACATTTAACAAAATTTAAGTTCAATATATTTTTTCAATATATTTCAATACATTTTGATTTAGCACAAGAACATCGTACTATATTCAACAGTTCTTCAGGCCCGCAAGGGATGTCACACATTACTGGCTCATACGATTTATCATCATCTACAGTCCATCCAAAGTCTGTTACTAATGGTATACGAGGGTTTGCAACATGCCAAATCAACTACCAAATCAATGCTTGATAATGAGCTCTTCTGATAGCTGGGCGTAGTGCAGCTTGAGTCGGTGGCTTACTTATGCCTTATACTTGCTTTTTCGTAAAAAAAAACAAACAACCAACATAAATACCATCGTTTCTCACGTAGAGTATTTATTTTGGGCACTCGCAAGTACACAGTGCATATGTATTCTTCAAGGACTCGATACGTTTCTTCTCCAATAATTGTTTGTGTTCCACCTAGTGATGCAAAGGCTTCCAGGACATTGTCATCAGCATCTACAAACCTGTTCCAGAAACTGGTCTTAGATTTACCAGAAAATGAACCAGTAATGTCAGCTCCAGAAAGAGAATGCATTCCGAGTAAAGCAACAACTCGTTTTTGTCCCAATGCTTCAGAAATTTTTCGTATTGAAATTCGACGTGGTTCAAGCTCTGTTAAAACCAGATAAGAATGTTTCTGGAGTTGTGAATATCGATGTGTTTAGCCAACACTAGAACGTCAGTGTCAGGAGTGAAGATAGTCAAGGACTGAGTCTCTCTTTCGGTTGCATGAATTTCATGGAGAATGATTTTCGTGTCGGCCTCTGATAAATGCTTTTGTCGACATGAAGTTTAGTGGATTTTGCAATGTTGCGGTAAGAAACAACACATTTTCATTCAAGTCTGTAGCCATTTTTAATATACTTTTACTCAACAATTCTGTAATCGAATCTTTATTTTTGAAATGGGACATAAGTTTGTTTAGAGGGACCGATTTTATTATTGTGTGAGGTTCTATTTTGTATTGAATGGGGGGCTTTCCCAGCTGCTGTTTGTTTCTTGTGATTTTTTTTAGTGATTTCTCAACATACGTATCAAATACAACATGGACCACTGAGAAACTCCCATACTTTGAAAAGACTTTCTTACAAAACTGATCTGCCAAATCTGAAATTGTCCTGGTGTCCTTTGCAAGCTTTAATGCGTGTATTTCTGCCATTCCATCTACAATCCCAACTGATATTTCAGAGTTGGGATTATCATTTGGATTTGGAGATTCTGTATCGTCAGCTTGCAGTTATTTGGATGCGTGGTCTTCCAAATGATGTGTTAGCTTCCTTTTGACTGAACGTGGTTCATGGTCCATTCATTTCCAAACATACTGCATGGATCAGCAGACAGCTTGTATTTACCAATTTATTCTTTTAGATTTATTTTTGGCAGAGAATGACATAGAACAACAAGACGATTGAAAAGCTTCCTGTCTTCTTTTAAGTAAACAACACACTGTAAAGTTTTTACTTTTACTTTCTTTGTCATAGTCTTACACAGTCTCAACTTGTTTTGTGGAACTGTATCCCACAAATTAACAGTCATCAATGATACGTTCACGAACAAATTTCTGATAGTGCGCTAGGCCAAGGTCTGGCACTTCATGCAACCGAAAGAGAGACTCAGTCCTTGACTATCTTCACTCCTGACACTGACGTTCTAGTGTTGGCTAAACACATCGATATTCACAACTCCAGAAACATTCTTATCTGGTTTTAACAGAGCTTGAACCACGTCGAATTTCAATACAAAAAATTTCTGAAGCATTGGGACAATAACGAGTTGTTGCTTTACTCGGAATGCATTCTCTTTCTGGAGCTGACATTACTGGTTCATTTTCTGGTAAATCTAAGACCAGTTTCTGGAACAGGTTTGTAGATGCTGATGACAATGTCCTGGAAGCCCTTGCATCACTAGGTGGAACACAAACAATTATTGGAGAAGAAACGTATCGAGTCCTTGAAGAATACATATGCTCTGTGTACTTGCGAGTGCCCAAAATAAATACTCTGCGTGAGAAACTATGGTGTTTATATTGGTTGTTTGTTTTTTTTTTTTACGAAAAAGCAAGTATAAGGCACAAATATGCCACCGACTCAAGCTGCACTACGCCCAGCTATCAGAAGAGATCATGTCAGCATTGATTTGGTAGCAATCGCATGTTGCAAACCCTCGTATACCATTAGTAACAGACTTGGGATGGACTATAGATGATGATAAATCGTATGAGCCAGTAATGTGTGACATCCCTTGCGGGCCTGAAGAACTGTTGAATATAGTACGATGTTCTTGTGCTAAATCAAAATGTATTGAAATATATTGAAAAAATATATTGAACTTAAATTTTGTTAAATGTCATTAATTTTACTTTATCATAATTCCATGTCATACATTTGTACTCTGCAGTAAAAAAATCACTAAAATATTGGCAATGGCAACATAAAATTCATGTATATTTTGAAGAAATCGATAGGACACTGGTCTACAAGTCAAATCAATGTCGATATTGGTACTTTGAGTGAAAACCATGACCATTAAACAGTTCTCTTATCCATATTGAGACGTTAAATACCTTTAATCTGATATCCCACACGACTATGTGCGGAATTTTAAGAAATAACTATTTCCGCCATTTTGAATCCAATATGGTGGTCAATTTAATGATTTATTGAAATATATAAGTTAAATATAGTGTTTAAAAGCTAAAAATAATTAAAACAATTTAGAATTGTCGAAAAAATGAGAAAAATATTTGATTATATTTACAAAATTTCGACATTTTAACCCACACCCCTCACCCCTTCCAGTCGCGGGTCCCAGATCCCCACCATCACTTTTCTGAATCAGTACTTCACAAGGAAAAAAATGATACCACTCTCAATACTCTATCACAAAATTGCACACGGGACCCACAAATATCATGATAAGAGAACCCACTACACACAAAAATACAAAAAGAAAAAAAAAAACATTCCGGATTTTTTCTCCAGTGTAGTGAAATGGAATCTTCGCTTCGCTCGCTACGCTCATCCAATTAACCTATGTTAATATTAAGAATTATTCACTTCACTCTACTATCTCTCTCATAAGAGGATAATGTGTGTATACTTTTACTATGTATTGGTCAAGCGAATAAAAATTACTCTCTTACTCTTACCGTCCAAATGATATGAAGTGCAATTTGAATTACTACAAGACTTTGTAAAAAAGTAGGCCTATTATAAATTATAATTAATAATTAACTTTAAGAGGGGGCGCTGAGCTTGGCCCAACTCAAATGCGCGTGCTCAGGTGTTGACGATTGCAGCTGAACAATATCGGATATATATAGGATTATATAGACCTATCACATCAGTACCTATCATTACCAAATTTTGCATGAATGTTAATAGGCCCTAGTTACTTTATTGGTATCCACACTTGGTTGCCAAGAATTAGTCTTAAAATCAATGCGAGAGGTACCGGTACCCAAGTCCAAAACGTAAAAAAAAATATAGATATAGAAATCATGGATTTCAATTCAGGAAATTCCCACCAAACCGTGTACTATCTTATGATAAAACCAAATAAACCTGTGCGTTGATATCCAGTATGAAAATTTGCGTTAAAAAAATGTGTAGCCAACACTTGGAATAAATTCCCGAAGTTCAGCAAAATTGAGTAAATTAGGCCTATAGAGATTTCATTTTTTTTTTTTTATTCAAAAGTCAAAACCAATGGATTAATCTAAAAATACGCGTACTGGATCTTATAGATTGATCCTTTATTAACGTTATTTTAAAATATGACACCGAAGTTTTTAACAGTTTACCCAAAAAACCCTGAAAGCTGAGCGTTTAAACTCGTCTCCGCGCCAGCCTCAGCAACCCCTCTTAAGAGGTCTGACTGACTGTTGACTTGTAGGCTAACTATTCACTTTTAAGTATAAAATATATTGACATACTAGGCCTACTTGTTTTACTTACACAAATATCATGACTTCCCGTTAAGAGGCGTCGCTGAGGCTGGCACGGACACGTGTTTAGGCGCTCAGCTTTTTTTCTTTTTTTTCGGGTAAACGGTTTATAACACTGTCATCAAATTTTCATATTCGTTAATAATGAATAAATCTATGCTGACAAACAGCTAGGATGACGTCTGCAATCCCATTTAAAATCATGCAAAACTACCATCGGAATTTTGTTTGTTGATGTTTATTCAACTTTTTTTAGGATATTTTGATATATTCTGTAGGACGTAAGGATTAAGTGATTAAGTGAATATACATGGGGTCTTAGATACTAACCACTCTCTACTTGTCACGAAGAAGCATTTAAGCTAAGATCCAACACTATGCAACCGGACAAACACATTTCTCTCCGACACCGTTGTTCAGGCATCGATTTGCAAATTTAATTAGTTTTGGCAGATCGGGCTAAAAATCTAAAAATGTAATTACGTACCATAAGAAGTATATTGTAGGACAGTGAATCTTAAACTTTACATATTCGCAAACCACTAGATGAGAGGTCGGCATACACGCGGACCACTGATCTATGATCACGACTTATAGCCTAGTACCCTATGCAAATGTGGGTTTTTAATTGATCACTTGTTTTTCCTATTTACTAAATTAAGTATTTTATTGAACAATGAATGCATTATGTAACTGTACGTCATGCTATTTATTATAAATTATTATTAGTTTTGCTTTTGACATCGCACAGCAGAATGACTACATACAGCTCGTTGGTGGACAGTTTGAGCCATAAGACAGGTTCCACGTCCAGTTGGTTCCTGTTTTTTTATTCTTGATGTCAACCAGATTTGAGAATCCAAACTTACAATTGTAGTTTGGGGGGGGGGGAATGGCAGCAAGTATTTGATGGCTCTGTCTGAAAGCTGTGGATATTCATCACGAATCATCATCTCAAAAAAAAAAAAAATAGCGTGGCACTGGCATTACCGCATTCATATGGCAAACCTCCTCCTGTGTGCTCTAAAAAAAATCCTATAGCCAGTGCGGCAGATAGATGGAAATTAGAAATCCTCTTGTTTTTTCCAACCTCGTTATCCAGATTGCATTGACTTAATGTGGTTTTAGTCCAAGATGGCTACTATGGAATACACAACAATAATGACCATTGTTCTTTACAATTGGATTTTTCTCCTAAGTGCAGAATTTTCCAGCGTATGAACCCCAACAGAACGCGTATATTCATGAGCATGACTATTGATATTGAATATGGTACCATATATCAGGTAGCGGATCCACGGGGGGGGGGGGAGGTTTATGGGGTTCAACCCTTCTCCACCTCATGCGTAACTTGATTTGATACGTTAAAAATGAGAAAAAATCTAACATTTTCTTGCTGTCGTATGGTCTAAAACGTTTATAAAAGCGTTCAGAACGTCAAATATGAGGAAACATTTTTGCCTTCGCTTTGGCTTTGCCCCAGACCCCTTCCCTGTTTGGCATGTTGTGTGTCATTTTTATTGCAATTTAAAGGCGGAGCCTGTAGTAGCCCCCAGAGTATTCAATCTACATACTGTAAATTTTTAACCCTGAATGTAACCATAATTAATTTTAAGTATTTCCATCATAATTGACACTTTCTTTTAGATCTGTCCAAATTCTTGAAAGTGAGCCTTTTTATAATTGCTAAAAAATAATTAATCGTGATCAACCATCAAAAGTCCACTCGCCAGTTTGCCACTAGCAAGTTACAAGCAGTCAACGAGTTGTCAAATCCAATCCCTTGTTCTAATACCACTGAAAAATCTGTGAATTTAAATCAATACAAGCCTATAATAGTCCTTCAGCCAGGGACCTTTTGCTTACAAAAAAGGTCGACTCATTTTGACTTCAAAATATGATAAAACAAGGCTACCTGAATATTATGTCATGAGGTGATAAGCTGGCAAAGGGGCCAAACATGCCGCCATCTTGGATTTTATCAAATTCAAACAAATGGCTATAAAAACCAAACCGCTAGACCGATTTCGAAAATGTTAAGTGTTTCAGATTCGAAATTTTATTTAAAATGTATGTGTATAGCCAATTGGTAAATTTTGTAATTGTATTATGCAATTAAAATACATTTTCTGAGTCAATGTTTTTTGTTCTGGAATGTTTGGCTTATAACTTTTAAGAGAGCGCCTAAATTGACAAAGTACTTCATTTAAAAGTTGTAGATAACTTTAATTCAAACATAACGCAATCAAATGTAGGTCTGTATTCTAATTACTTCCCGAGATATGAATTTTTGAAGAGTCGTGCCACCCTAGCTTGCCGCGCTTGTCAAGCCAGGTAGCGTTCGGTGTGCGTACGATTTATGTTGTCTTTCGTTCTCGTTCTTCGTCGACGCATTTTGACTTCGGAATATGATAAAACAAGGCTACCTGAATACTATGTAATGAGGTGATAAGCTGGCAATTGGTCCAAACATGCCGCCATCTTGGATTGATTTTAACAATTTTAAACAAATTGCTATAAAAACCAAACCGCTAAGCCGATTTTGAAAAAGTTTAGTGTTCCAGATTTGAAATGTTATTTCAAATGTAGGGTAATGTGGGTAATTGGAAACACTTTTAGTGTTTTTAAACTTTGACCTTATTTGTAGGCTAGGGTATTGATAGGAGAGAAAAAATTGTAAGGAGCAAAATTGTGCTTTGGGATGTAAACTAAATCATGACACCAACAAGAATTTCATGGAAGAATATTGTATGGTATTTTTATTGCTTTTTTTAAAGACTCGAATTTGTTTCCAATTACCCCGGATATTGGGGTAAATGGAAACAGCCATGGTACAACTCGTAGACCCATAAGGAAACTAAAGTAGGGTAATTGGAAACAAAGCATTTTAAGCTGTGATTCTAACACAAAAAAAATTAATACATTATGATACAAACTGTAGATTCTGTGTACATTTAAAAAAAAGCTTCCGTCGCAACGCAGAATTGTACGGAAAATCTCAAAAGCATCACAAGCATGAAAATAAGGCTGTTGTATAAAAAAAATTGTATTTTGTATTTAAATATTAATACAATCATCACTTAAAATTAAATTTACAAAAACTACATCAACAGATTGGTAAATTACCTACAAAAACAAAACATGCATCGATTGGGCAAATGGAAACGTTAGCTGCGTTTTTTTTTGGATTTCCTGTGATTTTGGAAAAAAAAAAATTGAAATGCACATATTTTCAATGGCATCTGGTGTGGGTCCAAGACAAAGTCCACAGTGCCAAGTTTATCTTTATTGGACCAGCAAATATATTATTTATCAATACAGAATCGTGGTCATCTCTTCGAGGGTATCTTTCCTTCCAAAACATGATAATCTGAAGCCTAAGTAAGAAGGCTGTGTAGTCAGACACTGTTGCCAACTTACCTTACTTTTAAACCAAACATTTAAATGTGTTTCCATTTACCCCTGAAATTTGTCCATAGCTTAACATGGATCTTTTGGTTTTGTTTCCAATTTCCCTGTATGTTTCCAATTACACCTAATTCATGTTTCCAATTACCCCCAAGTATGAGATAATAGGGGAATTGGAAACATTGCTTATCAGGAGAAACTATGATAATTATCTAAATTTCACCTGTACCATATTGTTGACTAATGTGTCTTTATTAATTTCCATCCAAGAACAAATTTCTTAAAAACAAAATAAGGACCATAACAGGGGAAATTTTGAGAAGTGTTTCAAATTGAAACAAGTTTTTTGTGTAGAGGTTGGTTGCAATGTGTATGACATGCATATCATCTAACAGAAGAAGCTGTAACTACTTGCACATTTTCCATAAAGGTCTGGACCATGCTATCTAACAATTTTTTTTAAATTTGAGCTTCCCATACAGAAGTTATAAAGGGCGTTTCCAATTACGCCCTGTTTCCAATTACCCACATTACCCCTATGTGGTTAGCTAATTTGTAAATTTTGTAGTTGTTTTATGTAAATAAATTTCATTTTCTGAGTCAATGTTTTTTGTTCTGGAATGTTTGGCTTATAACTTTTAAGAGAGCGCCTTAATTGAAAAAAAACTTCATGTAAACCTTTTAGATAACTTAAATTCTAACATAACACAATCAAATTTAGGTCTGTATCCCAATTACTTTACGAGATATGAACTTTTGAAGAGTCGTGCCACCCTAGCTTGCCTCGCTTGTCAAGCCAGGCAGCGTTCAGTGCACGTACGATTTATGTTGTCTTTCGTTCTCGGATTATCTTTTGATAGTTTATTTCAATGGTGTTCTTCGCTTTGTTCTTTGCACCCAGTTACCGAATACAGTACTTTTTATACAGCCTTGAAAATGTTTCAAAGTGTCCTCGACAAGTTAGACCAGTAATATATTTGCCAGTGACGATGGATGAAGGTTTTTATCACATAGCAAAAGAGATTGCTCTACATTGACTTCAAAAATTCAAAAATCTTGTTCTTTGCTTGGGATCATTAATTTTTTATTTGATTAAAGTAGTGCTTGGCTGTATTGACAAGTTTATGAAATTAAATGGTTCAGAGTCAATTTGGACAGAATGTTCTATCTTCGGAGTAAGCATTGTAGATTCTGTAATTAACGGAAAACATTATGCTCGATCATTGCACAGTATGATGCTCTTAGGTGAAACAATGAATCGACTTCTTCTAAACAATTTCTTTGAAACGAACAATCCAGATCAGTATTCCAAAATTCTATAGATTGTCATTGATCTACGACATTGCGTTGGAAACGGTGACAATTGAAGCTAGCCAAAGCGCCAGGAGCATATTCTTTTGTACAACTAATTCTGAAACAAATGAAAAGTTCAAACACTGAGTTTTGTTTTTGGATGTGGTATCTCTTCTAATGGATTTATTAAGTGCAGACAGAGAAGGTAACTGTGAATTGCACTTGTTTGCAATTCAAAAACTCGTACCTTTGTTTGCCGTAAGCGACAGAACAAATTATTTTTGCTGGTGCTCTGTATACTTAGAGGATATGAGGAGACTACCTGACACTGCTCCAGAAGTGTATGAAAGGTTTATGGATGAAGAATTTGTTATAAAGCAAACAAATGGATTATTCAAATCTGTTGGCGGAGATATTTGTCTAGAACAGACCATTAATCGCTCCAAAAAAAAGAAGCATGGTATTGGATGTACTAAAAGAAAAATATTTGTTGCAGAGTTGGATCTTATATAGGATCTTGAAATGTTAGCTGTATCAAACTTGCATAGAGACATAAGTAAAACCGACAATTTCAACACCAATGATTTTCATAGTCATGAATACAGCTCGTCTCGAACTTCAGCTTACGAGGAGAAGATTCAAACTATGCTCCACTTCATACGCTCTCATGAGAACCCGTTTGAACTCACTGATAATCGTTTGCATAACATAATAACTCGAGATGTAATGTCTAACAACATTCGAAATTAAGTACTTAATGTGAAGAAAATTGGTGATGAAGCCTATCTTGAATTTAGAAAGGAACGATTAATAAACAAAAGTACGCGGATTTATGATACAATACACCGTACAAACTTGCAAACATGTGATTAAGTGTATAACACTCAATTTAAAGCTCAACTCTCAAAGCATGTGTCTAAAAATAACTATGCACAAGTACAACGATGCATTGATATAGCTCTCATCAGAGGACACGATCTTAAAGACATTCTGACATGAGGTATGTCCGATGTCATTTGTATTTTCTTCTGGTGGCTTGATAAGTTAATCTAAGAAGGGCGATCTGGTGTCTGCAATTGAAAAAGAGTTAACTACAGAAGCATTAGCAGCAAGCATTGTAAAATGCAACTTCCGCCCAATAATTGGATGAGCGTAGCGAGCGAAGCGAAGATTCCATTTCACTACACTGGAGAAAAAAATCCGGAATGTTTTTTTTTTTTCTTCTTCTTTCTTTCTGTATTTTTGTCTGTCTGTTAACACGATTCCGGCTAAACCGATACTATGATTGCGATGAAATTTTATGGAGGCCTTCGAAATCTCTGAACTAAGAACTGCCACGTTTTTGAGCGCAATCGAAAAATTATTTCTCACAAAAATCGCAATTTTAATTTTTTTCGATTTTTAAAAAATTTCTTCGACTTATAACTCCTACATGCTTTATCCGATTGTAATGATTTTTTCACAGAACCTTAATTTTATGAATTGATTTATTCGTGTGAAATTTGAGCGTAATCAAATAATTATTTCTCACGAAAATCGCAATTTTACGATTTTTTTAATTTTTCTGCTTAGGCCTATAACCCCTACATGCTTTATCCGATTATAATGATTTTTTCACAGAACCTTAATTTTAAGAATTAATATATTCGTGTAAAATTTGTGCGCAATTGAATAATTATTTCTTATGAAAATTTCAATATTACGATTTTTTCCTTTTTTAAAATTACGATTAATTAAAAAAAAAAAGTAAATTTTTTATTTAATTTGATTTAATTTTAAAAAAATTTCAACAAAGTTCTGATTTTTTCACAGAACAACAGAAAATCCGCAAAACACATGGCAGCTCAATTCACCAATTACGCTCATCCAACAACGCGGCGGGACTTAAGCGTTTTCCTAGTAGTCTTCAGCACATCTCTTCGATGTCATGGCGATTGTTAGAAAAATTCGTGTCAAAGGGCAAACGACATTGGGAGACTTAAATCAGATCGATTTATACATTTATACTCAACACTTCAACGGCGTCAAATACCAAAATGATAGATTTGGTATTGGTTTCCTATTTTGAGGGATCACTAAAGCGTTGCAGTGATCTACTGTGTATTTAAGTGTACAATTTGTTTATAATTAGTTTAGTTGTATTACAATATGCAATTGCACTACAAACTAGTTCTTTTTAATTTTGTACTTCGAAGATTTTAGTATGCGAGTAAAATACGCATTTATCATTATAATTTCATTATCTTTCATCTATGAGATAATCAAACTGAAGACAAATAGAAATGTAAAACATTTGGTATTGCCTTCAAACTATGTAAATTAATATAAATTTACCTGCTTTGTCATATGCAAGAGTTTTAATATTATAAGCATGAGAAAATGTGTGCAATTAATGTTAATTAGTATTTAAGCATCAATTTGCAATAACGGAAAATTGTAACGAAAAGCTTGCTTTTATCGATCAAACGACAATCTTATTCCGTTCGTCTACTTGCTAAAAAAAATCGTACGCTGCATCCAGCATTGCACCAGAAAATCGGTAAGTAAATGAAGGTTTATTCCTGAAAGAGTTCAAACTCAATTCGTTTCAGTAATTTAAATATATAATCATAAGAATATGTGAGGAGTTAATCTTCAACCCTTTTGAGGTCCTTTTGGAATTAGTATATGAATAACTAGGAAAACGCTTAAGTCCCGCCGCGTTGTTGGATGAGCGTAATTGGTGAATTGAGCTGCCATGTGTTTTGCGGATTTTCTGTTGTTCTGTGAAAAAATCAGAACTTTGTTGAATTTTTTTAAAATTAAATCAAATTAAATAAAAAATTAACTTATTTTTTTTAATTAATCGTAATTTTAAAAAAGGAAAAAATCGTAATATTGAAATTTTCATAAGAAATAATTATTCGATTGCGCACAAATTTTACACGAATATATTAATTCTTAAAATTAAGGTTCTGTGAAAAAATCATTATAATCGGATAAAGCATGTAGGTGTTATAAGCAGAAAAATTAAAAAAATCGTAAAATTGCGATTTTCATGAGAAATAATTTTTCGATTGCGCTCAAAAACGTGGCAGTTCTTAGTTCAGAGATTTCGAAGGCCTCCATAAAATTTCATCGCAATCGGAGTATCGGTTTAGCCGAAATCGTGTTAACAGACAGACAAAAATACAAAAAAAAAAAAAAACATTCCGGATTTTTTTCTCCAGTGTAGTGAAATGGAATCTTCGCTTCGCTCGCTACGCTCATCCAATAACATTGATCCAATTCAAAGAATACCATTTAAATAAACTATCAAAAGATAATCGGAGAACGAAAACAACATAAATCGCGCGCGCACCGAACGGTGCCTGGCTTGACAAGCGCGGTAAGCAAGGGTGGCACGACTCTTCAAAAATTCATATCTCGGGAAGTAATTGGGATGCAGACCTAAATTTGATTGCGTTATGTTTGAATTAAAGTTATCTAAAAGGTTTGAACAAAGTACTTTTTCAATTATAGCGCTCTCTTAAAAGTTGTTAGCTAAAAATTCCAGAACAAAAAACATTGACTCAGAAAATGTATTTTATTGCATAATACTATTACAAAATTTACAAATTGGCTGCACACATACATTTGAAATAAAATTTCGAATCTGGAACACTAAACTTTTTTAAAATCGGTTTAGCGGTTTGGTTTTTACAGCAATTTGTTTGAATTTGATAAAATCCAAGATGGCGGCATGTTTGGACCAATTGCCAGCTTATTACCTCATGACATAGTATTCAGGTAGCCTTGTTTTATCATATTCCGAAGTCAAATTGCGTCGTCGAAGAACGAGAACGAAAGACAAGCGGCAAATACGGCTATGACGTCAGAACTGTGTTGAACCAACGCCGTCTGGATACACATACATACATACATCCAGACGGCGGTGTTTTAAACAAAGCAGTGCTTAGCGTAGCCTACAGTAATGTAAACAGATCTCGGACATTTTACATTGAACGCCCGGACAGAAAAGGAGAAAAGTTGACATTGCAATCAAAAAACAAAACTGAAACAGTCCTAGGTCTAGGCCTAGTGTAGAAAATATTATAATACAACAGTCATAGACCAATTCCGATTTTCCCGTAGGATATAGCCTTGGTATGTAATCTAAAATTCCTCCTGACCAGCCCTGCTTAACATGCCAATCCTAAGACCTTGCAAGTCCAAGTCTGACGACACACAAACCGCACAAAAAGTCTAGGTACTTGTGACTAATACAAGCCTATTGTAATAAGGATAGATGATAGTCCTAGACTGTGCAAAAAATTCAGACAAATGTGCGTTAATTTTATACAATGATCTCGCGAAAATGCTTCTGTCAATACGTAAAAAAAAGCGAAATTCTTGAAAATGTACATCGTTCAGTGGTGAAATTGTTTGATTGTTGATCGGATGGTGAGCACGACGTCTAATGTAAATATGTACAATACAGTACATTTAAATTTCAATTGGCACTTAGACTCAATTTTAATCGTTAGTCACCGTCCAAAGTTGGCGCACCTTGTTTTTGGTGTGCAAACTGGGGGCAATTTACTTTTTGCTTAATTACACATAATACTTTTCTTAAATAACTAGGAAAGCTTAATCCCTCCGCGTGTGATGAGCGTAATTGGTGAATTGAGATGCAAGTTTGCGAATTTCTGTTGTTCTGTGAAAATCAGAACTTTGTCCTGAATTTTTTTAAAATAAAATCAATAATCAAAAATTAATTTTTTTTTTTTTTAAATTAATCGTACTTTAAAAGGAAAAAATCGTAGATTAAATTTTCATAAGAATAATTATTCGAGTTACGCAAAAATTTTACATCAAAAATAATAATTCTTAAAATTAGGTTCTGTGAAAAAATCTATATCGGATAAAGCATGTAGGTTTATAAGCCGAATAATTTAAAAATCTTGAAATTGGAATTTTCTGAGAAATAATCATTTGATTACGCTCAATTCACTACGAATGTAGTCAATTCATAAATAGTTCGTGAACAAAAATCATTACAATCGGATAAAGCATGTAATTAGAGTTATTAGTTCAAGAAATTTTTTAAGATCGAAAAATCTAAAATTGCCGATTTTTATAAATAATTTCGATTGCGCTCAAAACGTGGCGTTCTTAGTTAAAGATACGAAAGGCCTCCATAAAATTCATCGCAATCGGAGTAGTGTTTAGCCGAATCGTGTTAGACGACCGCTATTAAATATACAGAAAAAAAAAAAAAAAAAAATAAACATTCCGGCTAACTTTTTCCGTGTACGTGAAATGGGCACTTCGTTTTTGCGTCGCTACGGCTCACCAAAAATGTGCAGTGACTATTAAGACAATGTATTTAATTTAAATAAACTATAAATGCCCTATGGATAAAGCATGTAGGTTATAAGTCAAAGACCTACTAGGTTTAAAAATAGGAAAACACGTAAAATTCAGTATTCAATAAAGAAAAAACTTTCAAATTGCGCTCAATTTCACACGAATATCTTAATTCCAAAATTAAGATTCTGTGAAAATATCATTAAAATCGGATAAAGCATACCTATAGCGTAAAGTCGAAGAATTTTTAATAAAGAAAATCGTAAAATTGCATTTTAGAAAAAAAAATTTCATTGCATTTTCAAGAAAATTCATCAAACGTGGCATTTCTAAGTTCAGAGATTTCGAAGGCCTTCATAAAATTTCATCGCAATTGGAGTATCGGTTTAGCCGGAATTGTGTTAACAAACACACAAAAATACAGAAAAAAGAAAGAGAAAAAAACATTCCGTTTTTTTTTCTCCAGTGTAGTGAAATGGAATCTTTGCTTCGCTCGCTACGCTCATCCAATAAAAAAAATCTATTTATAGTTTTTACTAATTTTAGTTGATAATTAACTGTTTATGACGACGACGATTTTGTTACTTAAAGCATCATTCACAATCAGTTCCAAGTCGTAAGGCGCAAGGTCTAAGGCGTAAGGCGCAAGTCGTAAGAAATGCTAGGCGTTTACAACAACCATACCATTTTTCATTGCTCCTGTGTATTGCGCATGCGCGTACAGTCAGCTGTGGAGTTTCCTTGTTCGTGATTGGCTCGTCGTAAGAAACCGTCGTAAGAATTGGATTTTGGGCAATTCGTTACGACATAAACCATACGCCTTGCGACTTGGGACGTGTTGTGAACGTTCTGATTGAAATACATACTCGGCAATACAAATTGTTACGCCTTAGGCCTTGCGCCTTACGACTTAGAACTGATTGTGAATGATGCTTAACGTGCACTAAGGCTATTTGAGTGGTGATATGGGGGTGAAAGACAAAAAAACAACATTAATTAGATTTATTTAGTTGTCCTCCTTTGTAAATCAGTTTTTTAACTGAATAGGATAGACGTTGAAATAAATAAATGAAATGCCTTATGCGGGATTCGAACCTACGTCCTCATACAGCCATATATTAAATACACAAAGGCCATACGCTTTAATTGTATGTGCCACCGCAGACGGCATTTATCCGTTTCCATTATTTATCAATCATTCATGGGCACAATATATCATATAATTTAGGACTTAGGCCTATATTGGTAGGTTTGGATAATCAGTTATTAAGCCATCATCAAGTCAACATGTTTATTCAAAGGCAGCGAGCTACATACAGTGCCACGCCCAAGGTACATTCAGAAAACAGTTACAACCACCGCCTGCTGGATACCTCATACAAAGTACATCCATGGCCTGGTAGACCACATATTCAAATAGGCCCTACATAACATAACACAGTGTTGATATTCCTGTTTTATGAAAAACAACTCTCAGTGTGACAACCAAGTTAGATGAGCATGAATATTGGATTGCGTTTCTTCTAAAAAATTACGCCTAATTATAAAATATACTAGGATGTTCTATATTTTTCATGAATTGATAATATATCAGCCCATACTTTAAAAAGAAGGTTAATATTTTACAATGCAATTTTATTTAAATTGATAAAAGCATGTTTAGAATAGGTGGTACACTGGCTGGAAAGATTTTAATGGAAAAGAGTTTTTTTAAATATAATAAGCATAATATCTGAAGGCATAATCAAATCTAATTTAGGCCTACCCTTATTCAAGGATGGTGACAAGTTTTGGAGAATGCCTGAATGCTACATTCGAGGTAGTACCATCAAGTATCTTCGTATTCCTGATGAGGTAATAGATATGGTGAAAGAAGATGCAGTTGTCAAAGGTCGGGGTCGTGGGGAGATGAAGGGAAGAGGCGGTCAGGCACAGAGAGGACGTGGCGGTGGTAGAGGTAAGCTTTCTATTCTTAGCCTTTATATCAAAGTCCTCAATTATTATTATTATTATTATTATTATTATTTTTATTATTATTATTATTATTATTATTATTATTATTATTATTAATATATGGTTTTTAAGCATAAGCCCGCTTTAAGGACATAGTTATTGATTCATAGCAGTGGTCCCGGTAGCTTAATTGGTAGAGCTATGGCACGTTAAGCCGGAGGTTCTGGGTTCGAACCCCAGTCGGGGCAAACTTTTTCGACAACTGCTATGAATCAATAATTATTATTATTATTATTATTATTATTATTATTATTATTATTATTATTATTATTATGAATATAAGGTTTTTAAGCATAAGCCCGCTTTGAGGACATTATTAGTAAATGATAGCAGTTGTATTAATTTAAAAGTATGCCCCGACTGGGGATCGAACCCAGAACCTCTGGCTTAACGCGCCATAGCTCTGCCAATTGAGCTACCGAGATATAAGACACACCTTCATTAAACTGCTATTTGTTGTGACTGTTGACATCCATGATATGTGGCTCGTTGGTCTTGTGGTTAGCGTATCTGCTTCCAATGCAGAAGGTCCAGGGTTCGATTCCCGCTAACGTCAGAAGTTTTTTAACTTCTGATTTGGACTTCAGTCCATCAGTTCTTGTCTTAGGAGTTTGTAAACGGTGACTTTGGAGCCGTCCTAGCAACGAAGCACATAATAAATTTCAGAGTTGTTCTGAATCGGCCTTGTTGATTCTGGCGTTGATTCGCGGGTGTTCGCACTGTCCATACCACTGATTGCTATATTTCCTATTAAAAATATCGATCTTTGGTTGGTTATCGCTCACTCGTCGATTGCGTCGGGGCCTGCAGGGTTGGCTTGGTCGCTTTGATTTAAAGTCCCCCACTGAAAATCAGTTATATAACTGAGTGGGCAGACTCTAAATAAAATTTATTTTATTTATTTATTTATTTATTTAATCACACAGAAGACTGCTATGTAGCTGTCATTACTGAAAGAACACATGGATAAATCCAATCACTTCTCATTTCCCATGAGTTGGGTAGTATGAATAATATAAGGTTTTTAAGCATAAGCCCGCTTTGATCCGCTTTGAGCTTGATATTATCATGGATGTCAACAGTCACAACAAATAGCAGTTTAATGAAGGTGTGTCTTATGTCTCGGTAGCTCAATTGGCAGAGCTATGGCGCGTTAAGCCAGAAGTTCTGGGTTCGATCCCCGGTCGGGGCATACTTTTATTACAACTGCTATCATTTACTATTATTATTATTATTATTATTATTATTATTATTATTATTATTATTATTATTATTATTATTATTAATATATGGTTTTTAAGCATAAGCCCGCTTTAAGGACATAGTTATTGATTCATAGCAGTTGTCGTAAAAAGTTTGCCCCGACTGGGAGGTTCTGGGTTCGAACCCCAGTCGGGGCAAATTTTTACGACAACTGCTATGAATCAATAATAATAATTATTATTTATTATTATTTTTATTATTATTATTAGTATTAGTATTATTATATTATGTATTATTATATTATTATATTATTTATTGATTCATAGCAGTTGTCGAAAAAGTTTGCCCCGACTGGGGTTCGAACCCAGAATCTCCGGCTTAACGTGCCATAGCTCTACCAATTGAGCTACCGGGACCACAGAACAAACCTTTTCTAAACTGCTATTTGTTGTGACTGTTGACTTCCATGACTTCCATTATTTTTATTATTATTATTATTTTTTTATTGGATTACAAACTCGGTCAAAACCGGAGCTAACATGTTGTACGGACTTACGTCAAGTACTTCCATGTGTATCTATATTACATACCTACATTATTACTTTGTCTTAACTCTAACTAAAATAAGTCATTTATAATATAGTTTGTAGATGATGTTTTCTTTCTGCTGTGTACGGTCGTGGCCGATTTCTCGTCGCCATCCTAGCATTTGCTCTTCGGACTATGGGAAACCACGAAAACCATGTCAGGATGGAAGCTGTCTCGGAATCTCGAAGTATCATTCTTAGTTTAGAAATTTACGAACTATTCTACACGTGTTGAGTATTACTGCCTTTTGAGTCTCGATGTAAACATTGGGTGGAAGATCTAGTTGTTTAATGCTTTCATGTAGCTTCTTCGGTATGATGCCATTAGCCGATATCACGTATGGGATTGTATTTACCTTTTTCTGTTTCCACATCTTCTTGATCTCAATTGCAAGTTCACTATACTTGTCAATTTTTGTCTTCCATGTAGTCTCGACGTTATGGCACATTGGGACAGCAACGTCAATAAGGGTAGTTTCTTGTTTCTTCTTGTCAATTATAATTATATCCGGTCTGTTGTGATGTATAGTTTGGTCTGTTATAACTGTGCGGTCGTAATATAATTTGAAATCTTTGCTATCTAGTACTTTCTCCGGTTTGTATTTGTAGTAAGGTGTGTGTGTATCAACTAGGAAAACGCTAAAGTCCCGCCGCGTTGATGGATGAGCTTTTTAAAGTTTTTAGTTTGCGTGGAATATCTTTACTTTTGCAAGTGCTTTGTTTTGCTGCCAACGCATTGTAGGTGAATGTTGTCAAGTTTCTTTTGTTTCTTGTCAATTGGTATTATTTACCGTAAAAAACTTTTATTAAAAGCTTTATTTCTATGGATTCTGGCTAACTTTTTCAACTTTTTCTTTCAAAAGGTACTACATCACCATAACCTTAATGTCCATGTATAATATGAACGTTGTAGCCCCACCCGTTTGGTTAGAATTGGCCCAAATGGCACGAAAATATCGCACAAAAAATCAAAAAACTTATATTAAAAGCTTTATTTCTATAGATTCTGGCAAAATGTTTCAACTTTTTCTTTCAGAAAGCAATACATTACCATTATCTTAATGTCGATGTAAAATATGAACGTTATAGCCCCACATGTTTGGTCAAAATCGGCCCAAATGTCACGAAAATATCGCACTAAAAATCAAAAAAAAATCGTAAAAGTACGATATTCATGAGAAATATTTCTTCGATTGTACCCAAAAACGTAGCAAGTCTAAGTTCAGAGATTTCAAAGGTCCTGTCAAATTTTCATCAAGATCGCATGTGCCGTTTGCCCGGTAGAGAGCGAACAAACAGACAGAAAAACAAACAAAAAAACAAAAAAACAAACAAAAAAACACCCGAGCTAAATTTTTTGGGGGTCGGTGAAATTGAAGTCTTCGCTTCGCTCATCCAATGAGGTTGTACTTGATTGCTAGTTTTTGGTGAATAATGTTAGCTACTTGGTTATGGTTATTGAATATTATTATTATTATTATTATTATTGGATGTATTATTATTTTATTGGATGTATTTCATACAAACTCGGTTAAAACCGGAGCTAACATGTTGTACGGACTTACGTCAAGTACTTCCATGTGTACCTATTACATACATTATTACTTTTGTCTTAACTCTAACTAAAATAAGTCATTTATAAATTCTAATATTGTTTGTAGATGATGTTTTCTTTCTGCTGTGTACGGTCGTGGCCGATTTCTCGTCGCCATCCTAGCATTTGCTCTTCGGACTATGGGAAACCACGAAAACCATGTCAGGATGGAAGCTGTCTCGAAATCTCGAAGTATCATTCTTAGTTTAGAAATTTACGAACTATTCTACACGTGTTGAGTATTACTGCCTTTTGAGTCTCGATGTATACATTGGGTTGAAGATCTAGTTGTTTAATGCTTTCATGTAGCTTCTTCGGTATGATGCCGTTGGCTGATATAATGAATGGGATTGTATTTACCTTTTTCTGTTTCCACATCTTCTTGATCTCAATTGCAAGTTCACTATACTTGTCAATTTTTTTCTTCCACGTGGTCTCGACGTTATGGCACATTGGGATAGCAACGTCGATAAGGGTAGTTTCTTGTTTCTTCTTGTCAATTATTATTAAATCCGGTCTGTTGTGATGTATCGTTTGGTCTGTTATAACTGTGCGGTCGTAATATAATTTGTAATCTTTACTATCTAGTACTTTCTCTGGTTTGTATTTGTAGTAAGGTGTGTGTGTGTCAATGAGGTTGTACTTGATTGCTAGTTTTTGATGAATAATGTTAGCTACTTGGTTATGTCTGTAGAGGTAATCTGTTTGACATAGTGACTTGCACCCGGATATGATGTGTTCGATTGTTTCACCCCTTGCACTACATTTTCTACATTGATCGTTTACTGTCGCATCTTGTATTATGTATTTTTTATAATTGTTCGTCGCAATCACTCTGTCTTGAATAGCCATCATAAAACCTTCTGTTTCTCCAAATAGTTCCCCGTTGTTTAACCACCTATTTGATGCTTTAATATCTACGTGACCTTTGTGTAGTTCATCATAATGTCTCTTGTGTAGGGTCTTTTCTGAGAGACGTAATTCTTTTGAAGCGTCAGTTATGAGTTTCCCTTGTAGATTGACATTTTCGTTTGCTAGATTGAGTGGAGTTAATGATTTGTCAGCTAGCACTACAGCCCTATGAAGTGTGGATTGGTTGCTCTTTGTAAAAAAGTATTTTCTTAAAATTTCTATTTGTTTATAATATAAGTTGTTCAGATCAATTAGGCCCCGTCCTCCTTTTTCTCTTGGAAGTGTCAATCTCTCTATTGCTGATTTAGGATGATGTATTCTGTGTTTGGTAAGTGTAGTACGAGTTAATATTTCCAACGCGTGGATGTCTGTCTGCGTCCATTTAATGATTCCGAATGAATATGTCAGTACTGGTATAGCATATGTATTTATTGCTGTGATCTTGTTTTTACTGTTTAGTTGCGTCTTGAGGATAGACTTTAGTCGTTTCTTGTATGTATCTATCAATTTTGCTTTCATAACTTTATGTTCAATTCTGGCAGCTTGTGCGAATCCTAAATATTTGTATACATCGTTATCGTCCATTATTCCAATCCTATTTCCATCATCTAGCTGGAACTCTTCTGCTTGTGTAACCTTACCCTTTTCGATATGTAGCGTCTTACATTTGTCTACTCCAAACTCCATGCAGATATCTTGACTAAATTCTAATGTTGTATTGACTAGACCGTTTATTATTATTATTATTATTATTATTATTATTATTATTATTATTATTATTATTATTATTATTATTATTATTATTATTATTATTATTATTATTATTATTTATTGGTAGAGAGGAATGAGTTAGATGATGCGAAGAAATACTCAGTCTGGCAAGCTTAGTACGGTAGGTATCTACAGTTTCATGCTCTAGATAACGGTAGAAAACCACTACTCAACCTGACATAGTTGGAACTTGAGTTATGATGATCATTATTATTATTATCAAAAGTCATTGTCAATAATCAAAATATCAATAATTGGTTGAAAACGGACCAAAACACTAATTCGTATTTCCCACTTGGGCAGACAGAGATAGGTCATAAGGTATCTTACTCTTTCATTATCGATTACTATATATGCAATCCTTGGACCACTTTTTTTATTTTATATATTAATGACATAGTGCATATCTTTAAATATTGTAAAATTTATATTTATGCTGACGATATTCTAATTGTATGCAGTGGGAAAAATCTGGAAATGGTTTTATTACATATAAAAGAAGATTTAAGCAGACTAGAACAATGGCTTGGGTATAACAAGATGACACCAAATGTAAAAAAGACAAAGGCAATGGTGATATGTAACAAAAATAGGCGAAAGCAAATTGAATTAAATGAAATTGACCTAAAAATTAGAGGAGAAAAAATAGATGTTGTACATGATTTCAAATATTTGGGCATAATATTTGATGAAAACCTGACTTTTGAAAAACATGGACAACAGATCATTAAGAAGTTAGCCAGGAAAGTAGGACTTTTTCAAAGAATGTGTGGAAATCTACCAATTAGTAGCAAAATTAAAATTTGCCAAGCAATAATAACTCCGCATTTTGACTATTGTAGTTCTATTTTATTCTTACTAAATAAAAATGACATAACACGGATGCAAAAGCTACAAAATAAAGTAATGCGGTGTATACTTTGGGTATCTAGACGAACATCTATTAGTGAGATGTGCGAAGCGTTAGGATGGCTGAACGTCAAACAAAGAATTCTTTTAAACACACTAACTTTCTTGTTTAAAATCTCGAAAGGAATAGGGCCAGGATACTTGTGTAGAAAGTTAATAAACATAAAAGAAAATCATTATAACACTAGAAATGGAAAAAATATGATCATTCAAAGAAATAGCACTAAATTTGGAAATAACACTATTTTTGCAAAAGGGATGAGAATATTTAATAGGCTACCGTTAGAAGTTAGAAACGTGCAAGAGATAAACAGATTTAGAGTTAATTGCTGCAAGATAGTTAAAGGATGCGGATGGAATAGAGATGTTACTGGTACTGAGGATTTCTGGACTAAACCAAGTTAATGTGATAAATGAAAATGCTTTGAATGATTAAAATGTAAATACCAGACGCACAGTCTGGTCCATTGAGGACTGAATTTAATGAATATGTAAAAGTAAATTGTATAATGCTTGTGTATGTGTATGTAAAAATAGCAAAATGCTAAATAAAGATTTCTACTACTACTAAAATGGTAATGTCATTATCGAATCGATATCACCAACAAAGCCTGATCATGGAACCTCAAATGTGGCAAGTGTAAGTCAAAACAATACAATCGCGTTCCATTTGCTGCCTTACTGCCTTTGATGTCATGTGTTTGGCTATCGTTCCAGCCAGCGCATGGCACAACGTAAGATAATTTCCGTCTTTATAGTTTGATTTGTGCCACTATTGACCAATTTTTTATATTTCGATAATCGATAATGGATTATGGTTATTGATTATCTAAATGATTTCCATTATTGATTATCAATCGATAATATTGAATATCATGTGCATCCCTAGCATCCCTACATAATATACAATCTGTTGTGTTGTCTAAAACGGCGCCAGCAAAGCATCCGCGGAAAGAATTAGTCTCTTGGGCTGACTTTCGGGCCAATTTTCGGGCCGAGACGAACTTTCGGACTGGGCCCCGTATTATTTAACTAGTCGGGCCAGAAAGTTTTGAGTTGGCCTTGGGCCGGGCCAGGTCATTTTTCTAAAATTTGCATCTCTAGTCCACACCGACTACTTCTGTTATCGCTAAAGTAAAAATGTTTACAAGTTACACCCTAATGTTAGCCTTTTAATTTACCTTAATGTGACTCACGGATTAGCCTTTGACCTTGTGAAATAATGTATGCAATGAATGTATTTAATGTTTTGCTATCTTAAAAAAAAAAAACAGGAGTTTTAGATTTAAGATCTTTCGTGAATATGACAAGTTGGATTCTTGTCATGGATGGCAAAATATGAATGATCCACACATAAACATGATCAGTGCAACTACTGGATAAATGTGTTGAACTACCTAATACTGTACATGGTAATTATCTGTTTTTTCCTCAACAGGGTCGTTCGGTGGTCGAGGTGGACGGCCGGCCCCCCTTGGTCGCGGCAGTATGGCCGGCGGACGGAATCCTAACAATAAAATGAAAAATAAATAGGCAAACACAATTGTTCCTATGGACCCTATTTGTACATGCTAATTTAAAGAGGCAAACAATTTTTTGGTTGATGTTGTAATGGGCATCTTAGGCCTAAGTTACGTAATGTATGAAAAGTCGGTATGAATGACTGCTCTGCTCGATCAAGGTAGACAACTAGACAGGTGCTCAACCATATCTTGATTGTAACTATATGTACATGACTCATCCGTGTACAATCAATGAGCATAGCATCAATGCCTGTGCTCTACAATTACCACAAATCTTTAAATAAAAATCCATTAAAAAAAAAAAATCCAGATCTTCTAATTTTGTTTTGTGTTAAAGAGGTTGGCTTGTGAGTTATTTGGTTTGTAGTTTATATTGTGCTGATGGTTATATGCTACATATATTTGTGAGCCACACTTTTTAAATTTTGAATTCAGGTCGAGCTGATCCTATTGCATTGGTTTTGGCTCCAAACAGCTTTTAATAATAAACACAGGCTCAACCTTCTGATCAAAAGAAGAACATCAACTTCAAAATTAGAGTGTTTGTGTGCCCGGGAGAACATATACAAAACAAATATAGCCTTTCCTATGGGCATGAAATCTTAGAGGTGTATAACTGGATATACTTTGGTCAGATTGGGGTCTTTGACACTACTCATAATACGTATGCTCATTCAGCTAATCACAACAATAATGATTGATCTAGGCTTTAGAGCTTAATATGGAGATCATCAAATCATAAGATTTTCAAGCCATGTCTCATGTCTGATATGTGGCCACCATGAGCGATCCGTTCATTTGGAGCTCGGTAAAAAAAAAAGGCCTATGTATTATCATTTTTAAATCAATGGCAATACATAATAGTTAGGGTTGCACAATGTCAATTGACCAGTCAATTGACTTAAAGATAACATGTGTATATTGCATTTAAAACTTAAAAAATTATTTGAATTTTTATGTTTGAATTTGAATTGTTATGAAACGATAACATTTCTTTCTTTCTTTTTCAATTAAAAATGTTTTAATTAGGTAATATTTTATTTTAATTATTATTTATTATGTAGTTATATTATGAATTATAATAGACAAATAGAATATATTAGCTTCTGGGTAAGCTGAAGCTGAATCGGAGAAAGGGACTGATGACAGCATCGACGATGATGATGACGATTATGATATGCCACTTAATAGTTAATATGCATTTAACAAGCTTTTAAATAAAAAAAGCTTTTGTCACCACAACATTTAAAAAATAATACTAATTATTTAATAAAATAAAATTTATGATTTTTTACATTTGACCAAATTTGAATTTGACCGGTCAAATCCCATCTCTAATAATAGTACTACGTACCTACCTCTATCTACTTTTTTTTAAGGGATAACAAGCCGTCCGCGGTGGCACATACGCTCTGCGCGCTGGTCCGAAGCATATGGCAGTATGAGGTCGTTGGTTCCTCGCGTAAGGCCCGTTTTTTGTAATCGTCCCTTCAACCTCATCTATCACCACTCATCATCTTGAATAGTTTTAGTGCATTACTATGAGACATTAAGCAACCTAATCATCATCATGGTTCGCTGGTCTTATGGTTAGCATCTCTGCTTTGAGTCCAGGGTTCGATTCCAGCTCTAGGCAGAAGAAGAAACTTCTGATTTGGACTTCAGTCCATCAGTTCTTGGATTAGGAATTTGAAACGGTGACTTTGGAGCCGTCCTTGCAACGAGGCACATAATACATTCTAGGGTTGTTCCGAATCAGCCTTGTTGATTCTGGTGCTATCCACGGGTGGAATCGTGTCCAGCTTGATTGATCGGTGTTTCCTACTTAAATATGCCGGTCTCTAGTTGGTCATTGTTCGCTCATCGATCGGTCGATGGTGTCGGCGCCTGCAGGGTTGGCTTGGTTGGCTTTAAATTTAATGTCCCCCACTGAAAATCAGTTATGTGAGTGGGTAGACTCTAAAATATGAATTTATTTATTTATTACCATCATCATCATCTAGATCATCTAGGGATAACTATAGATGAGAATCTTAAATGGAATTAGGTAAGCCGTCCTCAGTGGCTCTTTCAAGTCCGTAGTGTATGACACTAGGAGAATGCAGGCTTGAATCCTGCATATAGGACATGGGTTTTTAGTATAGTATAGTATAGTATATAGTATAGTATATTTATTAGCCTCTTTTGGTTCATATATACATTCACATAATATATAAATGAGTTGAACATTTGAGTTGTCAGATTATTAATATTTATAATAATGAGATAAACTTAAACCATATAAACATAATATGACATAATAACATAATAACATAATTTAATTTTAAAAATTGGGAGTAACATTAAAATTCCATCAGTAACCTTTGTTTAATTTAGATTTGATTTTGAGAATCCAATTTAAACTCCTCCACTGAATAAAAACATCTTTCCATGAGAAACAATTTAATTTTTTTCTTAAATTTAATATGATCATATGATCATTAAGGTTTTTATATTCTGATGGAATTGAGTTTTAAAGGTTAATGCCCGATACTGTAAGCCCTTTCTGTCGCATTGACAGATTGCATTTTAATGATCTTAAATTATTCTTATTCCTAGTATTAATATTATGGACATCTGAATTACAGGTGAATAAATTAAGATTTTTGTGAATAAATGTTATAACTTCATAAATGTATACACATGGCTTGGGTAGAATTTTCAGTTTTTTGAAAAGTGGCCTACAGCTATCCCAATTCCCAGATTTCGTTATTGCTCTTATTGCCTTTTTCTGTAGAATAAATATCTTGTTACTGTCGGTTGAGTCTCCCCAAAGTGCAATTCCGTAGGACATAATAGCATGAAAGTATGAGAAGTATATAGATCTTAAAGTTGTGTCATTACCAGACGTTTCATTTCTTCAACACAAAGCATGCATTGCTAGCTTGGATGCTATTTTTGTACATGTAGTTTCCAGTTTAAGCTGCTGTCTAGAACATCCAAAAGTTAGCATCCTTTGATATAGGGATATATCCTGTCATCATTTCCACTACATATGCATTCAATTTCTTATTTTATGTAATTTGTACTTATTAGATAGTCTCTACCACGTTACTCTTATAGAAAATTCCAACATAGTTAGCTAGTTTTTGATATAGTGATTGATTATGCACAAGTGTCATATCTTCTAACTATTATTGCCTTCAATCTATAAACCTAACCCTTTGTTGAACCCTGTTTTGTTATATGTAGAAGTATGAATTGTTATCTTTGATAGAATTAATTGTTCCGACAGTTCCAGTTCATTCGTTTCAGCAATGAGTTAAGATTTGATTACTATCATCGCGCAAATTTGAATTAATAATCCCAAAGACACATTCAGTGGCAAATCGTTAGTATGCAAATTAAACATGGAAGGACCTATTAATTGTCCTTCACTCTTAAAACCCTGTTACAACCCCTGTTGTTGTAACCCTGTTGTTGTTGATCAGATGTAGATAGTATGGAATTGTGATGCTGATATCACACTGAAATATATTGACTCACCATTGGATGGCCACGGCAAATATCATTTGCAAGACTTGAAAAGTGAACTTGACAATGTTACCCTAGATGTTGACGAACGTTTCACCAATGGCTGAGCGACATTTTGTCACATGATAATTTTGTTGAGTGTATATTTTTATACTGATATAATGCGTGGTGTAGAGACTATCGTTGACTATGGAAGTCTTTTGACGCATCACAAAACGCGAACAGTGTGTTGTTGTTCCATCCACGGTGTAGGCTTAAAGTGCAATTTTGTGGGAGAAAGACCGTATTTATGCGAGTTATTTACACTGGAAAGTTATAAAAATTGTACCCGATAGAGATAAGACATTAACAATAATGATGGGATGAGTAAAAAATGGTAAAAAACTTATCCTAACTTGGGTCCGAACTGGCGATCCTTCGCATGGTAGCCGAGCGCAGCAGCAGACACAGTTTGACGGCGGCTTAGAGCAGTACTCAGGAGCCCGTCAGATACGCACGCATACTTGAGATGAGCATAAAAGCTTTGGGATGGCAATTACAACACTTAACTCTTTTAAACCCTTTTGCCACCGATTCTTAAATATAATTCACAGCTGTATACTGCATAAGTACGTAAAATTACTATCTATTTTGGTATGATTCGCTTTCGAGGTGGCAGTTTTCTTGACGGAATGGTCCAAGTCTCTGTCAACAGTTGATGGTGGTGACACACACAGAATGTAGTCTTGTCAACAAGTTGATAGTGTAACGAAGTTTTTATCACCACAAGCAACAAAAATCATCATCACATCACATAATGAAATGAACATGGTTCTGAACTAGCTCTTAAAACTTCATTCTAACAGTTTTGCAAAATTGTAGGAAAATAAAGGTGTCAACAATGTGAATACGGCTAAATTAGTATATCAATATCACGCCTATTTTGAGTTTATACTGATGTAAAGTATAGAATTCTGGGGCTATTTACGGGAAGCTGGCAAACTATTTAAGACTTTTCTTTAGACAAACATAATACTTGGCACGCTCGTTAGCACTCAAATTAAGATGTACAACGCTCTGGAGAAAAATTGAAACTACATACGCTAATTCTAAAATGCACATCACACAGATATTACTTAATCATGTAGAACAATATACAACAAATAGAATTGCTTTATGTAATAAACCCTACTACGTATTCACCATTGTTAAGCGTAAAGTCAACGCGACGGGAGCAACCTCTTCTGGTTCCCGTTGCGTCGACTTTATGCCTAACCATGGTGTATAGTAGGGATTCTGTGTATTGTATGTTGTTCAGCAAAAAAAATTGTGTCATACTTGTGTGCATTTTAGAATTCTTATATGTAGTTTCAATTTTTCTCCAGAGCGTTGTAGATCTTAATTTGAGTACTTACTAGAGTGCTGTTTACATGTCTGTCGCGTGAAGACTCTTAATATTCGAAAGTGTGCCATACTGTGGTTAAAGTGGATTCAGAATAGTAACGGTATGCACTACTTATGCTGAAGAAAGTATTGAAGCAGAAATGCCGGAGGGTAGCGCCCCCCATTTTTGCTCCCCAGGGATTTTTTTTAGGGTGTGTTGTCAAAAACACTTTTAAATCACTTTGGAGACGGATCTACGTCTGTTTTTGTTTGCCAATATTGGGGTAGTATTCGGGATCGTATGCCTATATTTTACTAATTTTATATTATTCAACATAATTCGACAATTTAGTCCCGGTATGGCATACCGTCGGTAATTTTAGTAACGGTATGCATACCGGCTCATACCGCCCCACTTTACCCACTGGTGCCATAAGAGGTATGTGTGGACCCAAGTAAAACCATTTTCATGAAATATGAAATTTTAACTCAACATTCTCTACATCCTAGAAGCAGTATCTCGTATCTAAAAACAATCCATCAATGGATCCAAGCCTGTGTTTAACTCTTGACGTTTATCCCCATAACAACCTTAACTGTACTAATATCCATTTAACTCAACAAAGAACAAACCTCGATCAACATAACTCGATGGATATTAATACAAACTCCCCAAAACACTTACTAATTAAACTGATACTATTACTATACTATTTCAGACGTAGCCTCACAGATATTCTACGGGAAAATACATTAGGTACTATTATTCTGTTGATGAGTTTGAATAATTACATTTTAATTTAAAGGTTGATACCCTGCTGGGATGGATTTTGTAATTTCTGGATTGATTTCTATAAAAAGCAAGTCTTTGGACCACTAGATATTTTACATTCTATTGTTAATTGGTAATACCATAGCAATTAAATCAACTTTGATAAAATTATTATATTTTAACAAATAATTTTGCAATGGAACTTGAAAAAGTAATGAGATTCCACACATAACAAAAAACTTTTAAAAATACAGCCAAACTTACACAATCAAAAGCAATGAGATCTAAAAGAAATGCCAAGCTTATGTACCTTCCTACATTTTCCCATCTTAATACATAAATTCACTTTGCCCTGTGACTGCATCCTTGCAAAGCTTGGCAAAATAAATTTGCACAAACTTTTACATTTAAAACAATAGTTGCAAATAAAATTTTGCCACGCTTTGCAAGGATGCATTCACAGGGCAAAGTGAATTTTTATGTATTAAGATTGCAAAAATGTAGGAGGGTAGGCCTACATAAGCTTGGCATTTCTTTTAGATCTCATTGCTTTTGATTGTGTAAGGTTTGGCTATATTTTTACAAGATGTTTGTTATGTGTGAGATATGTAATATAGAAAATATAGGTACTATTTTAATTTACTAGGAAACGCTCAGTTGGACGCGTTGATAAGCGAGCACGTGCTATAGCTTGACCCACATTGCACATTTTTTTAAATTAAAAATTTATACTTCGCGTTTCAGTATTATTATTATTGCAAGTATGGTAACCCTGTAAATCTTATTTAAAATCCACGCATCTGAGGATCTTGACTCCTTGGAAAACTATTAAACTTTGTTGACAAATAATAGATACTTCCTCGAAAGTATTTGATTACTTCTAGGGCAGGCATAGAAATTGCGCGTCTTTCGTCCAGCAACGTTACTTGTTAATGTATTCCACTACATACTATCGATCAACTAAAATTAACAATTCGTGCCGACGACATTCTAATGATTTGGCTATCTCAGATTTCGCGTAGTTGAAAAAAAATTTCGTTAACTAATGTAACTTTTTAACTTTTTGAACATTTTGCAAAAAACAATGCATTCATCCGAGACAGCTTGCGGAGGTGAATTTCACTCGATCCGGGCCAAGTCGAAGTTTGCGATGATCAAACAAAAAAAAAAAAGAAGAAGAAACAAACTGCAATCAATATAATACAAATAAAAAATACAGTGCTATTTTTGTCGTGCAGATGTAAATGGAAAACTCGTCTTAATTAGGCCTCGCCTATACCTACGCAGACAAACAAAATAAATTAAAAGTACAGAAAGTCAACTATTTTGCTTTGTCGAGCAGTTTCCTTCATAATTTTTGTTTAATCATGTCTTTGTTGTAGTTTTCAAAATTTACCAAATCTACATAGTTTGGCCATTGGGGGACCCTCCCACCCTCAGCAGGTACTGCTCAGTGTATAGGTCAAACTGCTAGGGAATATGCCTACACAAATAAAGGGTGAACCGTAGGCTCTACTTATAACTAAGGAAATATTGTAGGTACCCTAGAAATGGATACATAGGTAGGTTTATGCACAGAAAAAACAAGAAAGCACTTAACAAAAAATTTTAATATATAAAAGAAAGCTTCTTTTATTATAATTAGTATTTGCTACAAAATCACATTCAGCTTTGCCAGTTTGTTTGGCTACAAACAACTAATCTTTCAAGGCACAATTTAATAATGGCCATTCTTTCAATACTAGCTATGTATTAAAAAATAATATTTAAATTAGCAAAATATAGAAATCAATATTAGGAATGACACTGCTGCACTAAAAACAACATGTCATGTTAATAGTAGCCTTAGCTGAAAGTTAGTTAGCATCGAGCAAATGTTTGAAGCACCAACAGTTCACATTACATACAGTAGAGTGCATACTAGAGTGCACATAATTTTTCTGTTGTAAGCATTCCAATAATTTTAAATTAACCTATCTATATAGAATAATAATAAAGGATAATAATTAGGTATATAAAATTTGTATAAAAGTCACAAAGAAACTAAAGTACTACTTCGATAATATTAAGTATCGAGGAAAATAAATATTAGTTTGACATGCTGGAGTTTGACAAGTGGTTAGTTTTACAATTACGTTCTGAATCTGATCTCCTCCATCAAGTTCTTCAATGCACAGTAGTTACGATCACCTAACCAAGATGTATGGCATGCTAACCATGACAAGAATGTACCATCTGTTGTTAAATTCCACTTAAATTGAAATTTCTTTCAAAAAGATTAAAAATTACACAAAAAATAATATAATATACTGTACAATGATGTACACAAATAAAAACACTGATATACAATAGTTTGGAAATGAAGGGAAGTGAGATAGAATGGGTATCTTATCATGTTCAGTCTTGGTCCTTGAACCTGCGGTAGATGGACTGGACATAGGTAAATACACACTTCCAATCTGGCTTGCGCATCACTACCATGTCCTCCACATCTAGCAGGGGCGCAATGTCTGCCTTTTCACTGTAAACAAAAACCACGTAACATTAGACAACACAATAAGCACCTTTATCTTACTTGTCTAAATTATATTATCATAAAATTATATGTAACAATGGTAAAATAGATTTCAAACTTAATAATTTAGAAAATTTAGTTAATTTACTCATAAAACTGTTGGTAAAAACATAATTTCATTCCAAGTGGTACACACAACTTCAATGAAATCTCTTTAATAAATTTTGTGTTTGAAAATCATAAACATAATAGGCAGGCTATATTTTAGTCTCCTGGGGCTTGATTCATGTACAATTTAGCCCTGAATTTAAAAGAGTTGAGGCTTAAAGCTCAAAGCTCGATCCGTATTATTACTACTAATAATGTTCCACTACTACTTCAGTGGTGGTAGCAACTTTGAATACAACATCTCCTCTCAGGTCTCTCGATTACCACAATGGACATCGTTTGCTGGTTTTTGTAGCTTTCTAAACATCCGTATTTCCAGCCATTTTCTCATCAAAAATTGTCCGGAAACAAACGACCATGCATACGCCATTGCTGCCAAGTGGTAGGTAGTATGTTAATTCACTACTTCCACTCTATCAAAATGTTCAACTATTAGTTATATAAACTAAAATCTAAATTATTTTACCCAATGAAATTCTTGTGAAAATCTCCTCAACAAAATAAAATATGCAATCAGAAAAAACATAAAACAGCATTTCTTACCACACACATGACACGTTTAGTTCACAATAATTAGATGAAACCCTGCAATATTTGGGGTAGTCGATAATAATGTATTCAACTTACTCAGCGATTCGGAAAGCAAGGTCAAAGTTCTTGCGCCGCTCCTCAGGTTTGAGCGAATCGTAATCAAAGGCATCGGGAAGAAAATGATGGACGAGAGCGCAGAACGCCAAGCCATTGCTCCAGCTGGTTGAAAAGTTCTCTATTTGGATGTTCTGAAAACATTATGGGGCACATTATTAATTTCCTTCCATTTCTGTTGAAACAGATGCATAGACAGTCTTCCAGTCATTAAAATACTGATAAGAAAATGATGCAGGACATGCAGTACAGGTAGGCCTATATAAGCTATATTATTAAACCATTGTTATTAAGTAAATTCCACATCCCCACACCGTTACATTACAAAAATCCAAACAACTGAAAATGAAGCAATCTAAATTAGTCACTCATTAGCCATTACCCTCCAATCACCACAATGCACCCGGTCAGTGGGGGCTGTTGGCAGTGGGCAAGCCATGCACTTTAGTTCTCTCTGGAGCAATTTGAAGATGGCAAAGACTACCTAGTTCTCATTTTGGTATATGTTTCTAGATAATGTACCTAGGTGATTTATTTGCATTTACAGGCTCAGTGTTATGTGGTAGGGCTAGTCAATAAAATATAGCCTTCTTTTGAGTTATAATACATATCATTTCTGTTCCATCAGTCACATAAACAAAAACTATTAGTAATTGCCAAGCCTCATGGTTGCTGTCGGTGCACAGAAAGAGTGAATAGTGTGAGGTGTTGTTTGACTGTTGTATACCTTGTACTCCTTGGTCTTGACTTGACACCAGAACAGTAGCCTGTCCTTGACCCCTGAAGCGCTGCGACACAGCTTAGGGTCGGTGAAAGTAAAGAGGGGACCAGCAGCGGTACCCCCAGGAGTCTTAGGGGAGCTGGGGGATGCACAGATAATAAAGAGTCAAGAGGCGCCCGTTGTTAGTCGGAACAAGCGGAGGACATAAGCAGTCGGAGTTATGTATAAGAAAAGAGATATAGTTTCCTGCAAGACTTTTCACATGACATGGGTATCAAGTCAATTTAAAAGTTTTTGGTCAAATTTTCAATTTTTATTTTAATAGATGGGCCTAATGAAGGCTATGAATCGAGCATTAAAATGTTTAGTAAAGTTGAACATGGGCCTACATAGTGAATTTGATAGTAGCCATCCCATTAATAAAAAATTATCGCAGATAACTTAATAATTACATAATACGTGATTGAAATAGTTGTACTTTGTAATTATTGGATGAGCGAAGCAAAGATTCCATTCTACTACACTGGAGAAAAAAATACAGACTGTTTTGTTTTTTTTATATATTTTTGTGTGTTTGTTTACACGATTCCGGCTAAACCGATACTTCAATCGCGATTAAACTTTCTGGAGGCCTTCGAAATCTCTGAACTTAGAACTGCCACGTTTTTGAGCGCAATAAAAAAATTATTTCTCATGAAAATCGCAATTTTACGATTTTTTTCAATTTTTAAAGAATTTCTTTGACTTATAACATCTACATGCTTTAGCCGATTGTAATGATTTTTTCACAGAACCTTAATTTTATGAATTACTAGGCCGCTTCGCGAAAGCTTTTTCCAGTCGCGTTGTTGGATGAGCTTTTTTTGGAATATTTATGTCCAATGATTACGTTTTTTATTACTTGTTCATTATATACACCTGCAAAAGGCTAATGTTAAAATCTTTATTTCTATGAATTTTGACCAACTTTTTCAACTTTTTCTTTCAAGAGGCACTACATCACCATAATCTTTATGTCAATGTAAAATATGAACGTTGTAGCCCCACCCGTTTGGTCAGAATCGGCCCAAATATCACGAAAATATCGTATAAAAACCGGAGAAAAAATCGTAAAAGTACGATTTCTATAAGAAATATTTTTTCAAATGTCTCTAAAATCATAACATATATGATTTCGTGATTTTAAACGTTCCTATAAAGTTTCATCAATATCGGAGTAGCCGTTTGCCAAATATCACGAAAATATCGCACTAAAAATCGAAAAAAATCTTAAAAGTACGATATTTATGAGAAATATTTCTTCGATTGTACCCAAAAACAATACAGCTCTAAGTTCAGAGATTTCGAAGGTCCCCTCCAATTTTCATCAAGATCGCATATGCCATTTGCCCGGTAGAGAGCGAACAAACAGACAAAAAAACTAACAAAAACAAAACACCCGAGCTATTTTTCTTGGGGTAACGTAAGTAAAAAACAAACAAAAAAACACAAAGTCAAATTGAAGTCTTCGCTTCGCTCATCCAAATATATTCGTGTGAAATTTGAGCGCAATCGAAAAATTATTTCTCATGAAAATCGCAATTTTACGATTTTTTTAATTTTTAAAAACTTTCTTCGACTTATAACACCTACATGCTTTATCCGATTGTAATGATTTTTTCACAGAACCTTAATTTTATGAATTAATATATTCGTGTGAAATTTGAGCGCAATCGAAAAATTAATTCTCATGAAAATCGCAATTTTACGCTTTTTTGTTTAAAAAAATTACGCTCATCCAACAACGCGCCTGAAAAAGCGTTTGCGAAGCTTCCTAGTTATAACAATGAACAAAATAAAGAAAAAAATATCAAGTTCAACACTACTACCTAATTTGGCTATTAGCTAAGGAAATGTAATGAAACTAATCTCTTCGCACTGAATTATACCCTAGAACTTGGAGACATACACTCGTCAGTTAGTACATTGTCGTCCTGATGAATGACGTACAGATAGACCGGCGCACTGTGATTAAAGCTTCACGCTAAAGCAACAATGTTCTACATGCTTAACATGTTTCAGTGGTATAATACGGTAGACATGCAGCCACTGGATCTCTATGCATAAAATAAATTCAATGATATGTTAATAAGTTTACTAGTTTAGTTTGAATGAGACTGGTCTAAAGTTTTTTTGATTGTTCCACATATTATCTTAAAGCAGTCATTTTACAGTAATTAAAAATCTTATAAAATTCTCCAAATGACAAACACAAACACCCAAACTTGAAAATTAGTTTTGTTTACCAACTACTAACTATAATATACTTGATTTGATAAAAGAATATGAATGTGGCTTTGTTCTTCCCTTACATAAAAGTAATTATAATGATGTACTATGAATGATATGATTCTAAGCTTAAATTAGAAAATAAATAAATAAAACATGTATCTCAACTTTAAAAATATACTGTAAATTATCATTAACAAGCAATGTTTAGTTTCAAAGAAGCCCTTGAATACCTTTGGGTAACATAGTGAAGATGAAATAAGGAAATTTTACAAATAAATAGTAAGCCATTTAGGTACCGTATGTATGGTAATAGGATAGTCAATGAGAAGAGAAAATGTACCAAACCTGGAAATTACACAAGCAAATTACCGTTCATTAGGAACACTGTCAGCATAGTATTTTCATTTACTAATATGAGGAATTTGCATAATTAATAATTGGTAATTTCTATTGAAAAGTTACAAGTAGTTATAACTTTCAAGTTACAAGTAATACTAATAACTAATAATAATGACAATTATTATTGAATGATAACAATAAATAGTCGTAAAAGTTTGGGGTTCAATCCCCAGTCGGGGCAAACTTTTACGACTATATTGCTATAATTCATTAACTATGCCCTCGAAGCGGGCTTACGCTTAAAATTGTATTATTAATAATAATAATAATAATAATAATAATAATAATAATAATAATAATACTTTTTGATTCATAGCAGTTGTCGTAAAAGTTTGCTCCGACTGGGGTTCGAACCCCAGTCGGGGAATGATGAATGATGGAATGATGAATCAATAACTATGTCCTTAGCAGGCTTATGCTTAAAAACCTTATATTCAATAATAATACTAATGAATATGTGGTTTTTAAGCATAAGCCCGCTTTAAGGACATAGTTATTGATTCATAGCAGTTGTTGGGGCAAACTTTTTCGACAACTGCTATGAATCAATAAATAATACTAATAATAATAATAATAATAGTAATGATAGGGTTGCAATGAGCAATAATGTACAACTCAAGACGAAGAAAATAATACAAAATATTGGTAATTTTTACATTGTAAAGGTATTTTTGCTAGTCCTTTTACATAAAACGTTGTTTCATGCACAGTATCCATCAAAATATAATTCTTTGCTGGGTGCCTGTAACTAAGCTGGTCAATTTTCTGAAATATTAAAATAAATGCTTTGTATTATACTATCCAGTATCCTATAGTTTGAATTGTGTACTCACTTGGGTGCGGACTGCGAGTTCTGGCGATCCATTTGTTGGAACTTAGAGAAAGGAGACACCATTTTACCGCTGGGGGCTACATGAGAAACACACGGTACACACTTTAGTCAAAAAACATTCCATTCCACATATCAGGGATATAGTTCGAGCAATACAATCACACATCACAGATATCTAATCGCCTAATAGTAGACTACGGTTATTTTTAAGAATTTTAAAATATTTGTTGCACTCCATTATTTATGTTTTAAATATCAAGAAAATTGTATTTCTCAAATCCGTTAGATGTAGGCCTACAATTGTTTGGGTGAGACAATACAAAAACATATCATATACGAGCTATTTACGAGTTTTATAGCTGCAGACGAAAAGATTTTATGAAATAATATATTGTAAAAAAATTATTTCCCTAACTATATTAAAAGTTAAAACACGTGTGAAGTGAATTTAATCATTGAAATTGAGGTTTTGTGCAGTTGAAATAGACGAAAAGTTCTTAAAAACAGGTTGGAATGTCAATTCGTCCACCCTTTCATGTGCATTGCGTCTTTAGATTATAAATCAGGTGACCATATTTTGAAAGTTACAAACTGGGACAATTTAAGTGTAAGCTTATACCCCATGGACTAGCACGGGGTGTGGGGCAGAGCCCCAGCCGCGGGCCGCCAGAGGCGATTTTCCCCCCCAAGATATTATATTTGCGTCAAATGTCCAGAAAACGGCTTTCTGACACAAAAATATTAATGGAAAATGGGTTTTATGCTTTTATGTGTAGGTACATTTTTGCAGTCATAAAATCATCTGGCATTTAAAGAAATTATAGTACAATATAAAATACAAGCACTTAGCAGAGTAATGCAAGGGATATGAGGGCATGATACCAATGAAGGCATGGTAATCAAAAATAGTATAATGCATGTTTTAACTTTTAAGTTTTAATACACTTTGTCTTTACAACGAAATAATAAATGTAGGTATGTTAATAATCAAAACCATAATTCAGATGCATGATTGGTACAATTTGATTTTTCATTATCTTCAAACAAAATCAATGCAAATAATGACAAGGTGTAGCTACAAAATCAACTGCTCCAAAAGGTAAGCATTTTGTTGACAGAGTCAAAAAACAATATTGGTGACATCCGGTAAAGGGGGGGTGGGGGTGAGTTAAATGAATTATCTTCTTGGAGGTGGAAGAGCCTTTTCAATGTTATTACTATTTTTTTTTTTTTTGATTTAACATCTATCCTATTCAGTTGAAAAACTGATTAACAAAGGAGGACAACATCCATTTTTATCCAGGGGGGAATTTTTTCAAATAAAACATTTGCCTTTTATTCACAGTACAGTTGACAGAATACCGCAATACATTCCCCCTCAAATTGCAAACCGGTACAAATGCGTCATTTTAACGAGTCTCTCGGGACACCGGTACAACCGTACAAGTGTTCTGAAAACGGTACAGTACGTCTGGTCACCTTAATTATAAATAAAGATGTAGTATTGGCCTAGGCATAATAAATAAATTTAAAAAATATTCTCTAGTAAAATTTGCTGAATAAACTAAATATTCATAAAAACAAGTCACATTCCTAATTTTTAGAGGTGAACTTTAATTTAAAGCAGAGAAGTCTAAGCCATGTCGGCGCCCATGCCATCTCTCTCTCTCTTTTTTAAAAGAAATTGAACCAATGTGACTACAAACTGACTTTCAATTAGCTATATATTAATCAACAATATGAGAAATTCATGTAGGCTATATCTTTGGCCAACCTGTATTTCTTATCCAAATCATTTATAAAGCCATATTAAAAAGACTGCACAATATATCTGTGTATTATTTGCTTAATCTACTAACTAATACCTACTACTTCAGTAATCAGTAGTACCTCACTATAAACCGTGACAACTGGCAAGCCAGCATACAAAATGCAAGTTTTCAACTTTGATTAAGTAGTTAATTGGTAATGTTGTTTGGGTAGCCCTACTTAAAAAGCAACAGGCAGTTAAAAAACATGTACACAAAAACAAAACAAACAAACACAAGAAAATTTGTTATGCAAATGCAATGCTTTCTGTTTAAATTTTAATCTGTTGTCCATGCATCTTGTTGCCCACCATGCTAATTGCTAATGACTAACAAGTACAGTTAACCCTCATGAATTCAAACTCGGTTAACTCAAATGAATGTGTTATAAATAATAATAATAATAAATTATTATTTGTTTGCCCCGACTGGGGATCATACCCGGAACCTCCGGCTTTAGGTACCAATGCTCTACCAACTGATCTATCATGGCCTAAGGCAAATCTTTACTGAATCGCTATTTTTTGTGATTGTTGGTAGAGCATCAGTATTTAAAGCTAGAGGTTCTAGGTTCAATCCCCATTTGGTTGGGACAAACTTTTACAATAATTGCCATCATTCAACAACTATGTACTCAACGTGGGCTTATGCTTAAAAACCTTGTATTTAATAATAATAATGACCATAATTTCAAATTTAAGGCTTTCGTGGCACGAAATATTATAATAATTAATTGCTCGGGACATTATATCCAGTATATTTTATTGATTAAATGTTTCACCCCAAATGTCTCCAGCAATTAATTTTAATGATAATAATAATCATAATCATAACTTGGTTCCTGCTATGTCGGATTGAGTGGTGGTTTTCCACCATTATCTAGGGCATGATACTGTAGATACTAAGCTTGCCAGACTCGGTGTTTCTTCCACATCATCTAACTCCTTCCTCTCCACCAATTTACTCCACTCTCTTCTGTCCTCCCTCAGCTTTACTGTTGCCACATGCTCCCACACTTCATCTCGTTTTCCAACGTCTTCTTGAATTAATCTTTCCCATTTCTCTCTTGGCTTTCTTTCTTTTCTTTTCCACTTTGCCACTTCATATTCTCGTCTTGGAATCCTCTCTCTACTACTACTACTACTACTACTACTACTACTACTACTGCTACTACTAATAATACTAATAATTAATAATACAACTACATTTTTTTGTGTCATTTTGACGCGTTGATTATTATTTTATTTCAATTTGTAATGTTTCAGCCTAAACTGTGTGGGCTATTCAGAAAATAAAAAATTGTGCTAAAAACTTCCAAGAGATTGTTCAAGACAAGACCTTGGATACAAAATAAACAACTGTTTAGTGTTTATGTAGGCCTAAGTGAATTGTTTATTTTATACCCAGGGTTTGTCTTGAACAATCTTTTGTAAGTTTTTAGCATAGTTTTAATTTTCTGATGATAGCCCACACTGTTTGCGCGGAATCTTTAAAAGTAAAAAAATAATTGACCCGTGGCGAAATGACCCGTCAATATAATTTTAATTGTAATATTCCAGGTTGCGAAAGCCTTAGTTTTGAATAGGGTAATGTTGTACTCAAATTTTAAAAAATCAAACTGGGACTTCTAGGGTCTCTTGGAATTTAAATTGAAGCCTAGGTGGTAAATTGGAGAAAAAGAATCTGCTACAACTGTACATTAATGTCTTCAAGAAACACTAAAGATCTAGCCCAATCAATTCTACAAGGTGGTATGAATAACAACAAGTAAAGAAGTGAATGTTTACCTTTGGACACTACACGAGAACTGCCGACTGCAGTGGCTGAGAAACTCGAAGTTCTAGTAGTCACTGTTAAGATCAAACACATCTTTGGAGTTAGTATTTATTTCTCGATTTTGATGGTCCGGAATACTTCCGTAAGTAAAATAGATGACATTTGCGGGACCGGGTTCAAATCCCAGTCATATTTCAATATTGCTATAGTTATTTATAAATATAAATACATTTTCAAATTTCACAAATTCTGCATTGTGCTAAGGTTCAAACAATGTAAAAAAGCAACAAAAAAAACTTTATTATTAGATATTATACTATAGTAGGCCCTGTATCATTTCAAATTAGAATATTTTCCAATAACATAACAATTGTATGTAGGTATTAATTTTCTTCCTTAGAAACCACACTCTTAAAATCCATTCCACTCAAATAGAGAACAACAAAATTAGGTTTCAGAGTCAATTTGACTCTGATTTGCATGAAATGATGATTTGCAAAATTGAAAGCTTTTCTAATTTTCAAGTTGAGATATATGAAGCGCTGCATTGACCACTTGCAGTGAGATTTACTAAATGTGGTAACTGCAGAACTAACTCTTCATAGTTGTTCCTGTGGTAGGTGCTTTATTATATTACAATATTTAAGGTTATTTAGATGTAGTTATGGTCTTTTTAAAATGGTACTAACGTACTGTATAAGACTTTTAATAATACATAAATAAATACATAAGTTTGTAAGCAAAAAGACCACCCTTTAAAATTTAGAATTACGTTTTAGTTAAGATAGTTAACTAGAACCATAAGCCTTTGTTAAAGAGTATTGAAATATTCATACAAAATACTGTACATGTTTATCATTAGGGAGCGGATGTTCAGGACATCTCCTTTTTTTCTATTGGTAAATACATGCCTGGAAAATAGTTTTAAGTATGTTTCAAGTGTTAGGGATGCCAAAAATATGCATTTTATTTTGCCTTAAAATGCCTATTTACATCATTTAATAAGTAAAGGTCATTTTTGGTCTTTTTTAAGTTACTATTGTCCTAGTATTTTGATATAATTTGCTAAAACGGATGCAAACCGTGTGAGTGTGAGTGCAGTGTCGAGCTTGCCACATTATCGGGCCAAGCATACGCAATGATTTTTTTGTTGTCGAATACTGTAACGTGGGATGAGTCGGAGATGTTTGGGGAGCGGGATGGCAATGCCAGATAAAAATTATGTTTATTTTTCATCTTGTGTTTGATATATTGACAAAACTATTCCCCCCCCCCCTCTCCATGAAAATATATTGGTGTAACTGTAATAAAACATTACTGAAAGTAATGAAAACAATAGAATTTGATTAAATTCAATAGGTCCTTTTTTGGTGTTTTAAAGGTACTATTTGCCTGCCTTTTTCTCACTTTAAAAGGTCCTGAACATCCGCTCCCTATTTATCATATTAATATTATTCAAGTTTAAACAATTATGTACATTTTAAATTGGTGTCTGTGTTAACTTTTAACATGATAAGATAATTCGGGAGTCAAAGGCACTGACACTTCAGTTAATTACCTACATGGGGAAAATATTGTATTACGTATTTACTCGATTATAGGCCGCCATCAAGTAATGGCCGCACCCTTATTTTAGCCACTCAAAATTTAAAGATGGGATATAAATACTATTGAACATTAGCTTCATATAATGGCCGCACCCTACTTTTTGAACTTATTAATTTTAAATTTACCTGTCTTTACTTGTATAAATACAGTAAATGCTTAAAAATATATTCTCAAAGGCAATGACTGAGCCATAGAATACTTAAACAAACTAAAATCATTGATCTAATTGGCCACCAATATGGCAACATTTAGCACTCAGTTTGTAAATCAATTTACAACATTGATTGATTATTTATTGAGCTTTACATAAATTTATAATTTTCTTAATTATGTTAACATTTTGCATTATTCATGCTGTAGTTAACTAGTGTAGAAATATGACTCCTGTCAATAACGATCCATACCTGTTGATAGTGCAGAATATATTCTGCATAAGAACAAATAATTTAAATTTAATTATTAAAATAATTCACCCTTTTTGGTCAGTTTTATTCTTAACTTATTTAGAAGGCAGTGGAACTGTTGTCTATGGTAAGTGCATTAAAAAACCTGCATCATATATACAACATTTAAAAAAAAACTTCGACACGTGATTGAAAAGGGTTAAACAAATTCATGAAAAAGAAGTAAAAAAATGAGTTGAATAAAATAATAAGTGTGTTCAGCTAATTTAATTAAAGGGAAAGGTCTACTAGAATAATATTAGGCCTATGGTGTAATTCAATCCTCGAATAGCCAAAGTGCATTAATATGAGACGTTAATCAATATTTAATCAATCAATCTCAGCATACAAAAATTTACTTGATATGAATAGGCTAGTTTTTCAGTCAATTTAAAAACTTGTACAAAATGCATTTCTTGAACCACATTGAAGTTAGTTAATTGATGTTATGAGTAATAGTATTTTGTTATAGGTATTCTTTCTTACCCTCAGTCTTAGTTGTAACATTGCCTTCAAGAGAGGAAGACTTTGTCGAAGACTCGGAAAATCCTGAAAACCAAACAATATGGATTAATGACAAGTAGAAGATACACAATTTTATTGGCATATAAAATCAAAAGTAGAAACTCATTCAATCTATGCTCTAAAGTCTAAAGTATTGACATTGTAAAATAACACGGAACAATCAAACTACAGATGGCATTTAGCATAACACTATGTCATGTATTACGTATTATAATGTACAGTATGTGGCTGTAAAAAAGCAACTACAGCATTCTGTTAAAATATAGTCCAGAGTGCATTCAAACACTGAAGCAACAACATAAATACATCTCAGATAAAATACATTATCATTTAGCACAAATGCACAAAATCGCTGAGTTTGGTCTTACAACTATAGTACATGTTATCCCACTTAAACACAAAAGATGCAAAGATAAAAATCTTTTGAGGGTTGCACACGATGCAAGACACAACATCCCATCAATCTACGGGCAAACTTAACACGGCGACAAGCGACATAGAGCATTCGCATCAGCTGGCGTGTCCATTCCAAACAATAATGATTTGATGATTTGAGACTCACAACAGTCGAACTGTAGAAATCGTTGCCAGCGGCGATGAGACCAAGTTCTCAGGATCCCCAGATGTGTGCGTTGCAAACAATAGTTAGTTGTTTTCGATGCAGACGAGCTAGTTATTGTACTTTGTGGCCAGCAAGCAGAAGAAAATAATTGTAGATTATTGGCAGCTATGACTTTACAGACTCTTTACAATGTTTATCAATAGTAACGTTATGGATGCATAGATAGTACTTGTTAACAATGACCTCGGACAGTTCACTACGTAAATACGGTTAGAGTCAACCAGATGCACTGCTACTTACTGGCGAGAGGTGCCAGGTTTGGTTTGGCCTTTGAACCTCCAACGGCTGCATTGAACAGGGTCTCGAATGCTTCGTCCACATTGTCTAAACTATCGTCCAGTAACATCATGTCCGCGGTTAGAGAAGATGACTGCGAAACGCGTTTACTGGATGAGGACATCTGTTTACGGTTCGACTGCGGCAACGAAGGTCCATGAGTGACTCTTGGTAGATTAGGCTTAATGCTTGGTTTATTCAGGTAGGCTTCTACAGCTCGTTGCTTGTCTCTTATTGCATCTGGCGTCACAGCGGAGGCTAGTGAGTGACTAGACTTAGCTCTGGGTAATGCTGCCTGAATCTTTCTTGCTGTGTTACCAGACTTGATGGGTAGATCGGGCAGCGCAAGGCTTTGTGGTCGATTGCCCCGCATCTGTTGGGCAGCGAGCTGGTGCCACGACTCAGATTTCTGTAGTATCGAGGGTGACACGGATGGGGACTTCCTTTCATTGAACGAATTCGACCGTGGGGACACCGATAAGAGGTGAGAGCCTTCCTTAACTCTTCCCCCTGAGTTTGGAATACTATTGTACACTGGAATTTGCAAGCGAGTAGTTAAAACAGACTCGCCACTGTCTTGGAATTCTTCCGTGCTTGTTGCAGTTATCAGCGATTCCGTCGACGCCGGACGCACACGAGTCGACAAGGCATAAGGGCCTCGTTGACCAGGAGTACTGCTTTGATACTGTCCATAATTTGAATTGCTAAACATATTTACATCCTGTTTTTTAAAGGAGGGGTTTAATTTGGGACTGCTGTCTTGTGCATAGCTATTAATGAAGCCACTTGTTCTGTCCCCACTAACATTTGGTTTTAATTGCTGTTGAGATTCTAAAAACTGATCCTCATCGATCATTGCTGTAATATTAGGTTCACTGCGGTTTCTCATTATCCCTGAAGTTGGAGATCTGTGAAATCGACCTGAAGGCTGATATGCTAGGAACTTATCGTTACTGAACTCATAATCCTGTAGAGCTTCTAATGCAGGTGATCTCTGAGTAGACAAGTGTGGAGATTTTGGAGATTGTTTAAGAGTACTTGGTGGTACTTGGTTAACATTATTGAGATCTGGCTTGAAATTGATGGGAGATCTTTTGGGATCTTCTTCGGAAGAAAATTTGTTTAGTAACGAGCTGAGGCTTTGGGCTGCAGAAGTACGCGATACTGGCTCTTCATCTCCGCGGTGTTTTGTTTTATTACTTACAGTTTCCGCTTGGTGGCAAACAGGACCCGTCATCACTCGTGAAACAGCCTTCATTTCTTCCGGGGAATTCAAATTACCTGACTGAAACTGGCCAGATTGAAGTAGTTCTGTGGGGGTTAACTTCAAGGTTTGCAACAATTTTGGAGGTGTCAAGTTTTTAACTGGTACACTAGGTACAATTGAAATAGGCTGTTGAGGCAATGTTTCAAATCTATCGTCATACAACTCAGGAGAAATATCAAAATCAGCTACTGGGTGTGACGGTGATGCCATCTGCATTTCTTGCAAAGGTATGTCAGGCCTCGGTGAGAGTTCTGGCTTTGCTTGCGGAGGAATTTTATACTGGAAGCCTGTATTAGGGTATACTGACGACCTGGAGGTCACACAACCACTGTAAGTCTGCAACGGGTCCAAAAGCTGCATCTGAGAACTAGACTGATCCAAATTCAAAGGGTACTGGCTGCCATTCTTGGGTGGTACATTAGAGTTTGAATGAACAACTTTGCTTTCTTGCAGATGATTGTACTGATCTTGAGGATCACCATTACTTGTTTGGCTATGCTCTCTGTTATCATCATAATGAAGCTGTGTATGTTGATAATTTGAGTTTCCAATAGGATTGTAATTCTGAATGAGATCTGATTGAGAAGGAATAAGAGGAGGTTGTTTAGGCACATTGAGGAAAGCTCTCGGAGGAGGTAGTGGGGCTATCTTGTGCAGGAGTGGCTGTGGAGAAGAGTCACGTGACAGGGTTTCGAATTTATCTACGGCTGTAAGCAGTCCACCATGGTCATGGGCATTTCTCTGAATCCAAGGAAGAGTGGGACTCACAGGTGAAATGAGCTCATGTTTAGGATGATATTCACATAGTTTGTTTTGTTTTTGTTGGGGAGCTCCCTTAGCATTGTTTGTGCTTTCCAATTGAGGTGCACAAAACTTTTGACTGGCCAGCTGTTTTACGTTTCCACTTACCGAAGATGATGCCCAGGGTTGGTTAGGAAGAGGCTCAACATTTACAGTTGGTGGAACTGATGTTTTAGAAATGGTAGTTGGTTTCTTTTCGATTGGGCGGAAGGCAGACATCGGAGCATGTGAGAATTTATTGATGTTCAGTGGCCTACTAACGACAGCTGGAGATGAAGGAGGTGTGAATATTTGTTTCTTAGATTGGACAGTTCCCGCACTGCCTTTAGCTGCCACTGTAAGTGACCCAACCACAACTGATTCTTTTACATACTTGTCATTCCATGGCAGTTTAGAGGGTTCCATTCCTTGTTTCTTGTCTGTCCAAGGTAATTTAGCTTGATTTTCTTGCTCCTTTTGCTCATGGAGCTTGTGTAAGAATATGCTGCCCTGCCGAGTCAGCTTCGGACCATTGGAAGAAGGTGTTGAACTTTTTAGCAGTGTAACGGAATCGTCTGCCGACTGCCAAAACATCCTTGCATTTGCCGGTCCCGAGTTTGATCTGGCTCGTGTTGGTTTAGTCTCACAGTTTCCTGATTCAAAAGCTGTTTTTATGTTAGAAAAGCGATTACTCCAAGGCTGGCCACCTCGGGCAGAAGGGTTGTAGCTGATCGTCTTCGATCCTTCATCTGCAGAAACTGCACCTCCTCTATTCAGCAGTGCTAAGAACTTGTGATCACTTTCTGTTTTGGGTTTTAAACTCGGTGGAACTGCTTTTGACTCAACAGGCCAACCGTTCCCAACTCTGATTGGACCTCGAAGAGCTAAGTAAGCAGCGCGATGCTCACTGCTTGTACCATTGGGATCATTTGATTCCTCGTCTGACGAGCAGTCCGAATCTGCTTCTACTTGATAGAAGTTTAGCGGCTTCGGAATGTCAATGGTGTTGGCTCGTTTCATTTTGAGTTTACGACTTTGGTACCTAGCCTTGGTGGGGTCTTCTGTAGCCATCTGCAAAAGTCTCTGAGCAGAAGATACATTTCCTCCACACTTTGAATCCACACTATTGCCAACTTGCAGCTTTTCAGTACCATGTACTTGTTCAACATAAATGTTCTTTGGCTGTTTATCATTTAATTCATTCCATATCAACTTGTTGGCTGGCCCATGACTTACCGGGACTGATTGTTTTTCATTTAGTCCATTCCATATTAACTTATTAACAGGTTCTTGACTGACAAGTGATGTTTGTTTATCGTTCACGCCATTACGCGTTATCTTGCTTGCAGGTTCTCCACTAACCATTGCATTATGTTTATCATTGACTCCATTCCGCACCATTTTGTTTACTGGTTCTTGACTTACCAATGCAGTGTGTTTATCATTAACACCATTCCACATCTTCTTCTTTACAGGTTCTTGGCTTACTGGTGCGGTCTGTTTATTTAATTCATCCCATATCATTTTGTTAACAGGTTCTTGACCTATCACTGCCGTTTTCTGTACTGTACTTTTTTCTGCATTAATAACCTTATTTTGAGGGTTGTGACCAACAGTACCAATGCCACCTCCATTTAAGATAGTATTCTTCTGTTTGTCGTTTGTACTGTATTCATGTTTCACTTGACTTGTGTTTTGTTGATTGACCATCGTGGAATGATTGTTATTATGCACAGTGCCTGGCAACACTGCAACACCTTTTGGTGTATCTATATGTGGATACTTAACGGTATTTACCCCATTCATTTTTGCATTTGTATCATTCTTTGAGGGAAAGTATTTGTTTGCAGATATGTTATCAGTGTCAGCATATGCCAACATTTTCTTTACATTAGGAACTTGTGGGACTTCCTTTGCAATCCCATTCTTAGAGCTGTTGTTTATTGGTATTGTGGAATTTCCTTGGCGAAGAGTTGAACTTTCCTCTTCCTCGTCTTCATCCTTTTCGGAATCTGATCCACAACTTTCCTCGCTGGATACCATCTCATCGCTACTCTCCTCGTCGCTCTCACTGGCCTTACGATTGCTCTTCGATCTCTTCTCTGCTTCGATGGATATCTGCTTGTTGATGGCAGCTTTGTGCACTGCAATCTGCACTGACTGTGCTGGGGTGAAAAGGAGTACACTGGGATCGTAGTCACTTCTTGCACTGTCTAACGAGCATGAGTGTGATATATTTTGATGGCTTTCAATGTGATCGAGATTATCTGAAGGATTATCTAGAGAAATTGATTGGTTGAGTATTCTTTGCTGAACCGATTCTTTATCAAATTGTTGTGGGATAGATTCTTTTGAATCAGTCTGGCTACTATCGATTGACCCGGATGATTGGTACATTGGTTTATTCAAAGACTTTTCTGGATTGTTCTGCAGAAGTGAATCATTTGAATTATTAGAACTATTTAGTGGAGGACGTTTAGGTTTAATCATACTAACTACTGGTTTCTCAAACCTCAGTGGTGTAGATTCTTTAGAATTTGGGTTGCTATCATGAGATGATGATAGTGAAGTAGATCTCCTTGAATCAAGTAGCATGGCTTCCTTAGAATTATTGCTACTTGAACGTGAATAGGATAAGTGTTGAGCTTTGACAGCAACAGAACTACCACCACCTGATCTTTGGGGGACTGGAGGCTGTTGACAACTTTGAATATCACCAGCCAAAGATTGTACAGCCTCAAGGGGTAAACTTTCATTTTCTGAGCACATTCTGTCAGAAACTACCTGACCAATTATGTCAGAAGGCCTTGGCATGTACAGGTAGCCATTATTTTTGGTCAAGCCTCTCGGGTCACTCAACACAGAGTTGCTTACATATTCCTTATTTGTGCCGCTGTCTAATGACATTGTTTGCATCAGAGGCTTATGTACTCTATCTGAAGATTGAATCTGATTTGGTGAGATTTCGGCCTGTACAGTTTCAAAGGGAAAAGGCACAAGGTTACCTACATTTTTAACCGAAGTTGAACCAGACGAAGATCTTCTTGGAGGAGCAAAATTAATGGGGCGATAAGCTTGAAATGCATTGGATGTGGGGGCGGGGATCGGCTTCTCTAATAATGCACTAAACAAATCCCCTGCAGAGTTCTGTTTAGTAGGGGCTATGGAAAGTGGAGATGTTTCCTTTACTTGTGTTGCTGTTTCTGTTTTTTTAGCATCAATAGATATTTTTTCTCTGTTTGAGGTTTCTTCCATCAATCGCCTGGCGTCGGCAAGTTCTTCGCGACTCACGCCTACAGTGTGTCTATTCTGTCTGTTTTTTCTGTTAGAAAATCTACGCTGATTCTGAGTCCGGTCGGGTTGTTTGGTATCTACTTTAGACCAGGGTGGGGCAGGTAAGCGGAGAGACGATTGAAGACGAGCCACTAACTGAAGCAAAGCATCTTTTCGGGTGGAATCAAGTTCGGAATCCCCAAGGGTCAGTGAAGCTTCGAGCCTAGACAACGCGGTCTGGACTTCGGCTAATAAGGTAGGACCGAGCGCTTCACGGGCAGTTGATGTTTGAGACTGTCTTTGCAGTTCAATAGAGTCTCGAAGACCCACGGCAAGTAGTTTTAAGTCTTCACCAGACTCAGTCCCTGAATCATCAACTCCCATTTCAGAAGATTGATTAGAGTTTGAACGATATCGCAACTGTTGCACTAGCAAGGGTAAGAGTAGCGACTCACCCTGTTCACTGCGTAGTTCCACATTCTTATTGTTCTTGTCAGCAGCTGCCTCATCAGCCAACGCAGCTGTTACTATGTCTGAACAAGCTGTAACACATAACACAACACATTGTACCAGTAGTTGTAGTATATTGATAGGATTTATTAATTAGATTGATCCATTTTAATTGTTTGACTGAATACACTCTAAATACAAATGTATTTTTATTTAGCATTGATCTAGCTATGCTTACATAACAGTACAAACACTGTTATCTTTGGTGTAAAGAAACCCTCTAAGTGCTCAAATTATGAAAATGACCCACTCATCATCTTATTGCACTTTGAATGAAACATGCTTCGTACTGTAACTGTGATTTCAAAGTTGAGGTCATCTGCTGTGACAATATTAGTAGGGTAAGGGTAGTATATGCACTGCCAAAGTGGGCAAATTTATTCAAAACATTCAACGTCAACAATTTGTAGTGCTACAAACAAATTGTCTCAACAAGAGCTAGAAATCATGTTTTTGAGTTTTGTTTGACATGCCACCTTGACTACTGAATCCATGAGATGAATATATAACCCATTAAACATGGCTGCATCATTTAACATGACTAGCTAGTGGCAGGGAGCAAGAGTTTGAGAGTAGATTCCGTGACATCAGTAAGTGGAGGTTAAATTATGTAGTTTGTAAGAGTATGTATTCACAGACATACCTTTTTGTTCTGCCATAACTATGCGGAGTCTAGCTCGGATCTTGCGTCTGGCTTCGTAGTCTGTGCAGTTGTCCAACTGAAATCAGGCAATTAAAATGAAATAATAACTTGTGTGGTGTTATAGAGTGTGTAAGAATGACACTTTAGTTGCACTTGAAAGTTGTTAGAAACAATTTACAATGTTTCCAGTCTGAGAATACATACATAATTATAGTGAGTTTAGAACTACAATCAAAAACTATTAAGTACTTTAAAATAACAAATATAGCTAAAAATAGGAATGTGCTCTGAAAGGAGGGGAAGTAAGTTTCATTTCCAATTAACAGTGAACATTACAATAGGTGAAAGTAATATTTTTACACAAAGTATCTAAACTAAGTTTACAACACAGCCTAATACTCCTTTAAATTTAAAAGTTTATTGGACATAACACTGCGCTTTATAAATATTTTCTTTGTGATATTTTGACTTTTATTCAAAAATCTTTTTCAAATTGAAAGTTGAACAAAGAGCAGTGTTATGACCAAAAACACTTATTTAAAGAATAAATATCTGTTCTACTAGTTTCTTTTATCTAACATATTATAATAATACTGTATAATGTAAGTATATCTAGTAACAACATTATAAACTGAAGGCTAATGCATTGATTTTCTGGTAAACCACATGCAATTGAAGAGCTTTTATAATCTCTTGTGTGCAACATATCAAAACGGTGATATTATGAAATTGGGCTTGGTATTACTGAGTCACCTAGGCAATCAATATTTTCTATAATATATTAAAGTGTGGGAACCACTAAATATTGCACCTCCACCAAATACGTGACCAGAAAATAATAATTTGATTAAAATTAAGATTGACCCAGTGACTCCATTAAAGAGTTATTCACATGAAATAACTTCTACTTATGACCTGATTTATGTTGGAACCGGGCATTTGATTATTAGTTTATTTTATTATTATTATTATTATTATTATTATTATATTATTATTATTATTATTATTATCATTATTATTATCATTAAAATTATTAACATTAAACTCGATTGCCGGAGGCCATGGGTTCTGTGATCAATCCCCAGCCATATCGGACTTTTACAATTGATATGACACGTCGTGCCCAATGCCCATTAAGCTTGGTATTTCTTTCGAACACATACATCAATTTCTCCTATCAATAATGAAAGTTCCCCCAACTGGGGATCGAACATAACCCTCTGGCATTCAGAAATTGTGATATTTTTAGTTTGCTGATAGTGATAGTTAATTAATTAGTTAGTTAGTTAGTTAATGTTGTTTTAGGGCACTCAACAGTAGAGTTATCAGTGCCCATGTCAAGTGTATTGGAATCTTCCAAATTTTCTTTTTCCATAATTGTGGATTACTACCATGTTTTCTTCCTTCCAAAGGGAGGAACGTAAGGGAAGACGCGGGAGGTAAATGGGAAGGAGTGAGGATGTTGGATAGGATGGGTTAAACTGGGTGAGAACGGAGGAGTGCTCGCTGCAGAGGGCCGGCAAGTATGGAGAAGAAAAAAGTGAAAGAAGAAAATAAATATGAGTAAGGCTGTGTGAATGAAGAAAGGTGCGATAAAAAGTTGCGCGAGAGCTCGCTCTGCAACACGTACCCCAACCGACCAGAGCTCGCCCTTAGTTTTGGGGAATACACTACTCCCCTACTCACAGGCCAAACCACGGGAAGGTAGCGAGTTGGACTTCGTTAGTAAATAGTTAAAAAATCGAGAAGGTATTTAAGATGTTTCATATTATCTTCATGATCTTGATAGAGGTGCTGGGTAAGTTCACATTTCATCAGTCAATAAAATTAAAATATAATCACATTTAATAGATTAACTGTGGTGTATGTTTTTTATTAGGCTTTCGGTGTAACTTCTCATCACTGGGTCCCCTAAAAACAAAACTGTTCCAGGCAAATATCGAACGATTCCGTTTGAATGTTTTATAACATAGGTTAGGTCTCCAGCAAGGCTCCACACGCACAAGCGCACGCTCGGCCCTTCGGCAGCACAATGCACAACATTCATCACCCCCTTTGTGACCAAAACTTGTGCCAAATAAAAAAAAGTAATTCGATTTGCGTATAGTAATAATAGAGAATTAAAATATCTAGTCAAGGTGGCTGAGGTTAATGAGATTCCTTACCAGCTTTCGAAGTTTGGCCTCGTCCCAGATTTCTTCAATATCCTGCTCTTTTCCGTTGACAACAGCACTCGTCTGAATCTAAAAATAAGAAAAACACCTTCATTAATGATGAGAAACCTATTAATAAAGGATAACATGGAACGTTCTCGTTGACACCATCTTGAAACTGAAAATGTTGTGTAAACCCCAACGACAAGAAAATCAACAAGTCGCACTTACACAGTTACACGTGCTATTTGTACTCCACCGAGAATATATTGCAAAAGATTCACGAGCATGTGCGTATGTTGGTTCATATCTCGCTAACCCTACCAAGGGGTTAAAGCACAGATAATATACACTTACAAGGGGTTATGGTGTCCTAGTTATTACTCAGAAATGAGCAAAATGGAGGTATACATGTGTCTTTTTGAGAACAAGGATACATGAAATGTGCGTAACACGCCTTTCACAATTACACAGTTTGTGACCTCTATCCAGGTTCAAGACGGGAGATGGTCCGTTAAAACGAGCGTGTATATGGAATCCATTTTTCCAGGAGTTCATAAATGATTTAGAACTAACATGATTTAAGTAACATATATGGAGGGCTATTATGTCTCTCAGACTCCGTTTAGAATTACTAGCGTTCTACGCGAAGCGGGGGGACTCAACCGTCGTTCGTCCATTTATCCGAAGAATTTTACCCGCGTAAAACACTAGAAATATAAATGAAGTGTCACCGAAAGCGGTTGCTCATGCGTAAGGAGTGTAACTCTGATTCGGGAGATCACGGGCTGACCGCCGTTTATGTGTTAACATTTTAAAGCTCAATAGTGCAACACAAAAAACAGAAACGGCTCACTGGAATTACGGTGCACAACTATGGATCGCGATACATTGCCATTTTTTCCCTTCAAGAACGATACAAATAATAGCCTCGCTTAAACTTCAGTTGAATTTCACGAATAAGCTACACATATCTAAAAATAAAACACTTCAAATTTATACGAGAAATGTGCACGTGGAGTTGTTAGCCAATACCAAAGCTAAGTGCAAAACAGTTAAAATAAACAACGCAATTGATTGCAAAGCTCAAAGCTGTCAATACATTGAAATAGACGTAGGAACCGAAGATAATGTGCACTTAGCCTATATGTATGACCTACTAAAAGGGCGATTCGCACAAATGTTTCACAGTTTTGTATTGAGGTGTTCATGGTTTGTTCGTCTTGAGCTGCTTCCAATACAGAAAGTTCAGGGTACTGAGGATCTATCGTAACAGATATCAATACGGTATAAGCGAAATTGTAAACGGTGACCTGGGATACGTCACAGGAACGAAGCGCATAATTGAATTATTTAATTGAGTTGTGGGATTGATTGGGAACATAATAGATGCACAAAGTATTGTGTTGTATGCACTGCGAAACTAATAGGAACGTTTTATTTGCATGTGAAAACGGTAGTCGCTTTACGAGTGCGAGTCGCATTTTGTTACAAGTGCGTCGTAAATTTTCAAACCCTTATATCCTCTGGTGGCAGATTGAGGTTCGACAAGGTAGTGTTTTGGTAGCCTACTGACAGTTACAAGTACGCGTTGAATGAATGACTGTTATTGACGTCACTATACCGGATCTACAGTTCGTACCTGCTGCCAGAAACAAATTTAAATACTTTTTAATTTGTGTGTCTATATTATGTTATCTCACCTGTAGCATGGGGGTATAAAACATGGAACTGTGCCATAGAAACTCATGAATGCCACGCTTGTAAATAAGTTTACTAGACTTCCGGCCGGCTTGGTTGGTGCTTGAAATATAAACCGATTAACTTGGTTTTGCATAGATCTTAACATTAATATTACGTATTTTAGTTTTTGCATTATTTAATTAGTACTAGGCCGCTTTGCGAACGCTTTTTCCAGTCGCGTTGATGAGTAACCCTTTTTTTTAAAAAATATTTCTGTCTAATGATTACGTTTTTAAGTGGGATCTCATTACTTTTTCTATAGTTACTTGATATTACTTTGTTAAATTATACACCTGTAAAAGGCTTATATTAAAACCTTTATTTCTATGAATTTTGACCAACTTTTTCAACTTTTTCATTCAAAATGCACTACATCACTATAATCTGTATGTCAATGTAAAATATGAACTTTGCAGCCCCACCCGTTTGGTCAGAATTGGCCCAAATGTCACGAAAATATCGTATTAAAAACCGGGGGAAAATCGTAAAAGTACGATTTCTATAAGAAATATTTCTTCAAATGTCTCTTAAATCACAACATATATAATTTCAGTGATTTAAAACGTTCCCATAAAGTTTCATCAAGATCGGAGAAGCCGTTTGCCATATATAACGAAAATATCTCATTAAAATCGAAAAAATCGTAAAAGTACGATAATCATAAGAAATATTTGATCGATTGTACCTAAAAATGTAACAAGTCAGTTCAAAGATTTCGAAGGTGCCCTCAAATTTTCATCAAGATCGCACATGCCGTTTACCTGGTAGAGCGCAAAAACAGACAAAAATACAAAAAACAAAACAAAACAAAAACAACCGATTATTTTAAAATTGTGAAATGTGAAATGAAATTTAAGTCTTCATTTCACTCATCCAATTAATTTAACATCAATCGTCAACTCAGTAACGTAGACTAAGGATATATATTTTTTTAAATTTTAGTTCGACAGGTAGGGTACTTTAAAATTACTAGGAAGCTTCGCAAACGCTTTTTCAGGCGCGTTGTTGGATGAGCGTATTTGGTGCATTGAGCTGTAACGTGTTATGCAGATTTTCTGTTGTTCTGTGAAAAAATCATAACAATCGGGTGAAGCATGTAGGTGTTATATGTCAAAGAAGTTTTTTTAAGGGGAAAAAAGCGTAAAATTGAGATTTTCATGAGAAATAATTTTTCGATTGCGCTCAAATTTCACACGAATATATTAATTCATAAAATTAAGGTTCTGTTAAAAAATCATTACAATCGGATAAAGCATGTAGGTGTTATAAGTCAAAGACATTTTTTTTAATCGAAAAAATCGTAAAATTGCGATTTTCATGAGAAATAATTTTTAGATTGCACTAAAAAAAGTGGCAGTTCTAAGTTCAGAGATTTCGAAGGCCTCCAGAAAATTTCATTGCAATTGGAGTATCGGTTTAGCCGGAATCGTGTTAACAAACACACAAAAATACAAACAGAAAAAAAACAAGAAAATCGAAAAAATCGTAAAATTGCGATTTTCATGAGAAATAATTTTTCGATCGATTTTTCGCACGTGGCAGTTCTAAGTTCAGAGATTTCAAAGGTCTCCAGAAAATTTTATCGCAATTGTAGTATCGGTTTAGCCGAAATCGTGTTAACAAACAAAAGAAAAAAAAACAATCCGTTTTTTTTTCTCCAGTGTAGTAAAATGGAATCTTCGCTTCGCTCGCTACGCTCATCCAATTATGCTTGTGCCTAAATAATATTTTAAACCTATTAGATTGCTATGGTGAAGATTAACCCATTGCACTCGTATGCCAGATGTCAGCCGATATGGGTGTTTCACCACACCTAACTTTACCCCAATGTTAATTTTTTTTTAATAACATTTATAAACGTTATAACTTTTTACTGGGGCTAATTTGGCCAAAATTGGTGTCATTTCATTCCACCGCCATGCAAAGTAATTGGATGAGCGTAGCGAGCGAAGTGAAGATTCCATTTCACTACACTGGAGAAAAAAAACCGGAATGTTTTTTTTTTCTTTTTGTATTTTTGTGTCTGTTAACACGATTCCGGCTAAACCGATACTCCGATTGCGATGAAATTTTATGGAGGCCTTCGAAATCTCTAAACTTAGAACTGCCACGTTTTTGAGCGCAATCGGGAAAATTTTTTCTCATAAAAAACGCAATTTTACGATTTTTTTCGATTTTTAAAAAATTTCTTCGACTTATAAGTAACACCAACATGCTTTATCCGATTGCAATGATTTTTTCATAGAAGCTTAATTTTATGAATTAAGATATTCGTGTGAAATTTAAGCGTAATCGAAAAATTATTTCTCATGAAAATCGAAATTTTACGGGTTTTTTCTTTTTTAAAACCAGTCTTTGACTTATAACACCTACATGCTGTATCCTATTGTAATATTTTTTTCACAGAACCTTAATTTCATGAATTAATATATTCGTGTTAAATTTGAGCGCAACCGAATAATTATTTCTTATGAAAATTGCAATTTTACGATTTTTTTTAAAATTACAATTAATTAAAAATTAAGTTTATTTTTTATTTAATTTAATTTAATTTAAAAAATCTTCAACTAAGTAATGATTTTTTCACAGAACAACAGAAAATCCGCGTAACACATGGCAGCTCAATGCACCAATTACGCTCATCCAACAACGCGGCGGGACTTAAGCGTTTTCCTAGTAAATACAATAATTGGAGTCCAAAGGGCTAATATGCATACAACAAACCATTTATGCATAATGCAAAACTGGTAGGGCCTATCAACTGCACATATAGTCTGGGGTCTATCCGCATATTGAGGCCGAACCTAGGACAAATTGCAACAGAAGCGAATTTGGTATCATTGTATTCAGTAAAACTAGGAAAACGCTTAAGTCCCGCCGCGTTGTTGGATGAGCGTAATTGGTGCATTGAGTAGCCAAGTGTTATGCGGATTTTCTGTTGTTCTGTGAAAAAATCATTACTAAGTTGAAGATTTTTTTAAAATTCATTTAAATTAAATTAAAAATATATATATATTTTTTTTTAATTAATCGTAATTTAAAAAAATAATTAAATCGTAAAATATCGATTTTCATAAGTAATAATTAATTATTCAATTGTACTCAAATTTCACACGAATATATTAATTCATAAAATTAAGGTTCTGTGAAAAAATTATTACAATCGGATAAAGCATGTAGGTGTTATAAGTCAAAGAATTGTTTTAAAAAAGAAAAAAGACGTAAAATTTCGATTTTCATGAGAAATAATTTTTCGATTGCGCTTAAATTTCACACGAATACCTAAATTCATAAAATTAAGGTTCTGTGAAAAAATCATTAAAATCGGATCAAGCATGTAGGTATAAGTCGAGAAATTTTTAAAAAATCGAAACAAATCGTAAAATTGCGATTTTCATGAGAAATAATTTTTCGATTGCGCTCAAAAACGTGGCAGTTCTAAGTTCAGAGATTTCGAAGGCCTCCATAAAATTTCATCGCAATCGGAGTATCGGTTTAGCCGGAATCGTGTGGACAAACAGACAAAAATACAAAAAAAAAAGAAAAAAAATACATTCCGGAATTTTTTCTCCAGTGTAGTAGAATGGAATCTTCGCTTCGCTCGCTACGCTCATTCAAAAACAAAATAAAATAAAAAAACGCGTAAGTCCCGCCGCGTTGTTGGATAAGCGTAATTGGTGCATTGAGCTGCCATGTGTTATGCGGATTTTCTGTTGTTCTGTGAAAAAGTCATTACTTTGTTGAAGTTTTTTTTTTTTAAATGAAATTAAATAAGAAATTAACTTAATTTTTTTTAATTAATCGTAATTTTAAAAAAGGAAAAAATTCGTAAAATTGCGATTTTCATGAGAAATAATTTTTCGATTACGCTCAAATTTTACACGAATATATCAATTCATAAAATTAAGGTTCTGTGATAAAATCATTACAATCGGATAAAGCATGTAGGTGTCGTCGTAGTCGAAGAAATTTTAAAAAATCGAAAAAAATCGTAAAATTGCGATTTTCATGAGAAATAATTTTTCGATTGCGCTCAAAAACGTGGCAGTTCTTAGTTCAGAGATTTCGAAGGTCTCCATAAAATTTCATCGCAATCGGAGTATCGGTGTAGCCGGAATCGTGTTAACAGACAGACAAAAATACAAAAAAAAAGAAAAAAAAAACATTCCGGATTTTTTTCTCCAGTGTAGTGAAATGGAATCTTCGCTTCGCTCGCTACGCTCATCCAATAACCCATAGAGAATCCCCTAAAGTCCCCATAGGGTGGGTGGGTCTAATCATCCCCTAAATGAATTAAATGATTGATGATGATGTATCTCCTAATAATTGTACCAATGATCATTGAATAATAATACATAAATGAAAATGTAATTAAATTGAATTTAAAAAAATTGTATTTCTGAAACCTAATAACAATGGTATGTAATCAAAGCTTATTTAAGGGTCTTTCAAATAAATATATTTCAACTGTTAAAAATAATTTTGTGGCCAGTAGAGGTCAATGAATGTAAAATTTGGTATTTTTTAAAATATAATTTGGTAAACATTTTTCTATTGGCACAATAATGTTTAATAATGGTCATATTGTTGTTAATTAATAATTAGTAAATAAGTCACACTTGATAAGGTATAAAACAATCATGGCAGAAAAAGGTTATTGGATGAGCGTAGCGAGCGTAGCGAGCGAAGCGAAGATTCCATTTCACTACACTGGAGAAAAAAATCCGGAATGTTTTTTTTTTTCTTTTTTTTTTTTTGTATTTTTGTGTGTTTGTTAACACGATTCCGGCTAAACCGATACTCCGATTGCGATGAAATTTTATGGAGACCTTCGAAATCTCTGAACTTAGAACTGCCACGTTTTTGAGCGCAATCGGGAAATTTTTTCTCATAAAAAACGCAATTTTACGATTTTTTTCGATTTTTTAAAAATTTCTTCGACGTATAACACCTACATGCTTTATCCGATTGTAATGATTTTTTCACGGAACCTTAATTTTATGAATTTAAATATTCGTGTGAAATTTTAGCGTAATCGAAAAATTATTTCTCATGAAAATCAAATTTTACGGGTTTTTTTCTTTTCTAAAACAATTCTTTGACTTATAACACCTACATGCTTTATCTTATTGTAATGATTTTTTCACAGAACCTTAATTTCTTGAATTAATATATTCGTGTTAAATTGAGCGCAATCGAATAATTATTTCTTATGCAAATTGCAATTTTACGATTTTTTTCTTTTAAAAATTACGATTAATTAAAAAATTAAGTTAATTTTTTATTTTGTTTTATTTAATAATAAAAATTAAGTTAATTTTTTATTTAATTTAATTTAATTAAAAAAAATCTTCGACTAAGTAATGATTTTTTCACAGAACAACAGAAAATCCGCGTAACTCATGGCATCTCAATGCACCATATACGCTCATCCAACAACGCGGCGGGACTTAAGCGTTTCCCTAGTTATTACAATCTGTAGGACCACGAACCTACGAGTATGTAGTCAAAAATCTGCATACTTACGTTTAGGAGCACAAAAATCATGTTACGTAAAAATATTATTCACCGATAGAGGTTTCTCACGTACTACGGATCGTGACTATAATTTGAGACGTGCCTGGATCAAAACCCACGCTTTAAAATCCTTACTGAAGGTTTTTCTCATGGATTTCCTAACAATATAGTCGACAAAATCTCAGACTAAGCCCCATAATATAGCCCTTGGATTTGTTATTTCAACCAAATTCACACCCTATACGGTTGTTTTTGTTGGCGCCATGAAGGTGCTGTGCTAACATGTGCTGCATGGTGTAAACGAGTTTTATACAGCACTTCCGTGACGTCACAGCCAAGATGGCAGCGCCCACAAATCTCTACTAAAACTACCGTATAAGTAGTAGGAATTGAGGTTGTCTACGGGAAGATTTGATTTCACAAAACCTACCTAGGTGACCTCTGCGCTGTACACTCAGGTTTCCCTTAAAAAAGCCATTTTTTGCGTTTTCAAGGTGTTTCCCAGCCGCCATGAAACGTGAAATGAACTTTAAGTACGTCATAATCAGAGCTATTTAGGTACCTGACAACCCGTGCCAATTGTGGTTGGGGTGCGAACATTCCTTCCGAGTTAAAAATGGGATGAAAAATTTGTCAAGTTTCTATAGTTACAGATTGAAATTAGGTCTATATAACCTTGATTTTGATGATTTTTTTTCTTTTCTTTTTTTACTTTTTCTTTCACAAGGCACTATAGTCTATATTATAACCAAAACGTTAATGTCAATGCCTACTACTTATAGGGTGTGAATTTAGTTGAAATAACAAATCCAAAAGGCTATTTTATGGTGCTATGGTCTGTGATTTAGTCGAATATTTTTAAGGAATTCCATGAGAAAAACCATCAGTAAGGATTTTCAAGTGTTGGTTTTGATCCAGGTACGTCCCAAATTATAGTCTCGATGCGTAGTTCGTGAGAAACCTCTATCGGTGAATTATATTATTACGTAACATGGTTTGTGTGCTCCTAAACGTAAGTAAACAGATTTTTGACTACATACTCGTAGGTCCATGGTGTCATACAGATTGTAATAACAACATTTTTCTGCCATGATTGTCTTATGCCTTATCAAGTGTGACATATTTACTAATTATTAATATCAATGTGACCATCATTAAACATTATTGTGCCGATAGAAATACGTTAAGCAAATTATATTGAAAAAATACAAAATGTTACCTTCATTGACCTCTGCTGGCCACAAAATTAATTTTAATCAATTGAAATATTTTTTTATTTGAAAAACCCTTATATAAGCTTTAAAATAAATAAAAATAAATTGTATTTAGAGTCTACCCACTCAGTTATATAAATGATTTTCAGTGGGGGGCAGTAAATCAAAGCAACCAAGCCAACCCTGTAGGCCCCGACGCAATCGACGAGTGAGCGATAACCAACCAAAGATCGATATTTTTAATAGGAAATATACTAATCAGTGGTATCAGTCAGTGCGAACACCCGCGAATCAACGCCAGAATCAACAAGGCTGATTCAGAACAACTCTGAATTTATTATGTGCTTCGTTGCTAGGACGGTTCCAAAGTCACCGTTTACAAACTCGTAAGACGAGAACTGACGGACATAAGGCCAAATCAGAAGTTAAAAAACTTCTGACTTTGACGGGAATCGAACCCTGGATCTTCTGCATTGGAAACAGATACGCTAACCACAAGATCAACTAGCCACATTGCCATTACATACCACCACATTACATACCATATGGTTACTAGGTTTCAAAAATACATTTTTTAGAATTTAATTTTATTACATTTTCATTTAGGGGATGATTTGTCCCAATGGGGATTTTAGGGGATTTTTATGGGTTATTTTGTTTTTTTCCCCTGAATCCAATGATACCAAATTCGCTTCTGTTGCAATTTGTCCGAGGACAACTTGGAGACCCCGGACTAGTATAAAGCTAACTAAGCAGAAAATGAAAAAAAAAAACACAATAGACCCAAATGCAATTAATATAATAATACAAAAGCAATGACAAATATGGAAACGTCATTTGGTCCGGGAGAACATCTGGTCAAAAGGAAAATATATTAGGCCTTCTATATATAGGCATATATAGGGCCTAAATGCATTTACAAAGTTACTTACCTTCAGGTAACGAGGCACATTTTGAATTGTGTCAACATCATTTCCCTTCTTTCAGTTATTGTGAGAATTTTTACGTTTATAAAGTTTCGTTCACATAATAATATACAAATTATTAATGCTTGAAATTTATCGACGTAATTTATTATTCAGAGACTTAAACATTGTAATCAAATATATAGATCCAAGAAAAACTTGTAACAGGTTAGAAAAAAATGAAAAGCGCACTTTAAGCTGACTCATACCAACCCCATAAAAAAGAGAGAGCACATTGAGTACGTTTCAAAATTCGTTTATAAACTGCTATTTATAAACGCGGTCGATCACTGATCAATACATCATGAAGTGCATTTAACTATTATTTGAAGGTCAGACAGCGACGTCTATTTTAGCACCTTACAGATCGGACGTCGCATCGTGGTGTGACTTATCGAACTGGTTCTTTAATATCATCACAATGAATGCCAACGTCCGTGTTGACCGCGAGAAAGAATGTTACGATTTCCTCGTTGTTTGCCGAGGGTGAACGAGACGAGATCGCGGCGGACATGCACCTCTGGGTTGCCGGCAGGCCCAACAGAACCTGGCGCTAAACCAAAGGCAAGAGCTGTCGTGACCAAAATAGGCGCGATTCGTCGTCGTAAAGCAACGACGGCGAGGGCCTCTATGGAGCGCGCTAGCTATTTCGGGCGCCCATCTGCCGACACCGACGACTGCCAAAAACGCACAACGATGGGCCACGTGGTCGCTAGCCCACCGAGATAAACAGAGAAACCCAGGCCAAACACAGAGAGTGCATGGTCACTCCACCAGGAAGTGCGCGCGCACACGGGCGTCGCGACGGAGCTGCACATTGCGTCGGTAGAGCCAAGCAAGGGGCTTTATTAACAAATGCATGCGTTCCAGGTCGTCTGAGAACAAGGAAGTGCGACTTATTATTCGCCATTCCCCTTAGGAGGGCGGGGGGGGGGGGGGGGGGCTCGGCCCATCGACCTTCTGATCGTATACATACCACCCCGGGGTGGGTAGAACTATTATTCAGCATTTTTATATTGTTGCCAAGAATTTAAACAAGCATTCTTATTTTCGGCAGAACTGCCGTACTTCCGTTTGAGGTGGTTCGACAAACAAGGCAATGTCGCTCACGTGATGCCAAGATACTCGAGCAACTCTCTGTTTGGGGGATGGGGGTCTTCAGCCGCCATTGTCTTATTTCAGGTTCAGGACATACTTGGGAATATTGCTAAGTATTAGCGACATCTCTGCGTTTATTTCCTTCATAACGCAACTCTTGATTGCATTATAATACTGCTCCAAAATACGCAAGCTCCTAAGGATGATGTTATGTATGTGGTGTTGTAAGGGGGGGGGGGGGGGTTGCTCACACATACTGTAATATTGCAAAATATTTACATCATCCCCAAGTTTACTTCCTTAAATGCGGCTCTGGATTGCAGCCTTGTATTGTTGCTATATGCCCTATTGCACATGCACACACAATGACTCTAGAATTTATCTGTATAGGTTCTAGTCACCGCCGCCCGGCAGTGGTTCCCAACCTTTTTCATCTCACAGCCCGGCAAAATGATAGCTATAGTAGTATAGGTGTTCAATACATGTGGATAAAGCCAATTGTAAGGACCGGCGTGGCTACAAGGTGTCTGGCGAATTTTTTGGGGGTGTTTTTATACCGTAAGTCCCCAAGAACAGCAATCTGAGCGACGAAGGGAAGAGGCAACCGGAAGAAAGTGTCACAGGAAACATCGTTCAAATCATCGTTAAAAATATATTAATAAATTACTAACTATCGATTGTTAAACTGTTGTAGTGTGTTTATTATTACGATGTTTTACTAAGAATTTAACTAAGAATAATGCGCGTTTATAATAATGGTTGTTTCTAAGCTCGGGTCATTCCTGAGGACCTGTTTCCGCGCAACAAGCCTGTCATACATTCATACTCTTTAATAAAAACGCTTACATGGTCTTCTCTAAACTTTTTGTAGCCGTTTTTCACATAAACCAACATATTTTATTTTCTAACTCAGTTAACGCAACAAATTAATTAATTGAAAACAGAGTACGGATTTAAGCCATTCATCCCGTACACGTAAAATAATTGATGCGCGTAGCGAGCGTAACGAGCGAAGTGAAGATTCCATTCCACTACACTGGAGAAAAAAATCCGGATGTTTTTCTTTTTTTTCTGTTTGTATTTTTGTGTTTGTTAACACGATTCCGGCTAAACCGGGGAAGCGCCGGAACTTTCCTGGTTTCAGATTATTGTTACTGATTCTTTTAATTCGATCTTGTTTTTTTCTAGAGGCCTTCGAAATCTCTGAACTTAGAACTGCCACGTTTTCGAGCACAATCAAAAAATTATTTTTCATGAAAATCACCTTATATATTTTTTTTCATTTTTAAAAAATATTAAAAAATTTCTTCGACTTATAACACCTACATGCTTTATCCGATTGTAATGATTTTTTTACAGAACCTTAATTTTATGAATTAATATATTCGTGTGAAATTTGAGCGCAATCGAAAAATTATTTCTCGTGAAAATCGCAATTTTACGCTTTTTTTCGTTAAAAAAAATTCTTTGACTTGTAACACCTACATGCTTAATTCGATTGTAATGTAGTGTGTAATGTAATGTGCGCCCCTGATCCTCATGTCATCGTCGTACAACTTAAAACAATATTACCAAGCGTGTCTCGCAGGCCATAGCAGTGGGAAAACGAATTGCGTCGCTTGTTTGTGTATTAAGTAGCGGTGGAGGTACCGGATTACGACTTTTCAGACTCTTTGGGGTGGAACGCCACTCTCCCATTTCCCCAAAGGTCACCAAAAACATTCTGTTTCATCCTTGTTGAAGGGCAGAGCCAAAGAAAAATACGCGTGTCAGTCGGACATTGCGTTCAGATTTTATCGTCATCAGACGTGACACATGCACGCACAGCAGGGCGGACAGAAAAGTTATAGGCTTGTAAATGAGAGCTTCGGTCCCTAACAGGAATACATCAGTAGAATAAAATAAAGGTAGAATCTAGAGATGTACGGTATCATTACTTGATGAAGTATTGAAAGAAAATTACTAAAACTCCCTGCTATAATGTAGGATAGGCCTACCATCCCCTGCAGTGGAAGGCCTATTCCTATTTGAACCACCGCAGAAGGTCATCAAAAAGTAGTAAATTTGCTTTAAGTTGATTGCTACTTGAATAATTACAGATTTTCAATTAAACTACAAGTCACACTCTACTTATCACAAATTTTAAGTTAAGATTGGAATGCTTTTGACTGACGTGTGTTTACAGTAGACATGGGTCCACTGGACTCAGACGCCTTGGGTTCGGGGAACAATGGTGCTCACATTCTAGTGTGGGAAGACAACAAGGCACCTTGGAAGCTGTCCTAGTAAAATAACTAAATTTACTCGTCAGTTCAGCCCACACGATCGCGGTAATGCAACAGGGAAATAGCCTACGCGAAGGTTGTATCCTGCGCGTCATCACATGCGCACAACCTCCAGTATCAATCACTTCTACATGGGTGAAGAATTTCCGACTCTTTGGCAATGTTGTGTTACCTTGAAACAGAATATATATAATAATTTCGAATTAATACTGCATACTAAATGTATATTGTATTATGTATTTTCTTTTAGCTTTTACACTAAATACTACACCACTCCGACTCCCACAATCAAATGAAACTCTTAGTTGTCATATAAAATATTACAGTGGAGTATTTAAGTTCCCATTGAAGATTAGCCAGAGTGCGAAGACAATAGATAGCAGAGCATTGTAGCAGAGTGTGTTTTTGTTTGTTTTGTTTTTTACATTTTTTCGCTTTCATCTGACAATTTTATTGAATCAAATGTATCAATCAAACAAATATATTATATGATTTTAATTTATTTAAATCAACAACTTCCACATTCATCAGAATTAAATTGACATAATTAAAATTATCCCAGGGTTAAAACAGGTCAATGTTGATAGACACCGGCACCGCGATTTTGTTTAAATTTAGGTCCACTCCATAAATAAGTTTGAACTAAACCGTTTTACATTTCTTATAAACATTGACGACAATTGCTATGAATCAATAACTATGTCCTAAAGCGGGCTTATGCTTAAAAACCTTATATTCATCCTATGATCGATTTAAGACGCCAAGTTTTTATTCTATCGGACGCTAAATGAATGGACTTTTCTACGACGTTTTAACTTTCGCCATATTTGAATAGCAACGTTGATATTGTCGTCACTAACATATCGAATTACGGAAACCAACGACAACGAGATAGAATAGAGTTGACGGAAACAGTTTTGCTTATCATTTAAAAGTCCCTTATAAAAGCAGTGAATGTCAGAGTCCCCAAAAGGCAAATATTCCAGACAAATTTTCAAAAATCGTATTGTTGAAGTCTTTTATTGACCGTCTACAGATAAAAAAAAGTAAGATTTTTATTAAAACAATCGTTCGATAAAAAATGGCAACATATTTATTTTCTACGGCTAGTTGATGGGTCATGTGGTAATGGTATGCCACCTGTAAATAACTCTGAATCATTATCTGTATGACGAGTAAGTTGGACACCTTTCACATATCCGAGTCCTTGACAGGAGGAAGATAGAACTGGCAAGAGTATCGTGTCAAACCTATTTTTATTTGAACACCATTCTACCGAAGTCAAAGTAGCGACCCACTAACACGTATATTACTCGATGTATGAAGGAAGATTCAAAATGTAACATGTCGTTTATTGTAGTATTATTTATTAGATATCAATAATGTTGACATTGCGTGACATGTTTTGACAAAGTAACAACCAGGGGCATATTATACGATTTATTGTGCTGTTTCGAACTTTGTTCAATCTTAACCAAATAAATTCAAATCAACACATTTGGTGAAATTTGGAATTTAATAAAATAAAATTTTTAAATTTGTGTAGAGCACTACACAAAATGCCACCAAGCTAAACATAGTTTGTGTTTTCGCAACAATTTTTAAGAGGTTGTATGTGAGATGTATGTAAAACAATATTTAAAATGTAATGTAATATAATTTATAAACAATGTACGGTTACGTTATCGGGGTCGTGTTAGTTGAAGAATTGCAGAAGAAACTTTTAGTTTTGAAAGAAGTCGAGTCTAGATAGTATATAAGTTTGCCAGTTATGTGAATACGAGCTATAAACGTTGAGATGTCTGTTTTGGTGCCCACATATGTGCCCGAGCCAAGATATTTACAGTACCTGACGTGCGCATTCCAAGTTCCGACCTATTAAAACTACTTCTCATGAAACGTTATTACACTTGCCAGAAACATCGTGCAATATATTACAATTACAATTAACTGTAATTGTATATGTATGGCACAGAATGAAAAGAAAGGTGTATTATGGACTTTTACTGATATTTCCAAATTATAAATTTATTAAGGACGTATGCATCGAGAATCTTCAATTTTACATTTCACATTTTCACAAAATTAATGATCTACATAGGCCCTACTGCAGAAAAAATTTTGATGCCACTGGAGATGGGTACAATGTCTGGAGTGAGGAAGGTGAGGGGGGGGGTGAGAGGCGGCGGCGAGGTTGAGAATGTGTCATGTTATTTGTGGTTGGTGGGATGCAACCTTAGGGGTTTGCATATCAGACACGGTAACATTTATTTGTAAATGTGTATGGGGGGGGGGAGGTTGATGCGAGTCGATTTAACTACTGATTTCTATTTTACCCATTTAGTCTATAGTTTTATTCAAACAAATAAAAAGTCAACGGATGCATATGTGTAAAAATAAATTAATTATAAGATAATTGTATCGCACATGTTGTTCAATAAATTGAGTTTTCTAAACGTTAGAAATGCGCGGATGCAAATCCCCTAATTACCACCGCGGTTTGTGAACGGGGGTTGAAATGGTGTGTGCATGCAGTAGGTGTACACGAGTCTAGGAACGTCTCCACACGTGAGATCAAGCAAAGATTTCGTAACCAAACCAAATAAGCAATATTTTAGTAAGAAAGTGACGTATGTCTACGGATAAAAATATTCTGAGCTAAAATACTACAAACACCTGCCAAGATTTGGATTGAAATAATAAATACGAGCGATAACACAAATTTATGTCATCTAACACAACAAATGTCATAGGAATAACAAAAATATCTTATTGCTTACATGTAGACTACAAAATTATTTAAAACATTTTGATCAGGGGCTTTTATCGGAATTTCGCAAATAAGTTATGTTGAAGGTATCACGACATATATCATACAAAAACAATTTGTCAAATGAATACGGCGAAACAAAAACTCACCTCTTTTCCCCGGGAATACAAGAGTCTCGATGTTGGTGCACTGAACAACACTGACTAACTGAACACACGAAGAACAGGACGATAAGTTGGCCAAGAATCGGGGCCCAAATTAGCACCGATGAACCAAACATTGGCTAGCGAGTCTTACGATTCTTCTCCTCGTAGCCGCCAGGATCTAGTGTATGGGCCGGGGATCGAGCACGGGCGGAAACATTTCGTAAGTGTATACATGCACCATGCCGCTTCGCTAACGCTTTTTACAGTCGCGTTGATGGATGAGCTTTTATGTTTGATTATCGGACCAAATATCACGAAAATATCCTATTAAAAATCAGGAAAAAATCGGGGGAAAATCGTAAAAGTATTATTTCTATGAGAAATATTTCTTCAAATGTCTCTAAAATCATAACATATATAATTTCAGTGATTTTAAACGTTCCCATTAAAGTTTCATCAAGATCGGAGTAGGCCTAGCCGTTTGCCCGGTCGCGGGCCAACAATCACGAAAATATCTCTTTAAAAACAAAAAAATCGTCAAGTACGATAATCATAAGAAACATTTGATCGATTGTATACCCAAAAACGTAGCAAGTCTATAAGTTCAGAGATTTCGAAGGTCCCCTCTAATTTTCATCAAGATCGCATAATATGCCGTTTGCCCGGTAGAGCGCGAACAAACAAACTGACAAAAGAAGAAAAGAAAAAGAAAAAAAACAAGAGCTAATTTTTTGGGGGGTCGGTGAAATCGAAGTCTTCGCTTCGCTCATCCAACTATAAGCATGAGTCAAGAGTAACGCTATTAAATAATATATTTTTTTAAGTGGTGGGGAAAATTACAAACGTAAGTATTGGCAACAAAGCAATCTATTTCTGTTTTTCTATTTTTAATACTCTGCTTGAAAAATATGAACTTGCTGGCAAGTCTGAGGCGAACATTGCAGTCGACCTGAAATGCACCCGATTGACCGGTATGGATAAGCTAACCAAACGCGATGCTCGCAGTTTTAAAAATACCATCAGCATAGGCAAGACTTGAGTGAGCTGACGGAAGAGTTTCTCAAGATTTTGTGTTTTCGAAAGTAGGGCACTCGGCCACAATAAAAAAACAGAAACCATTTACAAAACCATCAGTCATAATTTGACAACAGCACAAAAGACTTGGACAAGCAGTGGTGGATCCAGGGGGGGGCGTTAAGGGCGATTGCCCCCCCCCCTTGATTCTTAAAATGTTACATTTTGATCTAATGATTATTACAATCCTGTAACGTGTTGATAACATACCAAACTGTATGGTAAATTTTATAAAACTTATTGAAATATACCCTCTTTATAGGCATTAAAACACATTTTTAACCAAGAATTTAAAAAAATCCCTGCGGGGCTGAGCTGGGGGCCGCGCCCCCAGACCCCTTTGCATTACGCAAGCTCAATCGCCACCCCCTTACAGAGGTCCTAGATCCGCCCCGGTGGACAAGAAACAACGAAGCACCTTTGTTCGCGTTAAGTTTTGCAAAGTGTAGGCCTACTACTATTATATATCCATGTGTGACGAACCTTGATCTATTTTCGCAACCCGTGCCTTGCTTTACTCATCCACGAAATGAAGTGATCATATTGTTTTGTTCTATTCGACACAAGCTGCTAATTAGTTAAGGTTACGATATCACAAGACACAAGGGCGAATTCTATTTCGATCTCAATTTTTAATGAACAACTAACAACATCGTCGCGGCCTGATCCCGTTATAGGGGTATAGTCACATTGCTAATAGTGGGCCGTTTTCACGCATACCGATCCTCATATGGTTTATAACGTATGACTTGTTTGTTACTCGTTGATTATATCAATGCCAACCACATGAAGAGGATTTACGACCTGAGGAACCTGAGGAATGACGACTCTCACCAATGCTGACGATGACACGTGCAAAGTACTGAAGGAGCGAAGCATCACTTTTCTGTCCGTCCGTCCGTCCGCATATGCGTGTCATGTTATAGGATCTTCGATTGGTATGCCATATTTGTTTGAAGTTGCCCTTCAACGAGGATAGTATAGAACGTGTTAGAAAGTTCGGATGTTCATGTACTCGGCACCCCCACCACTAGCGAAGCTTGAAACAAGCGTGGAACAATAACGGTAGCTTCGCTCCCTGTTTTGGGAACTCCCGTACCCGTGCTTGTTGATATAACAAACGGTGCCACCTTCAATATTCACATAATTCAGTTACTTATTCGGCTGTCGTTACGTTCCACTGAAATAAAATCTCGCCAAGTGATTTGACGTCATTGAAAAACGCGCCACTCTTACGTGTTCCTAGGTTTTCGTGCGCAGTTTTAAAACAGACTTTCTACATCGACACCAATCATTGACGAGTTTCCAAGTTTCATACGCATTTCAGCGTGACCTCGCTTGGATTTACTAGATGTCAGGAGAAAGAAAGAGGGATTTGAAGAAACTAAAACATAGTTGTTTATTCGTTTATGTCTATCCAATTCAGATGTTTAAACTGATTGATTCACAAAGCAGAAGGAGATTGCTCGTCCAATACCGGCGTGGCCTTGTTTTTTGAAAACTCATAATATTAATGTTAGTTTTAACATTTTAAATGCACGTTTTTATGTTAGGAAATGCGAAAGGCGAGTTTTAAACTAGTCGCAGTCGTAGTCGATATTTATTTCTAGGCATGACTTTTAGAGGCTTTTTATTTGTCGATGTTACTGTATTTAGTGCACATACACTTTCGAAAACTGACAATAATAAACTTCAAAGTTTTGCAAGTTCACTACATAAGTTCACTGCTCGTAATTTCTAAAGGTAGAATCAAATCCAATTGCCTTTCGACTATTGACCAATCCGAAGTTACAGGTATGCGTATCTAATAATACCATTAGGTCTATACTCCGTACTTAACCTGCGATGGGCGGACAGGACGCCACAAGATCAAAGGTATTGCCTGGCTGACCCACCATACCTACCTGGTGAAGAAGGCAGCTACCCTTCACCTTCATCGACGCCAAGTAAAGACAACTATGTAACTCTGCCATTACAAGGATTCTTGCGATAAAATGAATTGAGCAACAGTTTGCCAAACTTGACTTTATGGGTACCTAATCCGGAAGGTACACACAACGAGACACGAACACACTTTAGCAAGTATAGCATTATTACTTGTCACGCATGAAAAATGCACGTATTTTCTAGAACCATAAGACATCTTTATTAGGTCGGGGAAAAGATATCGATATTTCGATAATTATATTTTCGATATCGATTTTTGGACTCCATACGAAAAAAAAACGGAAAAAATCAAAATTTTGTTTTAAAAAACGTTAAAAACGAAAACGAAGATAGGAATTTGTTGAAAAAATCGGTGTGAAAGTCTTTTACGCTGTAAATACCTCCGGAAAATGGATAATAAATTGTTCTTTAAATTTTGATTTTTTGTGGAATTATGGTGGAGGTGCCGGGTAGGCAATAGTAAATTCATCCTGGTAGTGCCGGGTCATTAAAAGTGATCGAGTGTGGGAACGGAAAAATTGTTCTGAATTTCGGCTATAGGCCTACCTTATTTTAACACGTGTTCTAGCAATTCCACTCTTTTCATACAATTTCATTTTTTAAATTATAATTTTTGTGCAAATAATTAAATTTCAATATATTATATATTATTGACATTGAAATTTTCTTGTGATATCGGTAAGTGAATAATATGTCATCGCCCAGTTCTAATGTTTAGTTTATAATGTCTCCGATAGCTAAATTATTGGCAAGAATTTCAGCAGGCCTACTTAAGAGCCAGAGGTCCTGTGTTCGATCGCAGGCGGAACAATGTAGTACAAGTTGGCCTGATGCTAGGGTAGCTCAATGGGCTAGGACATCAGTAGACCTACGTAGAGCTGGACCTGCTGTGTTTGATTGCCAGTCGGAGCAATGTAGTACAAGTTGGCCTGACGCCAGAATTGCTCAATGGGCAAGAACATCAGTATATAATAAAAAAATGAAAATATATAACAGGTATTATCATTAAAAATACAAATCATTAGACTTTTCACTGTTAGAACATCAGTACTTAGGTACAGCTAAAGGTTCAAGAGTATATTATTATACCTAATGAATTATTGTTGTATGGTAGCAATACTGTTATAAAGATTTGTGCTAGATGTCAATTGAACACAGAACCTTTGGCTCTACGTGAACAGTTCTTGCTTTCGGAGCCACATAAACTAACGAGGTCTAAATTATTATTTAACGAGGGAGCGGAGCGACTGAGTGTCTCCATTCAACTCAAACGGCCCTCATTCTGTGATTCTGTGTGTCTGTCTGTACGTCGAAATCAGCCCAACCGCTGAACAGATTGAGCTGAAATTTTAAACAGACATCCGGTAGGAGTTTACTGAGAACTGTTAACAAAATCAGCTAGATCCATTGCGATTTAAGCCTACAATAAATAAAAATGTGATTTTCAAAACTATCGATAGCATTTGTTTAGTAGCAGCCAGCGGGCCGAGATCTACCTGGCTGGCATGGCTTAGTGGTAAGCATTTAGCCTACCGCACGGAGGGTTGGGGTTCGATGCCCGTTAGTTAGAACTTTTTTATATTTTTACACCCACATATTATTTTTGAGAGGTGTTAAATTGAGCAAACATTCAAAACGCAACATGTCCAATCTAGTTGGTTTTGAGATAATGAGCAAAAACTATTACACAGGAGTGTGCACACATATCATAACAACAATGAATATGACAATTTAAGAAAAAAATATAAACATTTAAACTGTAATAATGATATCTTTCAAATTTTGCTATTTTGGTTTTGGCTTAGGTTTTTGATATGGACATGTTGCATTTTGAATCAAAATAGTGGACATGTTGCGTTTTGTTTCAAATTGTTTTGCGTTTTGAATCGAAATAGTGGACATGTTGCGTTTTGTTTCAAATTGTTTTATTTTATTTTATTTTATTTTGATTTGTATTAATTTTATTATATTAATATATTTTTATTTATTATTATTAATTTTAATGAAAATTTTATTTATTTTAATATTGGAACCTTCAAAATCCTCCAAAGGCATTCAAAGGCTCCAAAAGAATTCCAAAATTGTTTTATGTAAACTCAATTGTAACCTTACTAACCTTGATACCTTGAGACATGGGCGGGAAATCTACTCACGATTATCTGATTGGTTCTTATGGACATGTTGCATTTTGAAAAAAAAAAAAATGGACATGTTGCGTTTTGAAGAAAATTGCTGTTTTGTACTCGCTATTTGTACTGCAAATGTTGCGTTTTGAAGCAAACCTGTATAACACATTGAAAGAGCTTGCTTTGAAGCATGCAACGCCATCTCTAGTAAAAAAATTGTACTCAGTGGACATGATGCGTTTTGAATCTTTGCTCCTCATGGGAAGTAAAAATTTGGTGATTTTGTTTTATCTTGGAAATTTGTTAATGTATCACGCTAATACGTATCGAACACGATTCGCATTTTGAATGTTCAATTTAAATAACTAGGGAAACACCAAAGTCGTTGTTAATCGAGTGAGTGAGCCAAGTGTTGAGTACCTGGGAACATCCCATTTCCTCTCATATACCCAAAGGCTGGATCTAGCCCAGTATGGGGAATGATCCCGGGTACTAAACACATGGCTCACTCACTCGTTTAACAACGACTTTGGCGTTTCCCTAGTATACTCTTACTACACAATCTATGTTATTGTTGGTTTGTTTCTTGGCTCAAGTTACTTATAAATAGAGTATATTTCGTTTCTAGTAAAATTGACTGTGAAATCTGCCATCTTTACAAGTCATCATTGTACATGTAGAAATCAACAATTGAAAATTGGAAAGATTGTATAATGCTATCTCTGTACCTCCGTTAGAGATGGCAAGCCGGCCAAATATTGTCAATTGACCAGTCAATTAACCAATAAGTAGTATTTGACCGATCAAATAATTGGTCAAATTAATATTTGTACTTATTTATTTGGCATTACTCATTCTTCAAAGGAAAGTCAACTTTTGTTACATTCCCTAACAAATTTTAAATTGGACAATTCACTGTTGTTGCCCTAAATACTTTTCACTAATTTACACTCATTCATTCATTTTCATCAATAATTATAATAATAATAATAATAATAATAATAATAATAATAATAATAATAATAATAATAATAATAATAATAATAATAATAATAATAATAATAATAATAATAATAATAATAATAATATTTTATTGGTCTATTAATTTGATCATACAATGATATTTAGACAGGTCAGGAAATACATGCTATCAAAATACACACAATGCTGATAACATGAACTCTTTAACCCATTGAGCCACCAGTTGATTTTGTTTATTTTGCCCGTACGGATCCAGTTAAATCCGTATTACGGGGATGGCACCCCGCCGCACCCTGCCTACGGGCCGAAATCGCGTGAATGCACAAAATTGAAGGCCTAGGCCTATTGTTTTTAGTTCATATCACTTGCTTTTCTAGTTTATATTCCCGCCAGCCCTAGGCATAACCCTACTTGTGTCATCGTCTTATTTTATCTTGGTTAGAAGTACTCTTAAGTCTTCATCCACATCATTATTATCGCTTGCATCATTTGCAAGCTAATCTACAACACTTCCTGAATCTCGCAATATATCACGCTCATTGGAAATTCAGCAGAATCTCCTTAGATTCGCCATCTCGTAACATTCAGGAGCTTTACGTCAGTTTTACAAAGTAACAACAGCTGAGAAGCCTATTTCTGTTACGGCGCACCGCCTTGAAAATTTGTAGGCCTTCATATTATTTGTAGTCGTCTGTGAAATGGCCGTGTTCGAGAATTTATCGGGGAAAAAACTCAACCACGTCGGTAAAAGAGTCAGCCTCCATATAGTGCTGCTATCTGTTTTAGATTGACTGAACTACGTCGGTTTGGCGCGAAAATAAATGATGAACGAAACGGAGACGGAACCGTTCCGTAAGTAAATTTTTGGGCCAGACTCGCATTTCCGAACCGTTCCGTAAGTCTGCCCAATGGGTTAACAGAATAAAACGAATTATCAATTAAAAACTTTTTCAGTTCGGCCTTAAAAGATTGACTCTTGTTGTTCTTCAAGCAGTTGGGTAATTTATTAAAAAGTCTGGCGCCTGCAATATCAGGCCGCGTACATGATATGTTAAGATGATGCTCTTCAATTCTAAAATCCTTTCTTTTTCTCGTAAAATGCTCATGGCAATCACTATTAGTCGTAGTTAACTGTTCATTATTTAAAACATATAAAATTGAACTATAAATAAAAAGACCAGGAAGAGTTAAAATGTACGGCTCTTTAAACAACTCGATGCAGTGAGCTAAGCTGCTAGCATGTGACATCACCATTGAACCTTGATATATTAAATTATCTTATATCTTAATATATTATTATCATTATATTATTGATTAGCCTAGAACTTGGTTGCAGGAATTGCCTTGTAAGTATCTTGCCACAATAGGTTTATACGAGCAAAATATACCTTTATTTGACCGAATTTTGGTCAATTGAACAATTTTAATTTGATCGGTCAAAGTGCCATGCCTAAGCTCCGTAGTCAAACCGCAGGCTAAGCGTTATTTCAATTCCCCAAATAGTCGGTTTTGTACTTTCTACAAACTTTCGGCCTACAATAGTAAAAGCGTTACTTGATATGGATTTGATCTAAAAGCGCTGGCATTAAAAAAAACACGGGTAAGAGAGTGCCCAAAATAGGGAGCATAGTTACTTAAAGAGAGGGGTGGGTAAAATAAGATAGGGGCAGTGGGGTTCCACATAATTTTTCAGTAGAAATGTTGTAGCACATCTTATTTCAACCCCTTTTTGGGTGACCCAGGTTTACCACAGAAGTGTTTTGTATCAGCCTTGTTGAAAAGTAATAGCAACAAAAAAACATGTAAAGTGAAGAGAACCATCATGTAGCATGTACTAGATATATTTTCTCTGCCATTAAAGCTATAGTTTCTTTGATCAAGAATGTACAAGTGAAAAATAACAACTTGTCATGTTTGGAGAGTGAAGAGGGAAAGAGAGAGACAGAGAGTATATCACATTATTATCTACATGCAAATAGGTTAGTGAGAGACGGTTGATGTGGAGTGTGGGTCTACTTTGACTTCGATATTGGCACATAAACATGTTGCATGTTTATAGCAAGTAGCACCTCCGAGCTCAACTAGGGTAGGTGGTGTCTGCATGAAGATATGGACAACAATAATACGGAATAACCTAGTAGTTGTAGGTCCACATCTAGATGCCCGTTAGGTTAGGGTTAGGTACAGCCAAGCTGTTGTGCCCTTACACACTCTGCACCTTACACAGCAAGCAGAGTTTGGAAGATTTTGAAGAGCACCCAACTGTCATGAAATGTGATATGAATTTGAAAACTGTCATAATCGGGTGGATTTAGGTATCTGACGACGCATGCCAAATTTGGTTGGGATACAAGCATTACTTTCGGGGTAAAACAATGAGTTGAAACATTCTCAGAATCACTTAAATGATGCTAGTTCCTATTACTAGTACTCTGCTAGTATTGCCTAATTGTCAATTCCAATTGCCCGGGGATTCTGACCAAATGGGTGGGGCTACAAGCTTTAAATTTTGTGTGGATATTAAGTTCATGGTGGTATACTTACCTTTGAAAGAAAAAGTTGAACAAGTTAGCTACACTACACTACTACTACTACTTTTTATACGCAACAAAAAGCAAGTCTTTGGGCCATTAGATATTTTAGATTCTCTTATTAATTGGTAATACCATAGCAATTAAATCTACTTTAATAAAATATTCTATTTTAACAAATAATTTTGCAATGGAACTTAAAAAAGTAATGAGATTCCACAGTCCTACACAACAAAAAACTTGTAAAAATACAGCCAAACCTAACACTATCAAAAGCATTGAAATCTAAAAGAAGGGTCAAGCTTTTGTACTTTTCTACATTTTGCACTCTGAATACATAAATTCTCTCTGCCCCATGACTGCATCCTTGCAAAGGTTAGCAAAATAAATTTGCACTAATTTTTACATTTAAAACAATAGTTGCAATTTGCAAATATAATTATTAATTTTGCCAAGCTTTGCAAGGATGCAGTCACAGGGCAAAGTGAATTTATGTGAGTGCAAAAATGTAGTAGGGTAAATAAGCGTGGCCCTTCTTTTATATATCAATGCTTTAGATTGTGTAAGGTTTGGCTGGATTTTTACAAGTTTTTTGCTAAGTGTGTAGGCCGTACTAAATACTCTAAATATTAGAACATTCGTAAGTTATCAATTTAGAATGGTAATTTATAAACGCAAGCTGAACGTGATCAGAGTAGCCGTGTGCAAACAGGCCAAAAATCATGCAAAATCAACAAAAAAACGTAAAAGTTCTATTTTCATGAGAAATATTTCCTTGATTAGTTTAATAAAAAAAGTGACATGTCTGAGTTCAGAGGTTTTGAAGGTCCTCTAAAAATGATAGATAGATAGATAGATAACTTTATTCATCTTGACAGGCACATTGTACATGTTTGACTCCCGGAGGAGAAGGTGAATAGCCTAAGGTAACTTACAGCTAAGTATATTTAATCCTTGTACTACAGAGTAACCATGTACATTAAGAAAATAAAGAAAATAAAACAAATTAATACATTGTAATTGTAACATTGTGGACTGTGAAATCTATACTCAATGGTGGTAAGAATAATAATTTATATGATGTATCTAGTTACAATTATTTGTGGATAAGCCAACATGTGGGAGGATAATATAAAAGTGGAATTTGAAAATAAGCGAGTTGCTATTAATGATAATGACATTGATGTAATATATTATTTTATGGAAGTATAACTGGAGAAGAGAATTGTTCAATGAGGTGATTTACAATTGGTGCAAGATAATGGTACAGATGAAAGTATGAGACATAATGATATGGAGGCATATAACTAAAAAAATAGTAACCATATGTTACAATGTTAGTCGACTTTGAAATAGGACTTGAAAACAGGTGATATATCATTATTGCTGAATTTAGTTAGAATAATAATTGTTTATTATTTATTATTTAATTAATTGTTCATTATTTATAATTGTATATTATTTACATGGAGGGAGTCACTAACCGAGTAGAAGCTGTTTGCTGTGAGTTATATTTTTAACTTGTGTTTGAAGGAGGGCAGGGTGGGGGAGGTTTTTATGTTTTCTGGGAGCTTGTTGTAAAGGGTGGAGGCAAGGTACTCTGGGCCTAGTGCAAAAAGGCGCAGGTGGTGGGGCGGCCTATGTATGTGAAGGATGGCTCTTGTGTTATGGCAGTGCACAGACGCATTGAGAGGGAAGAGGTTACTATCTGTGCAAACAAAGAGTGCAGCAGACTGGATGAGTGTGCATGCTAGAGTTAGTTAATGTTATCAAGATTGGAGAGGCAGTTTGACCGCTACTGAGCAAAACAGACATAAATCAAACAAAATAGCACCTGAGAATTTTTCTCATAGTTGTGAAATTGAAGTTGTTTCTATGCTCATCCAATTACTAAGTAATACGTCATTCATTATTGTTGGTAACGTACAATACGAAATTTTCACGACCTATAAAATCATCGTCATTGTTATTATTATCCATTTCCGTTTCCTGCTTCTGGCAGGGTCAGCTTAGGTTTAGCAACCTTATTTTTCCAATTCTTTCTATCCTCCCACAATGATATCTCTTCCACATCTTCCCAGTTCTCTCCTCCTGCCTCTCATTCACTATGTCTCTTTCTCCTGGCATAGTTACAACCGCACTCTTTATCACGCTTATTTTCATACCTGCTTCTTCAATATGCCTATTCCACAAGTCCGTACATCTCTGGAGTACCTCCTCACACTCGGAACATGCCACCAAGTCGTCAGCAAACAGTTGAAACGCCCTTATACCAGCTTAACTCAATACCCTATTGTTTATCTTTATACCTTATATAATATCAATCAACTTAAATGCAAATGTTCTCGGGTACTAAACAAACGACTCTCACTCTTCTAACAACGTTTTTCGTAGTCTAGTTGGCTAAGGCACCTTTATACCCGGAATATGGGAGACCCGGATTCAAACAACGGTCGGGATAGATCTTTTTAATTTCTGGATTGTATTAAAAAATTATAGAACATGTTTTGAATTGCATAATACAGTACTATGGAAAACACAGACAATAAGAAATACACGTAAAGATTGCAAGGTTTACTCAATCTTCCAGCAGAATGTTGGGGAACTTTCAGTTTGCAAGATTCGGCACACCTTGGTGGCTTTGGCCTACCTATATTTTCAATTTATTATGTCTTGTAGGTTTAAATTGCAACGGATTTTGCTCAAAATGTCAACTGCACGCTAAAGACTTGTACCGGATGTCTGTTTAAAATTTCAGCTCAATCTGTTAAGCCGTTTGGCCGTTCTGGAGCGAACTCACACTCACAAAAACACAGATCTTATGTCATTAAACTTGCGTTGAAAGACTTAGTCGCTGCGCTCTCTCGTCTAAAAAAAATTGATAGAACTGATGAGACCGTTGAGAAGTCCAACAGAAATGAAAACCGAAAAGCACGTACTACTATCATACTATGCTCACTTTGAAAATAATTCTTTACGAGTTGATTATTATTTGGATGACCAAAATTAAGTTAACAAAAAACAAAAAGTCAATATCATGTGACAATGACATATATTTCACTCTAGGCCTATATATTACAATAATTATACACAATTACGGTACAATTAAAATTACAATAATATATTACTGTATGTATAGTATTTACAAAATTACACATTATTGTAGCTGCTTTGCTGTTAGTAGCGATTAGCAATTGCACACAAGTTGAAAATTCATCTTCTGTTGCCACTTCTATAGTGTTGCCCAGATGCAGCACAATGTTGATTGTACATTTTGATTACTTTTAGTTTTTTGATAACATGTAGCCTAAATTTGGTCAACTAATAAGAGTTTGTCTTAGAATTAATAATTGTGTTCTAAAGGTTGTTGTGATATTTTCATGACAAACAGTTAACACTATTACTAGGCCACTTCGCGAACGCTTTTTTTAGTCGCGTTGATGGATGAGCTTTTTTTAGTTTTTAGTATGCGTGGGATCTCTTTACTTCTTCAAGTATCATTGCAAAATTATTTTTGTTAAATTAGGATAATTTTTATAAAGTAGTACTAACTGCTATGGTAATACCAATTAATAAATAAATAAATAAATTGTATTTAGAGTCTACCCACTCAGTAATATAACTGATTTTCAGTGGGGGACTTTAAATCAAAGCGACAAAGCCAACCCTGTAGGCCCCGACGCAATCGACGAGTGAGCGATAACCAACCACAGATCGATATTTTTAATAGGAAATATAGCAATCGGTGGTATGGACAGTGCGAACACCCGCGGATCAACGCCAGAATCAACAAGGCCGATTCAGCACAACGAATTTATTATGTGCTTCGTTGCTAGGACGGCTCCAAAGTCACCGTTTACAAACTCCTAAGACAAGAACTGATGGACTTAAGTCCAAATCAGAAGTTGAAAAACTTCTGACTTTAGCGGGAATTGAACCCTGGACCTTCTGCATTGGAAGCAGATACGCTAACCACAAGACCAACGAGCCACACACACGATGTAAAATATCTAGAGGCCCGAAGACTTGCCTTTTAGTACGCATTGTAGGTGATTGCTGTCAAGTTTCTATAGTTACTTGTTAAAAAACTTGTATTAAACTGTATTAAAACCTTTATTAGGCCTACTATGGATTCTGGCTAACTTTTTCAACTTTTTCTTTCAAAAGGTACTACATCACCATTACCTTAATGTCCATGTAAAATATGAACATTGTAGCCCCACCCGTTTGGTCAGAATTCGCCCAAATGTCACGAAAATATTGCATTAAAAATCCAAACAATCGTAACAACGTAAGATATTCATGAGAAATATTTTTTTCGATTGTACCCAAAAACGTGGCAGGTCTAAGTTAAGAGATTTCGAAGGTCCCCTCCAATTTTCATCTAGATCGCATATGCCGTTTGCTCGGTAAAGCGCGAACATACGAAAAAAAACAAAAAACAAAACACCCAAACTAAATTTTTTTGGGGGGTCAGTGAAACTGAAGTCTTTGCTTCGCTCATACAATTATAAAATGATCAGAGATGTGTTTTCTATGGAAATATGTTTATGAAATTATTAATCAGTTTAAAATGAGTGTAGAAATGGGATTTTTATTCTCTAGCTTGACTTATTTAGTGTATTTAATATAACATTTCTGTGGCCTTCCCACAGATTTGAGAATTCATATCTAAGATGCTTGGGTGCAGATACTCAGTCTCTCGAATGCAGTACTGCACTTATGTACTTTTAAAATTACATGCAGTAAAATCAATATTTATAGGTTCTATTTTCCCCTTTCGATAGATAACTAATCCCTTACATCTCGTATATTAAAGCCACAATCCCTGCAAGTCTTCTAAGTCCATAAAAATGTTAATTTTTTGTCAATGTGTACATATTTTGTATTACTTAACACTAAACAGAACCGAAATTAGAAAAACAAAATATCACATATTAGAATAGGCATCATCACCTTTCTGAGTATGCATAACATAATTAATCTTGTAAGATGGAAAAATGTTAACATACATATTCTGAAGAGTACCATACTAGTACTCATATTAATTTGATTATATTTCGAACTTAGTAAAGTCTTACACAATGCTGTTAAAGTAGTTGATCACATACTGGTCAGGACACCTCTTAAAATAATTCAACTAAAGTGGACTTCACGTGAAGATTGGTCCGCAGATACCAGGAATTTCCTCCCCTTTACACCACCACCTTCCTCGGACGGCAGAGTGAACAAGATTTAGATCTTATCTATCTCGACCTTCTATTGATGGTCTCTAAACCTTGAATAGAGATAAATTAATTTTCTTTTCATTACATAAACTGTTGTAATTTACCTTTTAAATGTTCTGAATTTTTAATGATTTTAACTTAAATGTTTCACTGAAATAAAATCAACCACGAAAATGTTTTTAAATGCAAAAAACTGATTGAGAACTAACAATGTTAACAACATATTCTTAGCACTTCTGATGAAGAAGTGAGTTGTATATTATACTGTAAAGTTCTTAGTTTTCAATCAATTTTTAGCATTCAAAAACATTTTCGTGTTGATTTTACTTCAGTGAAACATTTAAGTTACTAGGAAAACGCTTAAGTCCCGCCGCGTTGTTGGATGAGCGTAATTGGTGCATTGAGCTGCCATGTGTTACGCGGATTTTCTGTTGTTCTGTGAAAAAATCATTACTTAGTCGGAAGATTTTTTTAAAATTAAATTAAATTAAATAAAAAAATAACTTAATTTTTTTAATTAATCGTAATTTTTAACAAAGAAAAAAATCGTAAAATTGCAATTTTCATAAGAAATAAATATTCGATTGCGCTCAAATTTAACACGAATATATTAATTCATGAAATTAAGGTTCTGTGAAAAAATAATTACAATAGGATAAAGCATGTAGGTGTAATAAGTCAAAGAATTGTTTTAAAAAAGAAAAACCCCGTAAAATTTCGATTTTCATGAGAAATAATTTTTCGATTACGCTCAAATTTCGCACGAATATCTTAATTCATGAAATTAAGGTTCTGTGAAAAAATCATTACAATCGGTTAAAGCATGTAGGTGTTATAAGTCGAAGAAAGTTTTTAAAAATCAAAAAAAATCGTAAAATTGCGTTTTTTATGAGAAAAAATTTCCCGATTGCGCTCAAAAACGTGGCAGTTCTAAGTTCAGAGATTTCGAAGGCCTCCATGAAATTTCATCGCAATCGGAGTATCGGTTTAGCCGGAATCGTGCTAACAAACAGACAAAAATACAGAAAGAAAGAAAGAAAAAAAAACATTCCGGATTTTTTTCTCCAGTGTAGTGAAATGGAATCTTCGCTTCGCTCGCTACGCTCGCTACGCTCATCCAAAAATCATTAACATTAAAGGGCATTTAAAAGGTAAATTACAACAGTTTACGTAATGAAAGGAAAGAAGGATTTAACTCTATTCAAGCGAAAATAATTTAATTGGATGGTTTCGAGACCATCAATAGAAGGGTCGAGGATTGTTAAGACCTACAAATCTTGTGCACTGCCCGTCCGAGGAAGGTAGTGGTGGTAAAGAGGGGAGGAAATTCCTGGTACCTGCGGACCAATCTTCCTGTGAAGTCCACTTTAGTATATAATTTATGAAATCTTGACTTACTACAAGTGGTACCGGTATTCAATATTTATTTTTGGAGGCAGTTCTGGTGTGTGTTTCTTTGTGATATACTATTTTCTATTTTATTCCAAATATGTGGTTAACGAGCATTGGCCACGTTTGACGATGGTTCTGCCATCCCTTGGCCATACACTTCTTTACTGGAAAAGACTATCTACATTAGGTAGTTTATGTGTGTGCCTAGTAGGCCCATATACCTAATTAAAAAATCCATAAATTTTTTAAAAAGGTTTTTAAAGTTTTTCCCTTTTCTTTTTCTAATGTATGAGCCCCTATTTGATTTGTTTTATTTGAAGAAGCTTGAACACGGCTCAGTACGGCAGTAGAAACACTCGGCTGAGTGTTCTGATTACTCGCAGGAAAATCGAAACTTTTTGGTTCTTTTTTATTTTTGTTAGTTAGAAAACTAAATTTCCATTTCTAGTACATTGCTATTTTTTCATTTAAGGCCCCATTTTTTTATTGCGAGTCCTAAAAAGTTCTAACAAAATCCGGTTAATGTTTGCGAAGTTTTTTTGTTCAAACGCGACAGTATTTGGGAAAACAAGCCGTCTACGAGAATTAGGATAACCTTCCTGAGTACGCCAACAAATTCAGATCTTGGTTAAGACGATGAACACACATTTTCGGCTAGAATCGTGGCATTCCTGTACTGATTTGATTGTGATTTCGAACTTCCAAGTCCAAGTCGTACACAATGCTGTAATTCATTTCACTTAATTTTAATGTACAATTTGAAAATGTTTTTAACTTTTTATGTTTTTTTTACAAAGTGTGGAAAAGGCTAACTGGCTGGTTAAGTTTAGGTTGGAAAAGGGTTGACAGGTTGGAAAATCAAAGAGAATATAACGCCCAGTCTGAAGGGCTGGGGGCAACAAAACTTTTCACCTGCTGATGACAACTGCAGCTAATTTAAAGTTGTTTGTTACCTTAATCTATGACACCTTCTGGGACTCATCAGGCAGATGGTGGCCACTAAAAATCAGCTAACTACATACAAACAAAACTCACAACACATAACAAAACCTGTGGTAGGGCCACGCAAAAAGTAAATTCTGCATGCATGTTGTCATCATCAGCAAGGTTACTTCACACACCATTCATACTGAGCCACACCATCAGCACAACCAGAAAGAGTACTTCCCTCCCAACTCTAGTGCTCGGCAGACAAAAAATCCACGACTTACCCTGGATTCGAACCAGGACCCTTGGCAACAAGAGAAAAGCTGCCCCTCCTGTCATTGCTGGGCCAGGGTGCCTCTTCATTCATTCTAATAGAATAGATTAGAGAGATAGGAAGGGTGGAAAGTCACAAAATAGCACATCCAGTGAGGGGGTTCCCTACGAGACTCTGATGCTTGGGCGACAAAAGAGCCCTGTCTTACCCTGGATTTGAACCAAGACTCGTGGCAACGAGAGAAGCTGCCCTACTAACTGTGACTGGGATCCGAAAACAAAAGGAAACAACACTACAAGCTGCTAGCTCTTGGCTGCAGGTGAAGAGATTGAAGGAAAAGACGAGTATAGTCTAACAGGTTCATCACCTCCCCAGTAGGACAAGGAGTCAACCTTTTTTTTTAAAAAACTTTGCTTAACCACAGTTTATTATTTTGTGTGCATTTATGTACAGTACTTGGTTTTATTTAGTTGTCCTCCTTTGTAAATGAGTTTTTATTACTAAATAGGATAGAGATGTTAAGTAAAATTAATAAATAAATAAATTTACCTTATTGGATGAGGAAGATGATGTGAGCACTCGTTGCCTCTCCACCTGACTGACGAGTGCTGCACTCTGTGATCCCTGCATCAGAGGCTCCATGCCCTGTAAGATCATCTGCGCACCAAGGAATTTGTTGAGCAGAGCGCGGGCTTCACTGTCCTCCACAGTGTCGCCACTCTCCACCACTAGAAGAATACAGAAGGCACTTGTTAATTTAGGAATGGGCCTTGGGCATCAATATCAAATATGGGTATTGATTAGGCATATAAATGATAATTCCGACGTGTGTGTGTGTGGCTTAGGAGGTCTACATTGTCAAGCGACAAATTAATCACCAGCGTGCAAGGTGGGGGTATTTTAAAATAATTTTTGGTTTATTGGTAGGGCCTAAGTTCAGCGTGCAAGGTGGGGGTATTTTAAAATAATTTTTGGTTTATTGGTAGGGCCTTAGTTCAATAGAAAAATCAATATTGATAAATAATAATCAATTAATAAAATAAATATATTTCCACATCTCTAGTGTCAATGCACTACTCTTCACCGCCCCAACAATCAAATGGGCATGTGACGGATAATATGGTACCCGTACACTACCTTCGACAATCTTGTAACTCAATCAGTACTGTTACCTCCACCATTTCAAGGAACACTGTCTTTATATTCATGTTTAAGAGAAAAAGCAATAAAATACTAAATCTGATGTAAGCCTACATTTTCCCCTGATACCAACCTAAGAGTCTAAAATCTAAATATTGATACCAGTACTATTAGCAATATCTCTAAGAAAATTCAACCTTTCTCCAATCTAAACTATTTTTTTTTAAATATCTATATTTGAGCATATGCCAAATCCTTAGTACCTATTAATGTTTATTTTTATAATATAGGGTAGTATTAATTTCTTTAACTTAAACAAGGTGGGTGGCTTTAACGACCGGCCATAACATACTAGTATGTAGGCCTAGCTAGACTATGTAAAACAAAACAAATAAAAATAGATAGGCCTAGGTTATTGATTGCTATAATTTGTAAAAATACAGTAACACCACACTTTTTAGAGTTTACAGTGTACAAACTGGAGAGGCATTGGTAGCGCTGTACTATGCATAGGGATGCACATCGATACTTTTTTCATTATCGATTATCAAATGGTAATGTCATTATCGAATCAATAATATCGATATCGTCAACAAAGCCTATTCCGACCTATAAGTGGATCCTCAAGTGTGGCAAGTGTAAGTCAAAACAATACAATCACGTTCCGTTTGCTGCCTCGCTGTCTTCGATGCAATGTGTTTGGCTTTTGTTATCGACTGTGATGGTCATTTCCAAATAAATCTCGGGTGTCACACCATCAGCCCAGCCAGTGCATTACACAACGTGGGATAATCTCCATCTTTAGAGTTTGGTTTGTGCCACTTTTGACGAATTATTTGATATTTCGATAATCGATAATGAATTTTGGTTATCGATTATCGAAATTATATCCATCATTGATTATCGATCGATAATATTGATTATTGTGTACATCCCTAACTATGCAGACTTGTGCACATGAGCAAATGAGACACAAAAGTTGTTTACTACCTACAGTGCAAGCCTTTACTATACATATGAAAACGTTGTTTCACACCTATCTGCAACATTAACAAAGGCCTACAGTAATTCCAAATTGGAATTACATATTCAGTACTATATTACTGGGGCTCATCTAACTGAACTCAATTATTAGGTATATTCAAAAATCAAAATATGTAGTGCCTAACATTGCTATCCTATGCCTTTTCAGGTGTTATTAACCAATTCGATTACTGGTAAACACAGTACACACCTACCCTACTACATTATTTAAAATGTGAACCTAGTGCTAGTTTAATAAATCACAAGTGAACTACCTCTATACCTAAATGGCAATGCATGTTGGATTAGTTACTTTAAACATAGAGAGATCTAACATCATCATAAAACCAAGATTGTAGGAAGTTAAATTTTCCAATGAGAGTGTACTTTTTTTAAAAGGTCTCTTCAATTCTACTCAGAAGTAAAACATTTCCTGGTAGCATAAGCTTCTTAGCAAAGGCTTGGGTGTACAAGTGACTGTCATTATCATTAAGTCTAATTCATCACCTCCCAGGAGATTTACCAGTAATTTAATTTTAAGCAAATTTAAGTATAAATAAGTTAGTATGTATAAATGTTATTTTTAATGGGTTAATACTTATATTACATTATTAAAAGAACTGAAAAATGCAGTTTCTTTTGAAAAGGGCAAGAAACATTCTAGAATGTATGGAGGTTTATTGTAATTTTTTAGAATGTAGCCTATTAATATTATAAACTATGCCGTAAATGGACAGGACATTGTGTATTCGATTTCTCAGAGAACTTTTTGACACATAAGTAAACGACAAAGGTACAATCTTGACAGGCAGACAGGAGGAAGTCCGTGAATCCAATGAGTGATTAACCAATACATTCAACAATCTGGCATAACTCACCATGGTCTGCATTGCGCATGCGAGTGAGGATATCTTGAACGCCAGTGACTCGGGTCTGGTTGTCAAGGAAGGAACGGTTGGCACAGTCGGCTTGAGGAGTGCTCACGTTGCTGGATGGTGATGATCCAACAGGAGAGCCTGGCATCGTAAGGAATACAGGGTTTAAATACTTGGATGTCATCAAGCAGCTGTCATATGTAGATTGCAAAATAGATCACAAAATGTTAAGTTAAATTAAATTACATATTTTGTGTGCACTTTTGGTCCTCCTACCTGATTAATAACTATTATTAATTAATAAGAAATAAATAGTCCACAGAACCTTTTACGTAGTAAACTTAAAATCAAAGATAAGTAAAATAGGGCCTATGCGTTCATAATAGGCTACGTAATTCCAAAATGCAAAAACCTTAAACTTTTCATACAAGTTGTCAATTAATTGTCATAGTACATTATTTATGGTGATCACTATATACTTAACAGAAAGTGTTTTCACACAGATTTTCACTCCATGAAACCAAGACTTAACCACAAAAATAAATAAATAAATAAATAAATAAATAAAATAAATGTACCAGGGATAAAAGTAGGTCTAGGCCTACTCAATCAAATCTTAATGTAAAGCTGTAGCATTCTTAAGTGTAGACCTAAGGAGCTTGTGAGATCTCAAGAACAGGGTGGTATGGTAAACAATAAATTAATTGTGTTGTATTAATTTTTATACATGGGTTTAAGTATTAAGTATATTTCAGCGGCTAAATACATTTCTGTCTTATCCTTAATTTATAGGTGCAAGTACACCCAGTTCATTAATTTTTGTCTTCTGATAAATTCCTATCAATTATTTATTGATTATCGTTATAATATTTTACATGAAGTTAACCATCAGCATGAAAACATTGAATTTCAACAAAGCAGGAATGTGGAAGTTTCAAGGAACCTAATAATACAACACAGTGGCGTGCAGCCGCACAGGGACCCTCAATGCAGGGAGTATCCGAGGACAGGGGTTGGCGGTTGGCGCTAGCATAACGTATTTGCCTCCAAATTATACAGCCCCCCATGACATTCCGATTTTGATTACGTAGTCAATTATTACAATCAATCACCTATTATGCCATTTTCAATTTTTTTACGGTTTTTAGGCCATTGAAAGTTGTGAATTGCCCCATGAATCAGGACTAGATCCACCACTGAACTAAAGGCGAGCTCTGGCTGGCAAGGTGAGAGTGTTATAAAATATAATATGATATTATAAGAGAAATACAAGATTTCAAGGTCCACAATTGTTCTGTTTATTCATATCAATAAAAGTCGCACTCGTATTGACGGATGTGTTGCAGACAAATGTATACTAGGTGCAACTAAAGTACACATTTGGTTATAAAATATCCCCCCCCACCCCCCTCCCCCCCATCCCTAGCAAGCAATCATCTTGAATCAATTAGAGTTGTGAGGAGTTGGTGGGAGGGGACCATTTTATTTATTTGCATCGGGGCCCTTTATCAATTTGCTACACCACTGATAAGTGCTAATACATGAGATTGTTTGGTAACCGTCGTAAGGCTGGATGTTAGACATGAAATGAGATGTTACCTGGCTCGGACGTGTTGCCGTTGTTAAGCCTGAAGCTAGCAGAACGGAAGATGAGTCCAGCCTTTGGGTAATTCCGCTGTGAGCGACTAGACTCGGGACTGTTTGCTTCCGCTGTGGTTAGATGGTTATCAGTTAGTGGCACTCAAGCTCAAACATTAGTTAGATGATTGATTAGTTCAAAGTTTTTTACAGCACTAGGTGTACCTATAGTTATTACTTATATATTATCTGTGTCTATATAGTGGGCCCAGTAACTGTTTACTGAATGAAATGTTGCCATACTTTTTTTAATGTAGGCCTATCAATTATTTGAGTAGGCATACAATTAGGCCTAAAGTTTGTTTTTGGTCTACTCAGATTAGTTAGTATAGGCAGGGTGGCCTACTTCACCTGTGTCAAAATACATGAAGTAATTCATTAAAAAAAATTAGTGATTTCACATTACACAATAAAAAAAAAAAACTCAGCAGCATATTAGGCACCACTCACAAGTTACAACACACAACCTAAATTCACATACCAACACAACCTGCCCCATCTGACTTAATTAGAGATAACATCAAGCAGTAGGACATATAGCTAAGACAGAGGCTAGCTATAGTGCGTTTACTCGGGAGTTGAACACATTGTTCTCTTCAAGAGCGGAGTTCTTTTGCATGTCACCTAATTGAATTCTATACAATTTCAGATACCGAGGAGCAACAGCCCGAAGATTGAGAATACGATTAGACTAGAATGTCATAAAAATATTTAATTCAGAAAGTAATAAATAAGTTTATCCAATACAGTCATTAACACTTGAAATCATTATTAGGTACCTAAAATCAAAATCAAATGCTATTACAAAAATGTATGATTTTTTGTAAGTTTTAACCACTTTGAATGAAAAAAATCGGACATCATTTACGGTTTTTAAGTATTTTATTTACATTATTTTGTATAATGACAAAATACTTAAAAACCGTAAATAAAAGCCGATTTTTTTCGTTCAAAGTGGATAAAACTTACAAAAAATCATACATTTTTGTAATAGCATTTTATTTTTATTTTAACTAGGAAAACGCTTAAGTCCCGCCGCGTTGTTGGATGAGCGTAATTGGTACATTGAGCTGCCATGTGTTATGCGAATTTTCTGTTGTTCTGTGAAAAAATCATTCCTTAGTTGAAGATATTTTTAAAATTAAATTAAATTAAATAAAAAATTAACTTAATTTTTTTTTAATTAATCGTAATTTAAAAAAGGAAAAAATCGTAATATTGAAATTTTCATAAGAAATAATTATTCGATTGCGCACAAATTTTACACGAATATATTAATTCATAAAATTAAGGTTCTGTAAAAAAATCATTACAATCGGATAAAGCATGTAGGTGTTATTCGCTGGAGAAATTTTAAAAATTGAAAAAGTCGTAAAATTGCAATTTTCGTAAAAAAAGTTTTTTGATAATGCACAAATTTCACAAGAATATATCAATTCATAAAATTAAGGTTCTGTGAAAAAATCTATACAATCGGACAAAGCATGTAGGTGTTGTAAGTCGAAGAAATTTTTAAAAAATGAAAAAATCGTAAAATTGCGATTTTCATGAGAAATAATTTTTCGATTGTGCTCAAAAACGTGGCAGTTCTAAGTTCAGAGATTTCGAAGACCTCCATAAAATTTCATCGCAATCGGAGTATCGGTTTAGCCGGAATCGTGCTAGCAAACAGACAAAAATACCAAAAAAAAGAAAAAAAAACATTCCGGATTTTTTTCTCCAGTGTAGTGAAATGGAATCTTCGCTTCGCTCGCTACGCTCATCCAATAATGATTTCAAGAGTTAATGATTGTATTGGATAAACTTATTTATCACTGTATTAATTAATTAAATATTTTTATGACATCCTAGTCTAATCCTATTGTCAATCATTGGCTGTGTTGCTCCTCGGAATCTGAAATTGTATAGAATTCAATTAACTGACATACAAAAGAACTCCGCTCTCGAAGAGAACAATGTGTTCTACTCGCAAGTAAACGCACTATAGTTATTTGTAGGGTCCTATTTGGCAACTCCCTGAGTCATTAGTCATTGATTGATAACATTAGGTACCGGTAACTAAAAACTTGATAATATTATTAATTTACGTAGGTTATGGGATATCATATTATTGTCTGTAGTAATGCTAATGCACATCTGCAGACCCAAGTGCAAAAGGGGAGGGATATATTACATGGATATATTCAAACACATTCTTAACTGGTTACCATGATTAAAGTTTAAAATTCCCTTTTAAAAAACATAACTGAGTAGGCTATAGTCCAAATGAATTTTAAACTTCAATACTATATGGATTAATTACGTGTATAACGTAGCTTTATAAATTTATTCGAGGAAATACATAGGTACTGACATATGCAGCAGAGACTTCGAATATGGCAACAGTGGATGAGAGCTTTGTGCAGGCTGTAGATATGAAGAATATGAGATGAGAAGCATTGTAGATAAGACTAGATGGGACCGAATACGGAATGAGGATATCCGAGAGCAAGTAGGCTTAAGGAATTTAATGGGGCAAATTGGAGAGAGAAGATTAAAGTGGTTCGGACATGTCAAAAGGATGGAAAGAGCAAGATTATCGAGAAGGATGATGGAATTGGAATCTCCAGGTAGAAGACCAAGGGGCAGACCACAACAACAATGGTAGAATAGTGTGAGAAAAGATGTGGAACAGCAAGCATGAGACTAGAATGTGGTGGAAGGAGAGGAGTGGTGGCAGGGCAGAAGAAGATGGAGAGGCCCGTTTTCAATGCCGACCCAACGCAAAGTTGGACATAGCAACAGATAATGATGATGATTTGAGGAAATGTTCATTATCGTGGGTACAGTAGAAAAACGGTAAGTCAAAAGTTTCATCTGCTGATGATGGCTACATCCAGTAATGTTACTTCTAGTTTTACAGCATATTTCGTCTTTCTGGTACTCCTCATCTAAACCATCACTATAAAAAATAATTTAAACTAGGCCTTATTTCACATCCTACAACATACTGTACACAAACCCAAACCTGTGGTGTGAGGTGATGTCCATGTTGGAATTTAGTTTTACATACCGGTAAGTAGGCTTATGCATGTTGTCATCATCAGCATGGCTAAGTACTTTACAAACCATGAATTCACTTATTCCCGCAAAGATGAAAATTTTAAGGGAATAAAGTATTTTTGGACGCTATACCCTACGTATGTTATGCAGATGCTATTAAAATGTATTGTATTGTGTGCTTACCAGCTGCCTGCTGGAACTTTTGTTGTAATGCTCTGACAGAGTTTCCACGGGTCACCCCTCGCTTTGCTCCTGTCGGTGTCTTTTCCCCATCCTCTCCGGGGGTAGAAGACCTCCGTGAGACGACCACTTTGCTGTCCGTCTTCTTGAATCTAGACACCACCTTATCAGGGGAAGCTCTTGGTGAAGGACTCTTGGAGCATTCTTCGATATATCGGCTCGAGTGCTGGTAGCCGTCGCTTTCGTCATCGTCATTGTAGTCTACAATGTAACCTTGAGATGTTCTACGATCTTCTACACCGCCTGCCGAATATTTCCTTTCTACACCGGACAGTTGAGTCGTACTCGTGACGACAGTGCTTGATGAGTACTTTTCCTGTCGCGAGGATGTGTTACTTAATTTGTTGCTGCCTTCGCTGTCGTTAAATATTTGGCGACGAACGGAGGACGTGTTTTTTGAGGATGAGGTGGAAGTAGAATCGGAAGGTCGACGAGTTAAAATGGCAGATGTTGTGCTAGTAAATCTTGCATCTTTTTCTGGAGAAGCTCTAGTAGGAGAAGCTCTATTAGGAGAAGTCTTTCTGTTTGACCGGACTTCGTCAATGAACTTTGATCTCGTTAAAATCGACGAATTTGTAAATTTACTCTCGTCTACTTTACGCTGATCTCTTAAGCTAGTGAAGTCTTCATCCTCTAACCTTCTAAGACTGCTGGTACTGGTAACAGAAGCAGAGCTTGTGAATCTGTCGGGTGAAACTGACTTACGGCTGGATGGTATGTCTTCCTGATCTTCGACATCTTTGATGGCAGGTGTGTTGTCTTTAGGAGTGTTGTAGCGCTGCTGAGTGCGAGTGACTTTAGTGACTGGTTCCTCCCCTGGCCTCAGCACGGTCTCTCCTGTTGAACAAGCCACGTATTGTACATACTGAAGAGCATTGTTACACTCAACACCTTCACCGTCACCTGATTCAACTGTTACAGGACATTTGTTAGACTGTTCATAATACTTCACAGCAACAGCACCGAGCAATATTGCCATGACAATTAACAAACTTGGAAACCATGCCCATAATATAAGAGCTCCCGCTAAAACTCCAAGGAGTCCCGATAAAACTACAGTCTCGGATGGCACATCTCTGCTATATTCTTTGTCACTCATTTTGTAGAATGTTGCACTAAACAAATTACTGTAGACTTTAAGTAGTTTTTGCCATAATGATTAACAAAAATGCCACTAATTTACATTGTGTGTTGTTACGCTCATCGTGGTTCCCTTTTAACGTTCACTTTCACTAACAACAACCTCTTTGTTTGCACGCATGTTTTCCTACTCTTGCACCTGCCTGTCTTGTTCCATGCTGGCCACCAACTGAACACTCAAATGTTCTAACTAATCTGTTTAGTCGAAGTTGTGTAGGGCAATTTGCCAAATTGTAGCTAGCATGCATTCGTGTGAATATTTGGTGGACTGTGCAAGATACTTAGGCAAGACCAATGCCCCGGCTCCTGCTTTAAAACAGCTAGCCAACACATTACTATGAAGTGGTATTTTTAAACCGCACATGGCTTTCGCATTCTCTTTCTCTCTCTCTCAGAACTGGCCACAACGTGATTTGAAAACGACTGTGCGGGAGGCCAGCTGGCATCGGGCCTAGCAACAATGAATTTATCAGAGACATGGCAACAATATAATATACGTATATATATATATGTTTTACCTTGGCTTTATAGTAGGCGACTATGACGCTGTTATGTTAGTACCATAGTACCCCGGTGTAGTCACTTTTTTAATTTCTATGGTACTAACATATATATAAAATATATATATAAATAATTCCCCGGTGTAGTCACTTTTTTAATATCTGTCTAAAGTACTAACATAACAGCGTCATAGTTGCCTACTATAAAACCAAGGTTAAACATATATATGTGTTGTATTTATTTGACTGTATTTTATTCTACTGATACTTTGGTTAAAGTAATAATCTAATCAAGCATATTATTATTAAATTATTGCAAATTAATAACTAGAGCACATGAAGATCTTCATTAGGGATGGCATGTGTAAGGGCCCAAGGGGTTCAATGTAAGGATAAGTTCATAAATAGGCCTATCTGGACTTTGCCTAAACATAGTTTGTTTGTTGTGGAAAAAATGTTGCAATCTGGTATTAGGGATGTTAAGTTAGCTGAATGAAGAGTAAACAGAATAGGTAAATTAACGATTGTTTAGAGAATCTTATTAATTGTTAAACTGACTACTATAGGCCTAATAGTTCAGTTCAATCAATAGTTGTCATTACTCATTATAATATTACAATGTTAGGGAATCTGGGCTCCTAAATAATTACCTGTAATAATGTCCCTTGATAAGGAGACTGTACCATCAGAGCGCATAGTTCCCCTGGATGTGACCACTGTGGAGACAGAGGTACCCTCGGTAATCACACCACCACGACCTGTCTTCAAGACTCCAGAACGAGGCACAAGGCTTGTTTCGTCATCTGCAACACACATATGTAAATAATTATCTAGGCACAGGGAGGTGTGTAATGCATGGTAAAAGAAGATTGTTAACCAGTATTATGGTGAAGTTGTTGAACTAAATTACGTTTCCTTAAAGGGGTATTCACTTGCCAAACTCAAAAAATATATTTAATTCAGTCTAATTAGTTAGGAATTTAGAAATTAACAGAAAAATTATTGGGTTCACCATGACCGGATTTTTTTGGTCAAACTTGCAGTTTTTTTAACTAGGTCCCATCGGCAAAAATCTCCCATAAGAAATTACATGGAGACGATCTTTATGCCCCGTGACCTTGGAGAATTTTGATCCAAAAAAATATTGGTTATTACTTATTATTGACGTACTCGGTAGCCTTTTCTGTAAATCCTCTATATTTTGTTTTGTAGGTTGGGCAAGTGGTTCGGTCAAAATATGCTGATTACCAGGAAGGGGTGTCATTTTGGAATGCATATTTTTGCATGTTTGAGAGTATATTTGTGTACAGTTTCAAGACACGATGTTGTAAAGGGCCATTTTAGATTGGTCTGATTCTCTAATATTTATGTGGAACAAAAAAGAAGCAGGTTAAATCTGATTTAAGAAATTTCCCAAAACCTCAATTTCTAAAATTTCCGGATCAAAAAAATTGAAAAATTCGTATAAGTCACAGTTACAAGATATCATTTTTTAAACGGTCATTTTTTTAGTGTAGTATTATGCTATAGATTATGTGGTAAAAAATATATTTTGGTGATAATTTAGCCCCTTTAACCCGAGAGTAGTCGCGTGTGGTCTTTTGGACCGACTTTTTTTTTCAACGGTTGGTATTTGTACAGCGTGCATGCATGGCTTGTCTAGTTCCACCTACCTTCCCAAAATAGATTTCTGAAGCCAGTGTGCAATACGCGATTCAGTGTTCTGCAGAACTTCAACTAAGATAAGAGGTCCTGTTCGGTTGCTTGGTCTTTTCGACCGCTGCGCGACTACTAAGGGTGGCAAAAATATGCATACTCATCACTATTATGACTTATGAGACATGTATTTTGTTATTGTAGGTTGATTATTCTTCAACATACAGTGTTGGCATAATATTACTGTCTTGGTTTACTAATAATTCGAACTACAGGGTGTTTCAAAACATATTTTTATTCCTTTTTGTAGGTTTGCAACATTCTGTGTTTGATTGATTATTTATTGATTATTTATTGATTATTGATTGATAATTGATTAATATAACCATGTATGCTGTCACATATATGATAAATTATCTTATATTGGTAATCAAAACATCATCCTAACGTTATTAGCCCATAATAAATAATGCGGTCTAAAGGACCGGGCGCGACTACTAACGTTACAAACAGGGGCGCGACTACTCTCGGGTTAAACACAAATTAAATAAAGTTACGGATTTCTTATATTACAAGTTAAGGTCACCTGACAATTGCTGTAGAGACCATTATAGTGACTTAAATGATTTTGGCCTATATTTCGAACGCATTCCCGCTTAGGATAATAATTATGCTACTAGTTGGATGGCTGATCCCCCCCCCCCCCGATTTGTAACACGTATGCCTAGTTTCAGTCTAAATACCATTCTGTGAACTAAATAAATATTTGATGTTGGACATTTTCAATGTTCACATTTTAGACAAATCAGTCAAAAACGACTTTATTTAGCTTTATAGTTCATTGTTTCTAGATTTGTTGAAATATTTCAGTCAAAATATATTTGTATGCGCGATAATATTCTATATTTTGTCCTAATTGCTGAAATATTACCATGCTATTTTGAATTCGTTTCTTAATAATATAGTCTTGCGGTTTCAAGTTTTGTATCAGGACGCTGCGTAATATTTTGTTATCCGCTCATCTCATTTAACTTTGCACTTTTCTTCAGACATTTTTTAATTCACAACTCCTACGAAATGATTTACATAGCACATAAGATATAGGTAGGCCTAGTTTCGTTTGGCTTCTGATTTTCGCCAACAAGCCAACAATACAAAATATATTGTTGTTTAATTCCAACTACGTTTCTAATTTCACGTCATTCTAACTCACATATCGCTTATAATATCCATTTCGAGTTTCATTAAAAAATTGTACATACATTTTGACCGTCCTCGACGAATTGATAGAAAAGTCGCGTGATTCACCTAACATATTGTTGTAAGCAAAACAACGATATGTCTACTTCAACTCTAATTCAGACAGCAGTAACTTTCGTTTATGTCAACCCTGAACTTTTCGACCAATCACACTAGCCACACAAGAAATATTTATAATGCTTTCATTCGTCCTTTAGGCCTAGGCCTACACACTCATTTCACTAATCTCCCCAAAAATTACAAAACATCCAAAATAGCATTGAAGTTTGATCTCAAAATGTACTTGCTGAGAAATATTTTATTCCCAGCTGAATTTCTAAATCCCTCCACTTCAGTTTCGTAATGTATGCATTTATAATTTTAATCGTTAGCCCTATTTATTTAATAGGTATTTTTGATTATGAGTTCAATTTGCGTTGTTGTTGTCAACTTAGCTGTACGCCCTAAGCGTTCTTCTCCTAAACATTTCATGAGCAACAATTTTTGCTCAATTCTGGATGACAATGAAAATTATTGAATTTAAATCGGATTGTTTTTAGTAGGTATTCAGAAAATATTAGGCCTAAATATTTTTCTATTACGTAATCCCAGATTTAATGTAGAGCTTGTCTCAACTTGTCATATTATGACTGCCATTCTAGGACTAGGCCCTACTCCCTAGTAGGCCTATACAAGAGGACACGTAGGCCCTACTATGGTGTTCTGAGATAAGAGGATCCATGGTTTACCTTTGGTAATGCTTTCATGTTTTTGTATGAGGGTTCGTAATGATTGTCCTCGAAGCGAGAGAGTTTTAGTTGTGTCCTCAACTTTCTTGGATTCCGCACTCGATGAATTCTGAAGAAGAAAACTGTCCCGCAGCTTGGCTCGGGGTTTTTGAACTGGCTGAGAAGCTGAGCTGCCTCCTGCAATCACAAAGCAAATAGGTTAATTATTTAATTAACCAACTAGGCCTCATATCTAAAAAACAAAAAACATGCTTGGTTATCTAGGGATTCTACTGAACAGTAGATGATGATTGGGACAAACAAGGTAGAAGTTAAATGATGTCTAATTCACGGATATTTCAGTTAGTTAGTTAGTTAATGTTGTTTTAGGGCACTCAACAGTAGAGTTATCAGTGCCCATTTCAAGTGTATAGGAATCTTCCAAATGTTCTTTTTCCATAATTGTGGATTCCCACCATGTTTTCTTCCCTCCAAAGGGAGGAACGTAAGGGAAGACGCGGGGGGTTAATAGGAAGGAGTGAGGCTGTTGGATAGGATGGGTTTAACTGGGTGGGAACGGAGGAGTGCTCGTTGCAGAGAGGGCCGGCAAGTATGGAGAAGAAAAAAGTGAAAGAAGAAAGGCTATGTGAATGAAGAAAGGTGTGATAAAAAGTTGCGCGAGAGCTCTCTCTGCAACACGCACCCCAACCGGCTCGGTGTGAAGAGTGTAGTCATGGAATTGGGTTAGTATTTTGGCAGAAATTACATGATTTTAATGTTACAATCAATCTTTAACGTGCGCCTGGAGCTCTGCCTCTGGGGCAATCTTGACACCAATTTTTAATGATTAAAAAGCCAGGAATATGATTTCAAAACCCCTGAATTGAACAAAACCACAAATGACAACCGCTAGGCCTACCAAAGAGTAGTGAAATAAACAATTTTATACCGTTTCGTACCAAAATAGACTACAAATTTTTTTTTTAAACATACTGAACCAGTCAGCGGCAGTTTTACAGTGTACAAGGTGTAACAATTGCACACCTGATCAGTCAGTGAAAATTGAAAAAAGCCTTACAAACCAAAAATTGGGCTGTAAGCGGGAAAAAGACGAGATTGGCTGGTGAGCCTGTGTGGTCATGCAGTTCGAGAGTTGTATACTACACATTCAATGTGAAGTTATCTAGTTATTAAGTACATAAAATCGTACAAAAATACAAAAATATCACTTTTATTTTGCTCCCGAAACCACATCCGGTTAAGGCTACCTATTCGACCGCGTTTTTCTATTTTCCCAAATATGCTATCAAGTCAAAATATAGTGAATGGCTTTGAAATCTGGCTCTTTTAGAAAATCAAAACTATATTTTTTTAATTTTTTTGATTTAATTTCAAACTTCAATTCGCCCAAGCTCACCATTCAACGTAGGTATAGTTGTGTTTTTGTTACATTAATTTTCAACTGGTTTTCTAGGGGCTAACCGAGTTTTTTTTTTACAATAATTCGCAAAATTCGCAGGAAAGACAATTATTGTCTTTCCTGCGATTTTTTTCGTTTGGCTAAAAAAAATTGTTTAAATAAATATTTTTTCTCTCAGTCAGCCTCTAGAAAATCAGTTGAAAACACAAGAACACAACTACCTACGTTGAATGGTGTGCTTGGGAGAATTGAAGTTTGAAATTATTTTGAAGAGGCGATATATTTGCCATGTGCCTAATCAGAAAAATTTGAAAAAAATAGTTTTCTTTTTCTAAAAGAGCCAGTTTTCAAAGCCATTCATTATATTGTGATTTGATAGCATATTTTAGAAACTAGAAAAACGCGATCGAATAGCCTCAAAGTAAAGTGAGAACTCACCTTGTGCATTAAAAAAATTAGTCTGTTTCAGCACATATTTCACCGTTATTTAGAATACAAATTCGCTTTGAACTCGTTTTAGGCCATTAAAATTAACAGCGTCTCTACAAAAATTCGCCTATGACTAATTTGCCTCCGGCGGCTGGGGCTGAGCACATGACCCCAGATATTCCGCACCACCTCGTTTTTTAAAATTGCACACCTGATATTGAGGTCAAAAACCGCCACTGGAACCAGTAGGCCTAAGAATACTCACTCTGAAAGAAGAAATGCATTATGGATTAAGGTAGCCTAGGCCTAATATAGGCTACCTATTTAATTGCCTACCATACTTACGGAATTGTTGTTCGTGACGGCTCACGAGGTCTTTCAATTGTGGGGAATCTGGCTGTTCAGGCATTTCGTCTTCAGGACCAAGAAGACGAAGGTCTTCTTCTTCTCTGGAAACCACCGAGCCACTGTCCCGTCTTGTGGTTGTTTTGCTACTGACCACGGATGACGTAGTGGAACTGGCTACTTTCAGGGCACGAAGACCTCCAAATAATGGACGTCCACCTCTATCACTCACTTCTTTTGGACTCTCCTCAAGCTTAGGGGCACTTGGTAGTAACTCAATATCTAAAAGAAACAAGCAATTAATTAATGAACTTTGAACTTTTACTGTTATATTTTGAGCCCTGTAGGCTAATAGGGAACCTAAGTTTTGAAGGCGGGAAGGAAATTGGTTCTCTCTGGTCTCAGCGCCCATAAGAATTAGCATGGTACGAAAATGTAACTCGCCGTATCTTTTGACTCGCGCAAAAGAAATCTAAACCAATAACATCACAAGATGCATAATTCTGTGAAGAAGATGATGGCATTCTACTTTGCTCGATGACGCTTCCTAAATTCAAACTATTATGAGTTAAATGGACCCATGTTTGCGCGCTGTCGCAAATGTACTCTGACTGAGCGGCAACCTAAGCGAGACGCAGCCACGTTGTGTGTAGCTGTGGCATCCTCGCATACCACGCGCCTGTCCATGGTTGCTAAATGTACTTCGCATTCAAGATTTTGTTGGCACATTAAAGGATATTTTATTAGTAATGTATAATCTAGTACAACCCAGTGACCTCACAGTAGCCACAAAGCAAGTCGGATACCAAATGTTATGCTGATGCCACGGACAAAATGTTTTTACGTGCTTTTTCATGAGCAGTTTGGAAGGTTTGGCAACAGTGTAAATGTAGAGTTCACTTCAACTCAAAACAAATGTCATTAATATTTGTGATAGAGCATAGTTATGCATATCCACGCAAAGAGGAAAGATTATAGTTTCTTACAATATGAATATAATTCCGGTTCGTGGTCGGGTTCTCGCGCTATCGCTTACGAAACATTTAGCACGGGTTAATCGCCTATACCACGCTGACCGAGAGAGAACCAGACAACGCCCACTTAGGTTCCCTATTTACTTCTTGGAACTTCTTGGGTTGGGGAGGTCCGCCTTTCAAAACGTATTTTTTCATGCAAAATCTACCACAAACCTCTCAGAATTTAACATTTCTCAAGTGTTTTCTGTGAAGTTCATGGTCTGCCCAGTGGATTCCTATGAGTCCATAGGTCTACATGTTCTTTTTTGGTTGATTGATTGATGATGAGAATACACATTTTTTTGAACTGAACTAACTGAACTAAACTGATTCTGCATTTGGACCCCCCAACCGACGAAGTTCCTCTTGACCTACCTGAATCATTTTGTAAGAAATTCCTGAATGCCCTATTTCTCTGAAAGACCTAGGCCTAGTACAGGCACCAAGTAAAATATTTTTCCACCAGACCCAATAACCACCTAGGTCTGGACTTAAAAGTTCACATTTGAGGCAAAGTCCTTTGAAACACAGGTAGGGTAGGCCTAGAGGTAGTAGTAGGCCTATAGCTTTGCATTAAAAAGTCAACCTGTAACATTTTTAAATGCATCTAGGGCTAGGCCTATATTATCAGTAGGCCCTATGCATAATATACCTTATACAAAACGTAAACAAGAAACTTACCAATTGACGACTGACTGTTATGAGATTTTCTGAGAGCTCTCAAGCCGAACAACGGACGTCCATTCTCGTCGGTTGGTCCTACACCATAGCTGGAAGTTACTGGACAAACTTCTTGAGGTTTTTCACCTACAGACCACTTTTTAGCTGGTTGTTTCACTGAAAAGAAGAGAATACAGTGTGAACAAAATGTGGACCCAAACACAATTTTTTGACAACAGAGAAGATAAACAAACCATCAGCTGTTTTCGGTAACCGAACGCATCCCGAATAGTTCCGAGCGGCTCCCGAACAACAACAGGTCAAACTAGGAATGCAAAGCACCGTACAATTTACGATCGGCGGCGGCGGGAACAAATAAAACGAGATAGTGCGTTGCCAATGCAGGTAGATAAAATAATGCTATTATCTACGTATATGGGCCTTAGATTAAACGAAGCTATTATAAACTATGTTATATAACTTTGTAATTTAACTACCGGTAATCAGCTAAACATATTGTTTATGATGGATTATCTTTTTATGACAAGGAATTTTACATTACAATGTTATAAATAGGCCCTACCTTAAGTTATGGGACACCACCGAACCAAACATTTACATTGGTTAGGCCTACTAATTATTGTCGCTTTTCCTTACCAACGGTACAACTAATTCAAATAGTCCCCTACAGTGTGTAGAAAAGGTGTACAACTGTGTGCAATGTGTACTGTGTAATAAGAATGACCTTGTCTCAATGAATCGATCTTCTGTTTGATTTATATGCAATTTGTTTTCACACTCAGTCTGTCTATCTATGGTAAATGGCGTTCAACCATGGCAAGCCGAGTGTCAGACCGTCTCATGCCATCACATCAGCGAATCACACGCACGCAGTTCTGTGTGATTTAATATTAATTCTTAATGTGTTTAGTTTAGTTGAGCGCATCTGTTCTACCCCCACCACAATCAGTCTTAATCAAAGGAGATACGTATGTCTCAACTCAAGTCAAGACACCCAGCGAACTGGAGCTAGATAGACGGAAGGTCGAGTGAATCTAAACGAGCAATAGATCGAGAAGTCGTATATCACATGGAAACTGGGAACCAATTAATTATCGAGGAAATAAACAATGACGCTATTTTCATCGTGGGCTAGACAGCCATATGGTTGGACAAAGCTCTCATAATCGCAGCCTATCTCACAACACAAAACAATCACGAAATCGGTCTGCAGGATATTTCAGTTTGAGGAAAGACGATTTAATGCTACTACTAATAGCACACAATAACAATTAATGTGTAGGTTTCGTTGTAATACTGCCACTGCCCACTGGTCAATAAAACATGAATAAATAATAAAACAAAATGTCAAAATAAGAACAGACTGCTCACAGCTCATTATTGGATGAGCGAAGCGAAGACTTCAATTTCACCGACCCCCCAAAAAATTTAGCTACCGGGCAAACGGCATATCCGATCTTGATGAAAATTTGAGAAGACCTTCGAAATCTCTGAACTTAGACTTGCCACGTTTTTGGGTACAAGCGAAGAAATATTTCTCATGAATATCGTACTTTTACGATTTTTTTCGATTTTTAGTGCGATATTTTCGTGACATTTGGGCCGATTCTGACCAAACGGGTGGGGCTACAACGTTCATATTTCACATGGACATTAAGGTAATAATGATGTATTGCTTTCTGAAAGAAAAAGTTGAAAAGGTTAGTCAGAATGTATAGAAATAAAGCTTTTATATAAGTTTTTTGATTTTTTGTACGATATTTTCGTGCCATTTGGGCCAATTCTGACCAAACGGGTGAGGCTACAACGTTCATATTATACATGGACATTAAGGTTATGGTGATGTAGTACCTTTTGAAAGAAAAAGTTGAAAAAGCTAGCTAGAATTCATAGAAATAAAGCTTTTAATATAAGTTTTTTACAGTAAATAATACCAATTAACAAGAAACAATAGAAACTTGACAACAATCACCTACAATGCGTAGGCAGCTAAACAAAGCACTTGCAAAAGTAAAGATATCCCACGCAAACTAAAAACTTTAAAAAGCTCATCCATCAACGCGGCGGGACTTTAGCGTTTTCCTAGTATAATAAATGGTCAATGGAAGGGAAAATCACAACCCAGTCCATGATCACAACAAGTTGGCGCCATGTAAATGATACGTGCAAATTGGATGTGCGTGGTAATTAGTAATTACGGTTTCGATACATTATCTTGCTTATAACTTATTGAATGTTAATGATGATGATGATGATGATGATGATGATGATGATGATGATGATGATGATGATGAGATGATGATGATTCGTAATTGGATGAGCGTAGCGAGCGAAGCGAAGACTTCAATTTCACTGCCCCCCAAAAAAATTAGCTCGGGTGTTTTTTTTCGTTTGTTTGTTTGTTTGTTTTTTGTTTGTTATTTCCGTCTGTTTGTTCGCTCTCTACCGGGCACGGCATATGCGATCTTGATGAAAATTTGACAGGACCTTCGAAATCTCTGAACTTAGACTTGCCACATTTTTGGGTACAATCGAAGAAATATTTCTCATGAATATCGTACTTTTACGATATTTTTCGATTTTGTAGTGCGATATTTTCGTGACATTTGGGCCAATTCTGACCAAACGGGTGGGGCTACAACGTTCATATTATACATGGACATTAAGGTTATGGTGATGTAGTACATTTTGAAAGAAAAAAATGATAAAGTTAGCCAGATTCTATAGAAATAAAGCTTTTAATATAAGTTTTTTACGGTAAATAATACCAATTGACAAGTAACAATAGAAACTTGACAACAATCACCTACAATGCGTAGGCAACAAAACAAAGCACTTGCAAAAGTAAAGATATCCCACGCAAACTAAAAACTTTAAAAAGCTCATCCATCAACGCGGCGGGACTTTAGCGTTTTCCTAGTTATATGAAATGATTTATCACAGGTTTAGTCCAGCGCGCACCCAGGCCTTGAACTTGATATAGGCCTACCAGTGTTTCAAGGCGCCGTAAATGTCCAAGTGCATCAGGGCGAAGCGGTGAGATTTATCTTTAGATCGAGTACACATGTAGGTAGCCCTTTAAATTAGGTTACTGGTTACATCGTCGTACGGAGCACGAACACGAACAAACAAATGGGATGTGATGTGCGTCACATCGGGCTACCGGAAAGATGTTAACGCGAGGGATATCTAAATGCAAAATATGGGAGAGCTTTCTAGTATCACGAACGTTTGGAATAAATATTGTTATGGCCAAGTGGCAGCTAGAGATGGGAATTTCGGGCCGGGCCGTGTTTTTCTATTTTCCAAAATATGCTACCAAGTCAAAACATAGTTAATGGCTTTCAAACCTGGCTATTTTAGAAAATCAAAAATATTTTTTTCAAATTTTTCTGATCCGGTACACGGCCAATATAGCCATCTCAAAATAATTCCAAACTTCAATTCGCCAAGGCACATCATTCAACGTAGGGTGTTGTGTTTTTGTGACATTAATTTTCAACTGGTTTTCTATATAGGGTGACTGAGAGAAAAGAGATTTTTTTTAACAATTATTGTCTTTCTTGCGATTTTTTTTTGTTTGGCGGTACAAATCGATCAAAAATACCGCCAAACGAAAAAATCCACAGGAAAGACAATTGTTAAAAAAAAATCTCTCAGTCAGTCCATAGAAAAACAGTTGAAAATTAATATCACAAAAACACAACACCCTACGTTGAATGGTGTGCCTTGGCGAATTGAAGTTGGAAATTATTTTGAGGTGGCTATATTGGCCGTGTACCGGATAAGTTTTTTTTTTTTTTTTTTCTAAAATAGCCAGGTTTCAAAGCCATTCACTATATTTTGACTTGGTAGCATATTTTGGAAAATAGAAAAACGCGGTCGAATAGCCTTAATTAAGAATTATGATTAATTTTATGAAAAGTAATTTGTATACATCAAATCCGCATCATGATAGATTTTCAGTTCAAGTTGTTTGTCAACGCCAGTCCTTCCGTTTCGGACACATGCACGTAGGCCTATATATAGGTGCTACGGTACGTTGAGAATTCTGTTATCTTACCTACCTGAACAATAATTGTGCAAGAAAAATGTGAAGATGTAGGGGAAAGTACATGAAAATACAATACCCACATGCACTAACAAGTAATAACCGTTTTGTTTGTACCTGCCCATTGGATGGAGTTGTAGTAATTGTCTCACCATGGTCGCACTCGTGACTAATGACTGAAGAGCTATCTTGTTTGTCACAGTTTGTATCAAGAGTGGGGAGGGGAATGGGCACTTGGGAATTACCCAAAAATTAGGTTTGCTGAATGTATAAATGTATAAGAAATGAATCGAGAAAACGTTAAAATAATTGTTTTGGAGGTAGGGCCTACGTTCGGCAGAGGCGAAGCCGCTATGATAAGGTTTCGCCATGGTAGATGAGGTATGCACTATATGTTGTGTAGTTGTGTAACCCGCCTCAACACAATTGCCAGGAAAGAAAGACGCGTGAAAAGTATGAAAAGCACGTGAGCACAAACATGTATGTGTGAGAACTGACCGATGCTGATGAAACGGAACGAGGAATTTCAAGACAAGGAGGTGTGACCAACAGCAGCTGTTTGTTTAAAGTTTAAACACAACAGTTGGTTGGTTTCGGTAGTTGATTATTTAAAAAATAAAACTATTTAAAACAGTTGGCCAACTGAACACTAATATGTACATGAACATTTTTATTTTATTTTACAGAGGAAAATTCTGATTTGTAACTCTGTCTGTCTCTTTGTCTCTCCTAAGTTTGAAAATGAATACGAATTTTTAAAATGCATCTCGAGCTAGCCCATCACTCAGTTACAGGAAATGACTTTCAGGTAGGGGGGACACATACGATAATTATTCAACGTGCGACATGACTCAAGATAATGACAAATATTACTCGTCTTTCGTCTCAGTTGGTGTCAGACATTCTTGCATACATATCTGTTGCTTCTAAACCAAACACCAACCGAGGACCGTGCTTTCAGCCGCCTTATATAAGCACAACAAGATAGGCCTAAATGGAACACAAATAATTATTCTACTGCAGTCTTGCCGCATAACTTAGCCACAAGAACAAAAATAATGACGGAAAGTCGGAAACTATAATTACACTTCAATTTCATCTTGCGTCGATGAGCGATGAGTGCCTCTCTTCTCCGACGTGTCTTCCTGTGATCTTACGATTCCGCTCACTGACTGCAGACCTCTACGAGACGAGACGAGTACGAGGAATGCGACACCTTGGTCGGTAACGGTCGCGGTCGCGGCGTCTAGACAAGGGGAGGGGGAGGAAGTGCATCTCAGCTGGCTGTGTGCAGCAATGATTGAGGGCATTATCCGGACGGCCGGGCTGTCCGAGTTCTTCTCGGCCGCTACACAAGTAGGCGAGGCCGCGAGATCGGCCACCATCCATAGAACATGCATTCGTCGTTGTTAACACCGAGGCGAGATATTGTTTGACCCAGAAATAAAACTTAACACCTAATTCGCGATGACCAGATGGCCACATAGTTATTGGACCAGATAGAAACAATCACTTTTATTGAATCAAATGTGTGAGTGTGGGCAAATTAGAACTTGAAAGTACGTAAGAAGTAATTATTGATAAAATAAAATAGCTATGAAACCATGACATATCTCAGGAAACATGGTGCGGTGGCCGGTGGCTCGACCAGCGAGTTTAAAAACTCAGTCAAAAAGTCCAAGTCAGTAGCCGTCCACGGTGGCTCATACGATTGATTTTCATCAAGATCGCATATTATGCTGCGAACAAACAGAAGAAAAAAAACACCCGAGCTATTTTTCTCAGGGTAAGCGAAATTGAAGGTTTTGCTCGGTTTTGCTGAACTATTATTTGTCGAATGACGAGACCGCGTTGACTAAAAAACGACCAATAAATCATGACTACTTGATAACTCCCAAGTAAGTGATGCATATTTCATATCCAATAATTATGTTAGTACCTTTATTGGCAGCGAGCGACGTGCTACATGATTACGAGTTGCAACACACACATCACTCTGTTGTTAACACATGACTGACCACATGAGGTTCCAAGAAACCCGAGCCTGTGCTGTGATGTTAGTTCACACTCCGACAGACACGCCAACAAGACTGTCAATCACTTCATCCAATCAACCTGATTAGGTTTCGTGTACAGTCTTTCAAGAATGAAGATAGGTGAGGTGAGGTCTTATGTTTGGTACACGTTTCAAAACCTAGAATATGTCATTGACTCATAGAAGATGACAGTAGGCCCTAATCATATAATAGTTACCGGTAAACTTTGAATTTCTAAATTTCAAGGCTTTGCTAAATCTACCGTAGATACTAAAGTTTTCGAAGCAAATCTCCACCATTAACGAATGTAAGTCCGCCTTTGGGACACACTTATTAAGTGGAACAAATTGATAATTTTACGGTTTCATGGCTGCTTTATTTAATTCCAGTCATATAAAGCAACGATCCAATCTTAATCATAATATATTCGTAGATTACTACTTGTGTCTAATGGCGTAAAATTAGTGTTAATATCTTATTAGTTGTGACGAGTGACTGGGCATTGTAATAGTGATGCAACGAGACGGTAGATTACAGTGAGTAGGGCAAAGCGAGGGATGAAGTCGAGACGATCATATTCATACATAATACGTAATCACATCATGTTCCTGTACCCAAACCCTGAGCACTCACTGGCCGACCTATCCCGTCATGGTCATGGGACATGCAGGTACAGGCGCATAGGAACTCTTTTTCAAGTGGGGGGGGGGGGGGGGGGGGGGGGGGACAAATCCTTGTGCTGAACTTTTGGGAAAAGAGACCAAGCACGGGGGCTCCCCCCAACTACAGCGACGCAGACGAAAATGTTCGAAATGAGGGTTTTAGAGTGTGTTTGGTGTGTTCTAGAAAAAATAAGTGGGCTAAATGCAATACCAAATTGAAGTATTTTTTTGTTCAGTAAAAACTTACTAGAAAAACTATTTCAAAAAAAGAATTGGAATAGTGACGAGATAGATCATACGTATCATTATTCGCGATCACGTCCAACAATAATGAGAAATTGTCGAAATAGTTGGTCATTACTCTTTAGAAGTGGGGGGTCACGGTCAAAAGTGGGGGGGATTCCCCCATTCCCCTTCCCATTTCCCATTTCCCCTGCCTACGCGCCTGAACATGTAAAATACAATAAAACTAAACCACGCACCGTAAGTGTAATATATTATCTGTGACCACCTGACAGTTACACTAACAAACGTACCACTTGACCACCCACCGCCGAACAGAACATAACATGTGTGTCGAACATTTATCAGTGGATAATGACAATAATAATGTATGCATATTTACTTGGAAATGAGGAAATGTCGTGCATATCGCATGCCATATATAGGACTAACGTTGAGCTACGTTTCCTCAAATACTATCGATCTCGAGTACGGGTCAATGTTCTGTACAAAAAAAAGCGCTGTATAGTACCTTAACAGCACAGGCTATATTTGCCTACACTCCGACTAAGTAAATTTCTTGTTGTACAATCTTCAATAACTAGGACCAGGAGGCTTGCATTATTAATACTTACTAGAGGTTTGAATGTTCAAGTTCAGATAGCTAAATAGCATTTTGAAGTGTCTCGTATAAATTTAATTGATTGCTTGGTTTATTTTATTTATCGATTGATGATGACCGGTGGCAAGGAAAACACCCCGACAACCATTATGTGTGCATTGCAACTGTGAAACTGCCATTTTCCGAAATAAATATATTGGCTGAGCTGTTCTTCCGAAACGAATTATCGTGGTACCCATTACCCCGATGCGAAATACCTACGGCCTTTCACAGATTTGTCACTTTGTTTTTTTGAACATCAGAGAAGGAGCCGCTTGATTTATATTCTGCTCTAAAATGCATAGATTTCTTGTGCATTAGCATTTTATGTTAGTCTATTATACTTTCCTTCAAATGGTGCTAATTCAGTGTACTGTTTAGTCTGTGTACCCCTATCCTATCCCGAAGCCCGAACCCTACGGTAATCTTTAAAATGGCATTTAAAAAAATTAAGCCATCCCATAGAAGATTTTCCAAATCGACCACTGGGCTGGTGTGGTGGTGTTGGGGGGGGGGGGGAGGATGCAAATGCCCCGATAACAAATTACCAATATGTATGAATTTTGGTTCTCGAAAATGTTATATCAACAGTAACTCTGTAGTCTATACTCTATATAGCCATATATAACACACTAGGACCACAAGTACCGAAATAAAACAGAAAAATAGGAAATAAGAAACCTAAATATTATGCTAATATGATTGCTAATGCCCGGTCCGCTATTCAACAAGAAATTGTCAACACATCTTAGACAACGGGGAACAAAATAATAGTAAAAATCCCATAATTTGACTAAATATCTATCCAAAAATCCCATAATTTGACTAAATATCTATCCAAAAGAAAAACGCACACTATTACTAAATTGTAATATTGGCCAATTCTGTGATCTAGTGCAGGCGCGTAGGAACGTTTTGAAAGTTTGGTGGGACAAATTTATTAGCAGATTCCGTGAGTGGTAGCTGAGGCCTGGGGCGAAGCCCCAGCCGCCGGAGTCCGTTTCGCCGAATGCAAAAAAATTGACCAGGCCTACAGGTGTTATTTATAATATTTGCATGTTATAACTGAAAAATAGTAACTCAAGGGATTACCGTTTTCCTGCTTCTACCAAACGTTAAATATTTACTACGGAAATTCTGAGAAAAAAAATTAACTCGCGTTAATTTGCCCCCCCCCCCCCCCAAATGTTCCTACGCCACTGATCTCGTGTTGCGACTTGCGAGGATCGGATGCGAAGGGTGATTTTTTTACTACTTCGAACTCATCAGATCAGTCACACAGTATGCCGGTACAAGTGATCTCGGGGCCGGGGCCGACTGTGTAGTTCAAGAGACAAGACTATCCCCACTTGACGAAAAAAAAATAAAAAGTAAATATTCGCTAGATCCTCACCCGGTAGTTGTTACACACACACGACACGACGGGCGTCTTATCTTCGTATGACAGGTTGTTATCCAGCCAGCACCCACTCACCGTATTCACACCAACTCGCTCACCACGCGACTGACTGTGACTGAACTGAACCGACAGAAAGTGAAGAGCCGAGTTCTGTTCCGGACTGGAAGCTTCAAAATAACGGTGATGGCCTGCCTGCCTGCATGGTGGAAAGCCGAGCGCATGGCACGGAACAACAAGGCCCTGTTACACTTGGTGGGACGAGACCAAGTCATAGAACAACAACAAGGAAGATACAACCAAATACAACTCGAGTCGAGACTAAGGGTAGGTCATGATCAAATCATGACGTTTGACGGGATAAATAAAAGCCACTAGAACAAGAGCTAAAATACGTCCAAATGTAGAAGCATCGCACATAAAAATAAATTTTATGACATATATTCTGTTTACAAATGCGATAAATTTAGTGAAAATCGTGTTTTCATGGAGTGGAATGGAGTATACGAATATAATGGGTAACACGGGCTGTGAGCGTCTACTGTCGCACGCATGGCAGTACAGGTATGCTGGCGTGCTTGCGGGCTGTACCCGAGACATGCAAGGTTTCGAATCTCGATACAACATGATCGGGCACTGGCCGAACGATAACCCCGTTTATTACACCACTATAAATACATTCATACCATTCAAATTACTCAACCACTCTACACGATCAATCAACGACACTGACAGTGTCCGACCACTGAAGTTAAAGAACAACGGGCGTGGTCAGCACTCTGGTGGGTTAGCACATGCAAGTTGATCGACCTAAAATAGAACTGTGAAGACTAATATAGATCCATGGATGGCAACATCCAAAGATAGAACTAAATTATTTTAGCATTAAGGCCAGGCCACATCCACGACCCGGTTGTGTAAACAAGGGGCACGATATTGTGAATTCTGTCAAAGTTTACACGCGCAACGCGCTCTACAAATATACACGAGGTCCCGAGGAGAAGTTAAAATGTAATGGATTTACATCACTGACAAAAATGAAATCCAGAGCCACAAATTTGTGTGTGACAGCGCAGCTCTATCTATAGTCTAGGGTGATACGTGCTATGTTGTGTGTTGGGTGGTGCTCGTACAGGATGAGGATGACAGGTAGATAGGGACCTCCCTCGCGACCATTGTGCACAACATAGGCATTCACGGCAGACACAAGACAGGCGCATGGGCATAGGATGGGTAATGTTATCTTTTGAAACAGTCGATAGACTTTACTTTGCTGCAAGTGCAAAATATAGGCGAGTCTGTCGAGACATGCAGTCATCATCTTGCCATAAATATACATATCTGTATATGCAAACACGATGTATCAAATAAAAAAATAGTATGCATAGAATAGAGGATCGCTGATGCCGATACCATAGATAGCTTTCATTACAAGGACGATTGAAAGCATCGTTTTCATTACAAGGACGATTGAAAGCATCGTTTTCACAACTCCGAAAGTCAACCAGATTTGTGCGTTTCTATTGGAGGGGGTAACGCCACATCGCCACCCGCGTTTTACTCGTGTCGTGTCCTCGCGTTAGGATTTCACGTGACCATAACCAAATCTCCTCCCCTACCTACCTACCATATCGGCAATCGTAATTTAAAAAATCAGGGAACCTGCTTTATATGGCACAAAATATGACTTTCGGAATGCAGATGAAGTTTTGTTGTTAGCGGATTTACTCGAATATTGCGTTTAATGTACTGAACTAGACAAACTGTGCGAATAAATAATTTCTTTGAATTACATTACCTACTTTAAAAACGTTTAATGAGATTCTCGTACCTTGGACTTCACTTGGATAACCAAATTGATGTGTGCCTAAACCAGAATTATAATTAGAGTACATCCATGCATGATAAAGGATTATGTAAGTGACAACATTATAGACTCCCAACAAAATGCTTTGAAAAAACTTTTTCTGGGGGCCCGGTCTATACAACGTGTCTCTTATACTAGAAAAAACTATTTCGTCGTCGTTCAAGCGTATCTATCTGCGTTTAAAATAGAAATGGGCGAGTGCTTCCCAGTAATAGCACCCACACCTTTCCCATCACTATTGTGCGTTAACATTGTGTACGCGCAATACTGCGGAAGCAAGAGAGAGATGGTTACATTATCACTAATTACCATAGATTTACAACTCACAACTCTTTCAGTTATGAAAAGTGAAAATGCATTCCCGTTCCCGCCATACACCAATGAAGATTGTGACACGCTGTGCTGCACTCCTGTCTCCTACACTCATACACATATTTCAGGTAAAAGTTAAAGTTTTGTGCAGAGGTAGGGCACGTATTTACCTGTTATGTACAAGAAATCATATACAGAATTGATGCCGGTGGTGAATGATTACATTTTGGTATCGTTCGTTAGTCAAGTCAAGTCAAGTGCAAAATAATATATATTAGTTTGGCTGCACTCGACCCTTCGTAACCCGATAACTAGTTACCTATGCTCAAACTGAACGAGAAGTCATTGCCATGTTTCCCTCTGTCATTGCCAACTCCCACTCATACTCCCACACAGATTCTTGACACTGCTGTCTCGATGTCTATAGCGAGTGGCGACCGCTATTATCTACTTTGAGGTCTTGGTTTTGACATTTTATTGTGTCATGCCTGAATCGTAGAAATGTAAAACGTGTAGATTTACCAAACAACTTTCAAGTGGTCAACTGCCAAGTATTGTTTGTGAAAAAAAGGTGTTCTCTTTCTGGACGAATGTATAAATTTTTCCGTCAGTTGATATGTACGTATAGTACACATAGGATGTTACATTTTATTATTATTATTATTATTATTATTATTATTATTATTATTATTATTATTATTATTATTATTATTATTATTATTATTATTATTATTATTATTATTATTATTATTATTATATAATAATACAAAAATACCAGTTTCAACAATAAAAAAACAATGAATACTATAGAGTCTCAGCTACTCACCAGGAGTTGCAGCGGTCGACTTGAGGTCAATGGTCAACTCAGTCTTTGAATATCTCTTCCCCAAAGTTGAACTTTCTTCTCTCCTTGTGGACGGTGACCTTTCGCCGGTGTCCGAAGGGCGTCTACCGAGTGGCTTACGGTCAGGCGACGGCGACCGCGCTTGGGTGTCCGAAGGGCGTCTACCGAGTGGCTTACGGTCAGGCGACGGCGTCGTGCTTGGGTCTCCGAAGGGCGTCTACCCTGTGGCTTACGTTCAGGAGAAGCAACTCTGGATGGCTCCGTCTTCCCAGGGGTTCGACTCTGGAATGGTTTGGACGGTGAAGTTCCAGCGTCGTCCGGTTGCTGTCTCCTTGGCGTTCCAGATTGTAGTGAACCATCCACGGTCACATTGTTCCCTACAGTAGACGTCACTGTCATCGTAGTCGTGACAGTCGATGTCGATTCTTCAATTTGTCGACGGACGATGCGTATCTGAGCTCGAAGCCGGCGCCTTCTGTCGTAGCCAGTTGCTTTCTCCAACTAAAGATAACAGTAAGATTGCAGTTATGACAGGACAGTGCAAGCGTGATTAAAAAACAAACAAACGTAAAACAAATTATCAACCTCTCCGTCATGTCATGTTATCCAAATTTGGAATGTTTTGCACGTTTTGTTTTCTCAACTTCTAACTTTGTGATTGTTTGTATCTACCAGTTTGTTAACACTGTGTAGTGCATGACATAAGATTCACGGTTCACCCGATAACAAAGACAAAGAGATGTCGTTCACGAATTTAGCCAAATACGAGATCTGACCTATCATATTCTACCATGTGCTCAAAATGGTAAGCCTACAATGAATTAACATTAGAAATAAAAGGGTAAATTAACGTAGTAAATAATAATATAATTCAACGAAATATATAAAGGCCTATCACATAATAATATAATTTTTAGCAAACGCATTAATTGTATTGAAGTGAAAAAATATATGTATAATGTATTGTACTTTTTAATCGAACGGCCAAGAACTGGAAGCAAACATGAACATCAAATCGCTACATATAAAAAAGGTGACGATCGAGTTTGATGGTTGATCCTACTTTCTTTCCTACAAAGCAAAGGCCTAGGTGTTTCATCATGTCATGGGGTGCAATCAATGTGTACTGTCGCTGATTTATTTGTCTAATTGACAATTACAAAAGTGGGATCATACATTAGACGTTGGGGCCAAGTACGATGGTGTTGGAAAAAATGTTATTACATAGGTTCCTCATGCGGAACGCGTGCGACATGGATTTGACAGGCCGTTGTTCGATACTCGCTACTGGCAATCGTTACTGAAAGCATCTCATGAAGTAAGTAAGTATTTTATCCACTCAATCTTTCCTTAGGTACCCCCTTTACAAATCACGGTTGTCCCCTAAAGAGAGATATGATTGGTCTCTGACTCTGAGCAAGGTTTACCATGGGAAATATAGAAATAAAAATAAAAAACTAGATTTTAGAATTAGAATTTTATAACCCAAATTATATATATATTAATATGTAATTGCACGCAAATAATTGTCAGCGTCGAAGATACGCGCTGAAAGCAACGTTGTTTAATGTGGATAAAAGTAACGTAATACTAGTATGTAATGGTTAATATTGTGTTGGCATTATACACTATACTGTTGGTTGGTGTTTTTCGTTGTGGGCCGTGCGTCGATCTTCGTCAGAGTGAGTACCCAACCAAGTGTTGGAGATGGCTCCGTGTCGTATGTGTTTCAGCCAAACAAAACATGCAGCCGGGTGACGCACAATAGTATCACGATGTAACTTGAAAGATACGTTGAGCCTAAGCCGAAATTATGTTTTCAGTGGCAATATCCCCATGCCAATAAAGGCCAAATTAATTTAGTAAGACATTAATTCAAAAGACGACCTCGACAAATCACGGCACCATCTGACTCTCGTACGTTCAATCTAAAAACCGGTGCTAAGAAAGAAACTAGCAGCGTTCTGTGTTCGTTTTCCTTTAAGAGAGTATAGGACATGCGTTTTAGGCAAATTGCTGTTCGCTCGGCCAACTGACACCACAGGTGTCTGAAATTTTGAACATATGTCACAAATGTGGAATTATAGGGCTATGCAGTAACACATTTTTAAATTTTTTTAAAAAATAATTTATAAAAATTAAATTAGTTTTCACGAATTTTGATTTTGTTAAAAACTCCAAAATTGACCATATTCGTGATTTTTTTCCTGACTGATTAAGTCAAATTTTGGAAAATCTATGACCACAGGGCTGTACTAGGTAATGCTTTATTGACAACTTTGCAAAGTTTTATATACGTCGGATGCATCTTGGCCGAGCGAATAGCTATTTGCTAACAGCCAAATGTGTCCCATTCCCTCTTAAGCAACAGCAACATAAATTAATACAATTATTACTCTCGTACGTTCAATCTAAAAACCGGTGCTAAGAAAGAAACTAGCAGCTTTCTGTGTTCGTTTTCCTTTAATTCTTTCAGGCTCGGTGGTTACCGATGTTGACCACCAACTTGCTGATTTTATGTACTTTAATGCATGGTGGTTAGCATCAATAACCACCCTTCTACGGAAAATATAGACTTCCCTTCACAGTTTTACCCCAAACTTGTGAAGTGCCTGACAGAGATTTTATAGACAAATCAAAATATGAAAGTGTAAAAAATGTATAAAAACGGGCAGTTTTTATGAATGTCCCGGAATTTTGGTTATTCATAACTAGGGATAGAGTTGAGATAAAATTGAAAAATAAACTGAAACCAAAAGAAGAAAAAACAGATTTTTGAAAATTTTTACTCCGAAAATTTGCTCCGGCTTATTTCGAATTTACAACCATTCTAAAATTCAGCCAAATTTTGAAATGTTTGACGAAATCCAAAAAAATATGAAAATTATTTAAAAAAAAACAAGGAATTTTATCAAATGATCAATTTTGAGAAAAAAATAACAATTAATTTCCGTGCAACAAAGAGCAACAGCAACATAAATTAATACAATTATTACTCTAAAAACCGGTGCTAAGAAAGAAACAAGCAGCGTTCTGTGTTCGTTTTCCTTTAAGCAACAGCAACATAAATTAGTACAATTATTTAAACTGATTGTGCATATTAGTTACATTATGTTTTATTTCAGGGCAGGGGTCCATGGATACGTGGTGGTGGTGGTGGTGGCATCGGTGTAGGAGTCTGGTGAGAGACACTTGCGTTCGCCTTGCATCAAGGTAAATATAATAAACGTTTCTGGACGAGATGATTTAATTTAAATCTAGTGATACCCTTCATGCAAAGTTTTATCTACCTCAAATAAATCAATTTCCCTTGACGGACGCAAAATGCGCACGGACACAATACATACACACGTTATAGAAACTAGTGCCGGTGCCAACACTTAGGGCAGATTTCGCGTTCGCGACCTAAACTTTCACAACAATGTGCATTGAAATACACACACCGCATTTGAAAGGGGTTTATTTAATAGAATGTTAAATTTGATCAAATATAATAGTGTGTTCTCCATCATTTTCGCGAGAAAGCAGGACAAACTAGCTACTATACTACTCTTCCCCTTCCAATTTCTCGTACTTCACAATAATTTGTTCCAACATGCCCAGCTAGTTTATATCCAACATACTAAATCATTATACAACCTATCACTCGTGGCTCCAGCAACATCTAGGAGGCAGTGCAATCTATACTTATTAATTTCACACATCCTTAGAGTAGGTTTTCTCCTCAGAATACGAATTAAATTTATATTATATTTATTTTTCTTATAGACAATCGATAACAGCCACCCACAAGTGCCAAGTAATTATAGCAAATATTCCATCGTGGGTTACCCTTTTAACACATTCTGTTTCTAGCCTCATCTGCCCCCTCCCGAATGAATGATACATATGCGACACGTTTCGTGTGGTCCAACCATTAAAATTACTATGTTATTGTGTATGGAAAATTTGACAGTCATGATAAAAGCGAATATTTTACATCGTGGAAATAATTTAAACCGTAATGATTGTCTTCTCGTCCTATTAAACTCGCAGACATCCGGCGCAATCGTCGCAGCTAAAGCGCCCTAACTAATAATTATTATAATAATCGAAGGCCAGCCGGAAACCTTATTTACCCAAAGAAACTCATAAGTCAAATTGTGGCGGTCATCTACTTATTTCCCTGTTGATTCTTTTATTGGATCAATGCCAGGGCAATTAATAACTAGGAACGTTCAAGAGTTCGTGTAAAATAGGTTTCTAACCAACTCTCGATTTTACTGTCGGGGGCTGAATAATCTTATAACGTATTACATTAGATTAATAAAAGCCTTGCTTACCATAATCTCCAACAGATTCAGATCAAAGATCTCTTCAATGTTGTCATCATCTTCAACTGGTGCTGGTTTGGGAGTTGAGTCTCCGCTGCGACGACGCTGCATTGTGTCTGTGGTAGTCGTCGCTGTTGAACGAAGAGCAACTCCAAAGACGGCACTGCCCCTCTTGCTGCTGCTTTCTTCCAAAGAAACAATCCGCTTCGAGTCCTTGGGTAAAGAGTCTTTCGATGGTCTTCTGGGACTGTATTCTGATGGCAACTTTGCTGAACTAGGACTACTCGGCTTGCCTGTAGTGGATGGTTTCCTAGGGAATTCTCGCTCTGGAGAACTTCTACTGTTATTCACTTTCGGAGATTCTTTGAATTGTCTAGTGGGAGAAGTTCTCTTAGGTGAGTCATCCCTATTCTGTTTTGGCAATGACGGTTTTCTTGCAGGAGAGACGGATTTTTCTTCAAGGTGTCCATTTTCCTTGGGTTTCGTTTTAGAATATGACAGTTCTTGTGGATAATCTTTCTTTGGGAGAGAATCCTTACGAACTGGACTGCATGCAGACACCCTTGACGAAGGCACAGATTCTTTTCTTATGGGTGTGGTATCATCTTCTAATGGAGTTTTTGTGGGAGACAAAGATCGATACGATTTCTTGGAAGGTGATTCTGGCCTTATTTCTTCGGGAACCTTTGTTGCCCTTGTCTGAGATGGGAAGGACGCATACTTATCGGCAGGTATCCGCTTACTAGCTGCCAATGGTTTGTCAGCTGTTGGTTTCGGTTTGGTGTATGTGCCATAGTCCCCAGCGCGGTCAGGTGACTTGCGTCGCGTAAAGGTATCAGTGGATACTCTGGATGGCTTCTCTTTTGCAGTTTCGTATTTTGGACGTTCCGGTGAAGAAGACGATTTGGGTCGAGAAAACGTATCCGTATTAATTTTTCCAGGAGTAACCTTATCTTTACGATAAGAGTCTCTAGGGCTATCATTCTTTGGACGTTCTGGAGATTTTCCTGCCGGAGACTTATTTCTAGAATAAGTTTCTTTAGGAGATGTTTTAGGCCCAATGTCTTCTAAAGAAGAGGGTTGTAATGGGATATCCTTAGAAACATTCCGAGGCGAGCTATCATCGTCGGAAGGATATTCATTAACATAAGAAGTCTTAGGACTTGGGCGTGTTGTAGTATCACTTGGAAGAGGTTCATTCTCTCTTGGCCGGTTAGTATGTTTTCCCTGGAACAGCTTTGACTTTTCTTGGACATCATTAGTCTCTTTACGGCGGGCTTCAAATACAGAAGGTCTGCTAAGAATATCCATTTGCCTTGGGCTAGTAGGGGACGTTTTTTGTGTAGTAGCAATTGTTTCAAACATTGCTCTTGCCTTCTTTACAGCACTTGGACTGTCCAAGTTAGAGGGTACAGCAGGCTCAGCAGACTGTGGCGCTTGTGGATTACTCTGCGACTTAGCGGTCTCCAAGAAATGGGAGACGCGGTCAGATACTGAAACTACTAAACGAGTAGATTCCTCTGTGTCTGAAGCATCAAGATCTGTCACCTGTACTGCCTGCTGCTGCGGATATCCACGAGGCTTCTTGTACCTGTCATCATCAAGCTCATCTTCAGGTTGAGACGGATACCCGGACCTTTCTCTAGTTGGTTCTGAACGATTGCTTGGTGATGTCTTCTGAAGATATTCAGATGGTTTTTTAGGATTTTCGTCATCCATATCATCCTGAGTTTTAATTGGATACTCCGAAGGCTTGATATTTTCTGGTTTTACTTGTGGATAACTAAGAGCAATATTAGTAGAAGTCATTTTAGATGTATTTTTATCGATCTCTTGTAATAAGCGTCCAATAGAAGCTTCATCGTGCTGTAAGAACGATGAATTCATCAGCTTTGTTGTGATAACCGAAGAAGGTTTGCTGTCAGTTAGTATACTCTTTGGATACACCTTTGGAGCAGTTTTATTTGAAGTGGGTATGTTTGGACGTTCTTCAGTTCCCTCATCAAGTGGGTCGGGATGAAGAACTGGTCTCTGGAATCTAACCGAATCCGGCTTTCTAAAGTGATCTTCATCGTCTTCTGGCTCACTAACCCTATCCGCATACCGTGGCCTCAAATCAAGTACATCGTCTCCTACTGAACGTGGCCCTCTAACGTCTGGAGATGAATCACGGGAGGATTTAAGACGAATACCGGCAATAGTCAGAGAATCTCTAGTAGTCTTTAATTTATCTTGACACACTGACAGGAAGGCATCTTCACGAGAAGTCACTTTCATGGCATAATTGGATTCTTCATCTTGTCTCAACTCTTCCATTTCACGAATGTAATCATCATCTGTGTCCACTAGAGATGGACAATCTTCCGGTAAGCCTTCTTCATCATCTGATGACAAGTAAAACTCTGGCTCCTTAGAAGCACCGTTCAACCTCTTTCCTGGTTGCTGTCGAAGAGGTTGTTTAGACGGCTTGGCAGTCTTGGAGACTTCGGTTCTTGCTTTTGGCTTCTCAACAACTTTTCCCTTTGGTTGCACTCGCTGTGGCGATTGAACCGTTTTTGTAGAAGCCAGTTTAGTGTTGACCGAAGCCACAGTATTTACTCTCTGTTGTGTAGAAGACCGAGTCGTTGTATTAGTGTTTTTAACAGGTGTTTGTGAGACATTCGTCTCCGATTTGAGAACTGGACGCCTGTTTTGAATACCATTCGATGTAGGCACTGTGCGTCGGATGATACTTTCAGCATTTGTTCTACTAGTGCGGGTGTCTAATGTAGCAACCGTTTTAAATGTTTTTGCTGGTTCTGATCTTGTTTTCTGAGGCATTTTGGAAGTAATTGTGGGAGCAATTGGTTTCTTGGTCTCAGCTGGTTTTGAACAGGGTTTCCCAGGTACTGTACTCGTTCTATTTGTTAATGTGTTGGGCTGAGTTTGTTTTTTAATTTGAACCTTATTATCTGACAATTTCTTTGTAATAGTTGTTTTAAAACTATTTACGATGTTATTCGGTCGCTTTGGAATGGATGATTGTTTATTTTTGTATTCAATTGGTTCGTCATCATCGACTAAAAACTCATCAGGTGGCGTTTCGTCCATCAAATGTTCACATTCATCACTCAAGTAATCTTCATTTCGTGTTGCGTGTCGCGTTGCTTTAGTTATCTTTATTTCAATTACATCTCCTGTTTGGAATTCTCCATCAATTCGTGACTGGGGAATCTGAATGTTTTCAGAGTCTGTAGGAGACGACAACTGTGGCATAAAGACTTCGGTCCTTTTCTTTGTTGTATCTCTTGCTGGCATAACAGTTTCAGGGCTGGATACAGTTGAAGAGCGATCACTCGATTGACCGTCATCAGTTCCAACTCTTGGTTGTTTACTCTTGGGAGATAGTTTGGAAGAAACAGTAAATTTGGATCCACCGTGGACTTGTTCTGGTTTCTTCGGAACATCTGGTGCCCGTTTCGTCGTTTCTGGTTTACTGTTCGTTCTAACAAATGCAGATTTCATAGGTGACACGTCACTACGTCTCGACTTGGTGTCAATAGAAGTTGTCCTAGGCATATTCTTCTTTTGGGATTTGCTCTGAGGCTGTCTCTCAGGAGATGATGATGGTGATGGGTAGCTTCTCACAGGGCTTTGAGCTGTTTGTGATTTTAGAGTTGTTTTTTTACTATCAGTGCTAGATGATCTAGATTGAGGCTTCCTATTTATAGAAGCATTTTCGTTGCCTGGCAATGACTTAGCGTTCGTTATTGGTCTTGGTGGCTCTTTTGGCATATCAGACCCTCTTAATGTTTTACTCCAGCTAGCTTTACGTACAAATGGTTTTTCAGCAGAATCAGGAGTCTTTTGCCCAGGCCTGGGAATGCTTGATGGTCTAGGAGATTGAGATTGAGCTTGGGGTTTTGTTTTATCGTCCTTGACACCTGGCACGCTTGTTGGACGTGCAATGCGTCTTTCAGGTGATCCTTTTTCTGGGCTGCTCTTTCGTGGTTGATGATGTACACTTACTACAGAACCAGTGTCTATATTTGTCGTCTTACTATGAATCGTAATTGCACAACAATTAGTTGGACTTTCACTTTGAGGGTGCGAATTTATTTCTTGCTGTTTAATAATGCTCTGAGTATATTCCAAATTTTTCTTAAAAGCAGATTTCTGAGGGGACGTCTTGACTGCACTATCCGGGCGTCGTTTAGCGTCACCCCGATTAGGACTCGCTTTTTCTGGGCTGTAATCTTTTGGAGACCTCTCCGAGTTACCTGTTTTCTTCAAGCTGCCTTTCCTTACAGACTGTGACCGCATATTCTCTCTATCTGAGTGGCGCTCTGGACTTGAACAAGGTGATACACTAGATGAGTTGGATTCTTGTTTGTCTCTTCGCCCTATACTGTCTGGAGTAGGTGACCTTCTAGTTACTGCAGGCACATGATCTGAGCCATTTGATGGCCTTAAGTCACTAGATGGAGAAATTTTACTGGGTCTTAACTTGGAAACATCTGGTGTCACAGGTGATGAATTAGGCCTCTCGGGGGACTTTCGAATGCTAAGCGGTCGAGACGAAATTGGCTTTCCTGGTTTTACCGGCTCTTTGTTAGAGAAAGTAGTGTATTTATCTTCAACTTCTTCACTGGAATCTGTGTAAGTATTTTGTGCTCCTAACGGCTTGGTTGGAGATGCTGAGTTCAATGATGGCTTAGGCAATGTTGCCTCGGATACTTCTGCACCAGTTATTTCATTCTTTGTCAGGCGTTCCTCTGGGGAAGTTCTGAAACATTTAATTGGGGCAAAGCTGGTTCTCTCTGGGCTTGAATCAGGCGACTCTCTTTCTGGGACTCCTCTTATCTGCTTTACAGGTGATATCACATCTCTGCCTAGACTGCTGGTACTACCTGTGGGTCTACGAGGCACCTCGTTAGCAAGGGATCCTTCGGAACTATACTCTGGTGACTTTTCCCTGGGGAACTTGCTGAGAGGAGATCGGTTAATAGGACTCTCGATTGGTCGAACATTTTCTTTTAAGGGTGAACTTCCAGCTTGCCTGTTGGTCGCTGGAGTGTTATCACCGTCTTCGGGCGTATTAATTACTGAACTATCATCAAGAGGACTGGCACCGTGCTCAATTTCAGTTGGCTGTTCTTTATCATTTACACAAGGAGAGCGTTCCTGTTTAAGTAACAGCAAAATGGAGTTACTTTGATTAGTATTCGTAGCATTCTTAATCAAACTGGTAGACTTCAAAGACATAAGTTCTTCTTCCTTGCTAGTTACTTCTTGTTGGTATCTTCTAGTATCTTCTTCAGTTTTGGAAGACAACACAATGGTGTCATTATCACTTCCTTCAGAATCGGTAGACGCCCGAGAAGAACCCCGGGATCTAGGACGGCTTTGCCTTTCAGGATAGGTTGGACTTGCCGAAGGAGATATAACAGGCGTAGAGCATTTCTTCTTCGTAGTCTCTCGGGAGATTCCTGACGACAACTTTCGCTTCTCCTTAGTAACAGATGTTACTGATGTTTTAGGAGTAATATCTGTTTTGGGTCGGTCACCAGCACTAACTCTCCGAGAAGGTACCTTTGAGGATTTATCTTGAGTCAGATCTTCATCTTCTTTTCCTTTTCTTAGGGGTCCAAACGTATCTTTTTCGGGACTATTTCTGGCAGAAGAAGATCTTCGTGCAATTTTACTAGGAGAAGTTACTTGTGTTGGCGATTTTTGCGACGGTTCTTTCAACCCTTTTACAGGGCTGGATCTTCCGGACACGTTATCAGGACTTCCTTTGGTTTGGGAAGATCTTCGGACTGGCTTGTCAGTACTCGATGTTAAAGTTTTGTCAGACTCATCCTTAATTACCTTATCTTGACTGGTTCGTGTGAATGATGTTCGACGGATAGTTTTACCTGGGCTTGTTGCTCGTGTTGGTGATCTTTCTGGGCTGCTGTGTCCTTTATCTTTTGTAGGAGCTACTTGGTCTGTGGTTTTTTCTGGACTTCTTCTTGTTGGAGACGATCGAGGTCCACATTTTTGTGGACCGTCTTCTGAGGATGTTGTTTTCGTAATAGACTTTGTCGGACTGGCTGACCGATTAATTGCTCTTTCAGGACTTGAACGATTAGGTGACGACCTTGATGGACTTTTTCGGTTCAGAGACACCAAACTGCTGTCCGCGCTTGTCTTGTTTCTGTAATTCCTTGTCGGACTTACGCGATCGAGTGATACCTTGGAGGAAGAACGAGTTGATGTTGGAGTACCTCTCTCGGGAGACGACCTCAACGAACGTGCAAATGCATCGTGCGTTGGATCATTGTCGACACTGATTCGTTTAGTTGTAAAGTGTTGTTGGTAAGTTGTCACATATTGGTCAGGTGAAACTATTTTTTCTTGTGAGGGCTGTTTCATGATGCCCTTCTTCAAACATTCGGTTGGAATACCTGTTAGCTTCTTTTCAGGACTCGAATCTATTGTTCGAATAGAAATATCATCTGTAATATTTGTTTCACATGCACGATCTACAGTATCCTTCGATGACACAATGGATGCATCTACTTTCGAAACCACCGAACTACTTATTCGGGTCTTATGATCTTGTGAATCTTCATGTCCACTGCGGAATACAAACTCTTCGCTTGTTCCGTCGTTACCACGTTGTCTTGTTGTTTGGCTCGATACGACTGTCCAATTACCCGCATCATCAGGACTATCAGAAGAAACAACGCGTTTTTCTGTTGTTGATACGTGCGTATTTGACCCATGCTGTTCAGTTACAATACGTTTTTCTGTGACATTTGTCGACCTTACCTCCTTAGAGCCCGAAACTTTTATGTCAGTTATCACCTTATCTCCAACCTGTGATGTCTTCACAACAATAGTGTCAGCAGTTGGTGTACTTGGAATGTCGACATCTCTTGCAATGCACAGCTCTCCAACAGGCATGTCTGATGTGCTTGAACGTTGTGTAATACGATGTTTACCTTGAGAGGTTTTTCGTGAAGAACTACTGCGTCTTCTTTCTGTCTGGTCGTATGAGCTTTCTTTCAAATCTTCCAATTCATGTGCATTCTTGCTGTGGAAATCGTCACTGAAGCCGGAGTCTTTGTGAACAATCGAAGACTTTGACGTTGAGCTTGAGCTCACTCTTTCTTCCTTTTGAGATGTACTTGATGAGGACCAACTCTTCGAACTGGCTGATGTTAAACTCTTTCCTCCAACCTCTGTGCTAATAACGACAGATGTGATGTCATCATTACCCACATCTTTAATGGCTGCTATTCCTTCTAGCGGAATAACATTGGTGTCATTCGATGAAGTCACTTGACTCACACAGGTTAAACCGTCTGTGTCGGAGCCTCCCGCCAATTTGCTCTGTTCTGTTCGTGTACTTGATTGAACAATCATTTTACCGTCATCGCCCATCTTTCCAGTCGCACGGTAATCTCCAGAGGACGACTCTTGAACAACCTTCCAGTAACCTGAGCCTCCATCATCTTGAGACGAGACATTTTTGAAATCTTTGTTGGCGACAGACTGAGATTGATTGGTTTGTTGACGTCGATGGAAATCCCTGGTAGGAGATTCCGAATCTCTTATTTCCTTGGACTTCAAAGTCATGAAGCCTTCATCTGCCAGCGAGTCGGCATGGGTGATAGCAAAGTTTCCTCCTGTAGAAGAAGTGTAGGAGGCCGACTTCTGCACTACTTGCTGTTGGCTGTGCTTGTTAGATATTGTTGACGACGAGTGTGTTCGAGTCTTGTTGTCGACTGACTCGAGGCTGCCCGTGGTTAGAACGTCGGACAGCACCTCGCCGGTGGTGTAGAACTCCTTGAGACGTTGCTCGCGGAGTTTGTACATGCGCGCGCGAATCTCTTTCTTGCGTCCAAAGTCTTCAGTGTCTTGCCACTGGAAACAAACAACAGTTAGCATTTAGAAACATGAATTGCTTCTTATTTCGATATCTAAATAAAGTTAATTTTTTGCAAGTGTTTGAATTTTCCGTTATTGGTATATATGCATACCTTTTTGCTTTTTTTTTTTTTACTGTACCATTCGAGTGTTTGAGTGTGTGAGGTCATCTCTTTATGCTTAATATCTTCAAAAATCAAAATTAGTGTTCATGTTTGTAGTTTTTTTCATGTTTTGTAGCACAATCATGTTCATTTGCGTAGCTTTTCTTCTTCAAAAAAATTACGTCAACAAAAATGAGTATTTAATTTATTTACTCTAGACATGGCGTACTTCATAAAGATGACTAAAGATGTTTTCTTTAAAAATGTTCTTGTAGTATTTAGTTTTCTGAAACAACGTACGTTCATGCAACTCACGGTCACGGGTGGTATTAGCCGGGCTGAATGATAGATTTACAAAGCTAGTCTTACAATTTACAAGACGTGTTTACTCACCATTCGGCGCAATAACTCTTCATCTTGTATCTGGGTGACGTCACTGCCAACGACAGCGGCCATGGCTGCTGATTATCCTCAGCCTAGAATTGAAATGGTGAGTGTTAGATGTCGTTGAATTCACATTAATGGGGGTACGTGGGGCTGTGTTTATGGGGGTATTTACCCACTAAATCCCAAAAATATGTTTCGTAAAACAACAAAAAAATATTGGGTTCGCCATAACCCGTGAAAATTGCAAAATGGGTCATTTTCGAGATAAGTCCCATCTGCAAAAATCTCCCGTAAGAATTAATATTGGAGACATCTTTATGCCCCGTGACCGTTGAAGATTTTAGCCAGAAAATAATATTGGCCATTATTGACGTAATGGGTCTAACCTTTCTGTGAATACGCTTTGTTCTGTTTTTGTAATTTGGGCACGTGGTTTGGTAAAAATATGATGATTACCAAGAAGGGGTGTATTTTCGGAACGCATAATTTTGCGTGTTTGAGTACACATTTGTTTGTATTATTTAATTTTTTGCATCATATAAACCATACATACAACGAATAACACCTTAGAAACCACACAATCATTGAGTCCTCTTAAACAGCCCTCCAACAACTCTCCACAATAATTATCCAACCCGCAACATTCCTATAGAGTCCACCTGAAGAGGGGCATACATTGCAACCTATAACAGGTTTCCCTCTGTAAAAATGTAAATTAAAAAAAGTAATATTATTATGCAATGGGCAGTGTTGAGTGTGTTGGTAATTTATTTAAAACTGACGTCTTTGAAATACGAGTCTTTTGTGTACACAGACCCACAACGCCACATATTACATTCAAAACTTGTCTTGGAAGAAACTAGTGCCCTATTTTGCATTTTGACTCACGACAATACGATGTAAATTATGTTTTTTTTCGTGTTTTCACATTGAACATTGAAATGTTGATTAACAAATCATCTTTACATAATATACCGGTATAAAAATGAATGTGGAAAGGTTAACGTTCAAGGTGAAATAAAATTGCCAGTCATAGTTTTAAGTATGTTTACCGTTCAGGGTATAGAAAGTATTGGGCCCCTTACCCATGTGGGTTTGATGTGGCCCCAGTAGGGCACGTATATCACAATGTGTTATCACCTAGAAATGTGTAGGTGTCATGTCATAACAAGGGCGTCCGCAGGGGGGGGGGGGCAAGGTTGGCATTTGCTCCCCCCCCTCTCTGGAATCCTCTATAAAGCAATTTGTTAAGAGTCGAATAATATAACTATTTACATTATTGAACGTTTTTAGGGACATTGTACCTGCGGAATACGTTTTTCTATACATTACTACTCTCTATTTAATCTCGTCAGGACGTTAGCGTTCTATTTCCTTTTGGAGGTTTTTTAGTTTCGTGTATCGACTGCACAAAAATTACATTATTTTGGCATTGCATGAAGGCCACTACTTTTTTCTAATAAGCACCAAACGCACTCTAAAAACCGGATTTTCAAAATGTTTCGCCTGCGGCGCTATTGTTTAGGGGGGCCTGCATGTCCCACGAAAGTACAAATTATAACTTTTGCCCCCCCCCCCTGACAAAATTCCTGCGGACGCCCTTGTGTGATTAGGTAGCTCGCAGAGTTGGGTTAGTTATACGCCAAAACAGTGCTAAAAACAAACTTAAAAAATTATGTTTATTCTATCAACAAGTAACTATACTAACAGTTAATCATATTTTCATAAATTAGTCAAAACGTTACTCAATGTTTTTTATTTATAATTTTCTTGCTCTAAAATCTGAAGGAAATTTGGGCGTGGATTGTGATAAAAATTAACATTTCTGTTCATTAGGTTATACTGAATTAACACTTGTCAACATCCGGTATAGGTGCCTCACGCTATCTATGGACTTGCTTACTAGGGGAAACTGCACTCAGGTATACCCCCACCATCGGACCTCGACCGGACGGACAAAGGAGGGCAAGCGATCGACATGAATAGAAAATTCAGAGCGTGGCTAGAATACAAAATTCACCTGTCATTGTTTAATATCACTAGTGCCTAAAATATAAAATAGAGGTTAATTGTTACTTTTGCCTACGAAATCGAACTCAATTTGGCAAATACGACTCGAATTGTCTTTTTAATTTTAATTTTGAACCAAAATGAAGATATTTTCCGTACTTTTGAACTACATATAACTACTAATGAATATAGAGTACAAGCTACGTGACGTCCAGGAGAGAACCAAACAAGCACAATAAATACAAAAATAAAAAAATAATAAGCCTACAATTAATAATATTCAAATTTTACTTCACTGTAGTTCATTGTTGTGTACTGTTTTTATGTAATTAGATTTATTTAGTTATCCTCCTTCGTAAATCGGTTTTTAACTGAATCAGATAGAAGTTAAATAAGCTTAGGTAAATGAATATGATAACACAGGTTGAAGAGTGCGTGTTAAAACAATTATTTAACAACACTATTTCTGAAGAAGCTAATAGTAATTATTTATATTTATATATTTCTCTCTTTTAACCCACACTTAACCTGCACTGGACCTGAAAAGCAGGAAGGGTTTCTACGTTGTAGAACACAAAAATGTCGAATCTTGACACCAATTGGATTACCAATACTCTTCATCTTCTTTGATATTTTACTCATTTTGTCGGAATAGCTAAAAAGTTTATCGACACTTTTTTTACATGGAAAGCGGGTTATCAACCCCTAGTTACGGCTATGTTTATCTTACTTTTCTTTCCCAAATTAAATTATAAATCGATGCTAACGTATGGCAATATTTTGCACCCTCACAAGAACAGATCTCTGCAATCCGTTTTATGATTGTAGGCCATTTTAATTACACATCGATTGCCGGGTACTAAAGACAAATTTAGGTTTAAAATTTAAATTAAAAAGACAATTTTGATCGTATTAAACCCAATTTGTGTACAATTACATAGGTAAAAGTGCAATTAATCTCATATTATTTTATTTAGGAACAGCGATAAAAAACATAACAGTGAATTATGTATTGAAGCCACTTTCTCAATTCTCTATCATCTCGATCGCTTGCCCTCACCTTTGTCCGCCCGGTTCGAGGTCCGATGGGGGGGTATACATAGTGTAGTTCTCCCCTACTAAGCAAGTCCATAAAGCGTAAGGCACCTATAAAACATGTTACTGTTAGACTGTCAACTGATTGCAAAAGTAGTGTATCATAACTTTTAGTTTGTTTCGAGAATTAATATATAATTTAAAAGTATATACAAAATAGCATATTGTCATTCATTATTCACATTCATAATCATATGGTAACTTATTCGTGTTAGCCGACGCTTCTGCAAACAAGTATAGTTGAACAACTTTGTGGCCTGATGAAAGATATAACAGAAAAACATCGTAGGATTAATTTCAATTTACATGAAACAAAATATTTATGAATTAACTGCGGTTATATTTATTAACTAACCGTGTCATTAAGTCTTCGAGAATGGCTAATTTCTGCATTCAACTCAACGCGGTCTCTCAACTCTATGCACTCGTCAAAGATAAACAACACCGCAGAAGTTTCACTGCGAACAGGTGTCACCTCGTTTACAATATTGGCATACTTCAGAAATCAGAATAGAGAGCCCATCACTCGAGAAGGCATGATTGATGATAGTGTGGCCATTATTATACTTAGGTGTTGTATCGTACGTATAACTTGGGAAGCAATTCGCGCATAAGAAAGACGAGAAGGCATGATTGATGATAGTGTGGCCATTATTATACTTAGATGTTGTATCGTACGTATAACTTGGGAAGCAATTCGCGCATAAGAAAGACGAGAAGGCATGATTGATGATAGTGTGGCCATTATTATACTTAGGTGTTGGATCGTACGTGTAACTTGGGAAGCAATTGGCACATGAGAAAGATCTAGAAAAAGTTTTTGTCAGAGCCCACCACCTAAAATTAGACTGCCTATACTGCTAGGCTGCTAGCCTAATACAGTTATACCTACTCTCAAAATCTAGAGTACTTTTTTCTTTTTCTACTTTAGCAAATACGCTTTCTGTGATGCTGTTAGGTGTACGATAACGAGTGAAAGGGGCGAACAAACCCCCCCACTCAGTCAAGTCTCCTGATGCCTATTTCAGACATCTAATGGATTCTCTCAATCGCTCGATCACTCAATCCACTCATCTTCTATATGCCATGTCCAGTTATTGCTCTAAATTTCACTGCTCAAGCCCGTCGGATATGTTAAAAGTAGGCCCTACTACGTCTGGTCTGGTCCTCCCACGACTCCGAGGATGCCACGACTCGACTCGACTCGGTCGGCGCGCGGCCAAGCTAACCTTGTCCGCCCGCGCGCGTTTGTCGCACTTACACGCTGCCTCCTCACTACCTCCTTCAGGCTGTGCTACACATTAGTCCCACGGGCCACAGAAATCACACAATCGAAAACTGTTGATTCATGAGTAGGCCTACATCGAAATAAAATTAAACATTTTCAGAACAGAAAAAAATTGTTCAGTGAATGATTGAAACATGGATTTCAAGAAAATTGAGTAAGAGAATGAAGGGCTAATTTCTAAAGATAATACTGATTTTTTATACACGAGTGGGCGAGAAACTGAATTCACCATGTTTTAGTTACACCGCTGGCCAAGGTCCCCTGTTGGATCTCGAACTAACGAGTAGAATGTGAATCCATTAGAATGGGAAAAAACGAATAGTAAAAGTGCAACGAATAAAAAAAAGGGTTACAAGAAATCTGAGTAAAGATACAAAAAAAGATACAAGACAATTTTGCATTTCAAAATGTATATAACCTTGGCAATTAGGTGGTGATTGCAGAATTACTTGAAAATTGAAGTATACCTTCTTTCTTAAAGTTAATACATTCTGATCCATTGAAGTCAGCTGCGGTTGAGGAAGGGCATACATAATATGGTCTTAGCTGTGGGTGAAGAATGGGATGTGGATTGTGTGAGTGTGCTGCGGATGACGTCGGAAGGGGGGGGGGGGGGTTGGTTGGGGCGGCGGATGATGAAGGGATGTGATCTGACCTACTTTGGATGAGGACTGGGATGTGGTTGGGGCTGCGGATGATGAAGGGATGTGATCTGATCTACTTTGGATGAGGACTGGGATGTGGCTTGGGGCTGCGGATGATGAAGGGATGTGATCTGATCTACTTTGGATGTAGGGGTACTGGGATGAGGGTTGGGGCTTTGGTGGATGATTGATTTGGGATAGTGATCTGATCTACTTTGGACGATGCACAGAGATGTGGTTGGAACTGCGGATGATGAAGGGAATGTGATCTGATCTACTTTGGATGAGGACTGGGATGTGGTTGGGGCTGCGGATGATAAAGGGATGTGATCTGATCTACTTTGGATGAGGACTGGGATGTGGTTGGGGCTGCGGATGATGAAGGGATGTGATCTGATCTACTTTGGATGAGGACTGGGATGTGGTTGGGGCTGCGGATGATGAAGGGATGTGATCTGATCTACTTTGGATGAGGATGGGATGTGGTTGGGGGCCGTGATGATGAAGGGAATGTGATCGATCTACTGGAGGCTGATGTGGAATCTGCGGATTGATCAGGGATGACGACTCTTTACCCAGGACTGGAAACTGGTTGGGCCTCGGACCCAGAGGATGTGACTGAATCAACTTTGGAGAACTGAGATGTGGTTCTGCGATGATGAACGAATGTGATCGAGTCTACTTTGGTGGCTGGTTCGGTTGGGTTTCGTGATTAAGGGGTGGATTATATTATCGCTGGAGTGTGGCCCCTATAATGAAGTGGTGTGATCTACCACTGAATAGAACTAGGATGTTGTATTGTGCAAGAAAGGTGACACTGAGCACTTGCAGGTATGGGTTCTGGAACTGAAGGCATATTATTACTTTGGAGAGCATTGGGATGTGGTTACGCGATAGATGAAGTAGTTGCATTATCTACTTTGGGTAGGACATTGGTTAGACTCGATAATGTAGGAATGTGATACATCTACTAAATGAAGACATTAGGGGCTGCGAGATGAAGGATACTGAATTTTGGGGAAAATGAATGTTTCCCCCTTGATGATGAAGAATGTGATTATCAACAATACGACTATTCCGATTTTATTAAATTATCTGAACCTTTGGAAACTGATCATTTACGTGCAAGGCTGACGCTACGGAGACACTGGAATGGTCGCAGTAAACGGATTTGATCTTCTACGGAAAAAATTGGTTGCGCGAAATATTAGGATTGACCTACTACTTGGAGAGGCCTACTCAGGTAATGATCTATCACTTTGGATGAGGATGCAAGTGGTTAGGGCTGCATGGATGTAAGATGGGAAACACGGATGAGGACTGGGATGGGTAGGCTTTTGGTTGAAGGCAAGCACTCGAGAGGACTGTTGAGTGGTTCGGGACCGGTGATGAGGGATACTGACATATATTTATAGTCGGGAAAGAAGGGTTTGGGCTGGGAGTAAGGGATGTGATTACAACTTTGGGAGGAAGACTGGGTGTGGTAGGCGCATGCGATTTATAGGGTAAGTAGGGGTAATTTAAAAAAATTATTTATAAATAGTGGCAGCCCATTAACACCATTTTAGTTATCGTATCCACCTTTGGATCTCAACTAAGAGTAGAATGTCACATTAGAATAAAAAAAAAAACGAATAGAAAAGTGCAACGATAGAAAAAAAGGGTTACAAGTAAATCTGAGTAAGATACAAAAAGATACAAGACAAATTTGCATTTCAAAATGTATATTTCCCCAGGCAATTAGGTGTGGATTGCAGAAATTACTTGAAAATTGAAGTATGCCTTCTTCTTTCTACATTCTGTAATCCATTGAAGTCAGCTGGGGGTTGAGGAAGGGGAAAATGGTCTTAGCTGTGGGTGAAGAAAGGGATGTGGATTGTGTGAGTGTGTGCGGATGATGTCGGATGGGGTGGGGGGGTCGGGGTCGGATGTGGAGGATTGATCTGTCTACTTTGGATGAGGGGGGATGTGGTTGGGGCTGCGGATGATGGAGGGATGTGATCTGATCTACTTTGGGTGTGTATAACGAATGAGAAATGAATGGATGTGTATGAGGGATGTGATGTGATTTACTTTGGAATGGATGAGTAATGGGATGTGGTTGGGGCTGCGGATGATGAAGAGAATGTGATCTGATCTTCTTTGGATGAGGAAAGGGATGTGGTTGGGGCTGTGAAAGATGAAGGGAATGTGGTCGAAACTGCCGCCGCTCATTTGAATACTCTTTCTGTTCGATGACGCCACTCTCTACCCACCTCGACGGCAACCTACGGCTGGCGTCCCTCGGACCCAGAGCACTTTACATAACAAAGGTCATCTTGGAACTGCAAGAGCTTATTCGACGAGGTAATAAACAATGTCACGAGGTTGTGTGGTTCTGGTTCTGGTTCGTTCGTGCTTTAGATGGATTAAGTATCGCTTGCTAGTGTGGCCCCCATATTTAAATACAGTGTGTCCGTATAAACTACCACTAATAGAACAGATCATGTTTTATTTAGCAAGACAAGTGAAGCCACTAGCCAAGCACTTGCCAGGTATGTTCTAAACTGTAGGCATATATTCACATCACACATTTTTTCATGTTTACACAAATTAATAAAGTTGGTTGCTATTACATATCTGCGATAGTGCATTCTTACAAACACACAAATGAAGTGAATGAACACAACACAAATGAAACACAAACAACAAACACACAACAAATAACAAATGAATGGAAAATAACCTTTTTCCCCCATTGTTTTAAACAATAAAAATATCAAACAAAACGACTATTCCGATTTTGATTAAATTATCAGGGAACCTTTGAAACCTCTAATCATAAACCTGCACCTGCCACGCAACGCAACCAGCTAAATATGCAGTAAACAATTTTACGCATCCTTCTACGCGACCATAAATTGCGTTCGCGAATATATTAGGACCCAGCCTACAAATCTGCAGTAGGCCCTACTCAGGTAATAATCCAAAACAGTTTGAGATTGCAGAATACAAGTGGAATAGGGGCACACGGATGAAACATGAATCCCGCAAAGAAAAACCCCGAGATAAAACTGTAACTAGGTAGGTTGTGGTTGAACCAGCACTCGAGAACACGTTTAGTGGTTCGTGACGTGATCGACATCACTTGACAAGATATTTATGTCGAATGCCCCAAGTAAGCCACATAGGGAGTACGCGAAGACAGAGTTAGCAACTCCTTGCAAGGAAGAACTTTGTAGGCAGAGCAACATGCCTTATTAGGTGATCCAAGTATGTAATTTAAAAATTACAAATAATAAAAATCACCCGCCCATTCCAACCTACACACTATATCCAATGTTAGGTATATCGTATCGTATCGACACCTGGGGGGCAAGCCATGTCGCGAATACAAGCACTAGCTGATGAAGATGGATCACAGGAGCTGCTAGCTAATCAAGACATGTGTTAAGGGTCTTCAAACTCACTTAACGTCTCGGTGAGAGCCAGAGGGCCATGCTACCTAATACCGCAAGTCCAATAATCCCCACTTTGTCGGCCACCGTCACCTCGGTGTAAACATCCTGATTCAACCGGCACCTGTCGGATTGACGGGGGCGATAATTTACATAATCTCTTATAACACCTGTGATCTTACATTGGAAATCATGAATGACAGCTGCGTTGCATCAATATATTTTCAATTTCCGAGGCTAAACGTTACAAAATTAGTTTGAAAAAATTGTTTCAGACAATCATAATCATCACTATCTATAATCATGATGGTTATAGACGTAATCTCTCCCTTCCTGTGTCCCTGTATGTCTCAGACCAAAATTAAAATATCCATTACCGTTCGATACGACACCCTATAACCTTACGTGCCTATCAATTCTTTTCTTTTTCATCTTCTACACCTCTTCAATAATTTGTTCGTTACGCTAGTTTCTATTTGTGCATTATGTTCAATTCCTTTAATTTTTTTAATTATAGTGGATATGGTAGTAAAGATGGTCGTGGAAAGAGTAAAAGCAGCTTGGGAAAGAGTTCAACCGGAAAAATGGTAAAAGGGAAGAAAAAATGGCAAGAACTGGTGAGAAGAAGAAGAAGAAGAAGAAGAAGAAGAAGAAGAAGAAGAAGAAGAAGAAGAAGAAGAAGAAGAAGAAGAAGAAGAAGAAGAAGAAGAAGAAGAAGAAGAAGAAGAAGAAGAAGAAGAAGAAGAAGAAGAAGAAGAAGAAGAAGAAGAAGAAGAAGAAGAAGAAGAAGATCGGCTCATGCGTAATTCGTGTAAGATTCTGATTGGTGAGATTATGAATTCGAATCCCGCCACCGTCAATCCTGACTGAAAGTTTTTCAGAGGGTTTCTTCAGTCGTTATTGCGAATGAAAGGGATTGCGTCGTTTTTAACAGCCCTCGAACATTCCCTTCGCTATCCAAACTAAAAACATCATGGAGGGGCATGTATTGCACCCCGCCCCGGCTCGTCATGGGACAGGTGAACCACAATAAACTAGACCAGGCCCAACAAACACTCGTCGGCTACGCACGTCTTTTAATCAAGGCTGGTCAGTACTTTCTGCGACGTTGTTAATTATTACCCATGTGATCGTCATGGAACGGGTTTTGTTTTATGCCGTATAGAGAAGTGATTAATTCAGTAGCAGTCACAGAAAAGCCCATCGTGTGGAATACTAAAACACAGCCTGAGAACAACGAGCAGGAATGATGGTGAACTCTGGACCTGCCAGACTCAAAGCTTCATCGTCACGAGAGGAACATGAGCGAAATGGAAACCCAAGTGCGATGACTGTGACACAAATTTCTCTTGTTAAATTGGTGAAATTGAAACGTGATGTTTATTTGATTTGATTTAACTTACTTAAGTTCAGCTTCGTCACTCAATATGCTGCTCAAGTCCTACTTAGAGAATTGTCTTGCAGCTGTAATGACAGCAATCTGGATGCTTGTTAGTCATGCAATGTAATAATTATTAATGAGCTCTATAAACGTTATTAATTATATCAAGGGCAAACGATATAATTGATATTTACTCTCAGAGTTCAAAGAAGACATAAATTAATAAACGTTTGGAGGATTTTATGAATAAGCTAATTTGTAAAGATCAGCATATGCCTACAACGTTATAGTTTTGGATGTCTTTTAAAGTGTTGATCAGTCATTTAATTGGTCCAATTCGTTCGTTGTCATAAGTTATAAACAACTTTTTGTTAAAAACTTTTATGCTCAGTCTAACATAATCCAAACTTGCGATGACTTTTTCACTCACACGCCCATTTGAAAATAATACTTTTGGCTTCATTTTAATTGTATTCCATTGTAAATCGGTTTTAAAATGGAATAGCTATGCATGCATAAACCAACCATTTTTGTTAAATATGTATTGTAATTTCTTAAAACGAAACTATGCAAATGTTGTCTTCAACGAGGATTTTAGGGTATGATAAAATATAGGTATTATGTATTATAAGTTTACGATAGTTCTTATTTCAACATCCAACTTAGGGCATATTATGACGCTTATTTGGCATATTAGGTATGATATGTAGGAATTAAGTCTTCTCTCACAAGAAATGTTTGACAGATCCGAAGAAGTAAATATAGTTAGTATCACAGGGCTACGCATAATCTGCATGTTAAAATGTACCAGATTAGTATAAACAAACCGTGAAATTGAAAGATTGAATGTTGGGATATCCGTAAAATATGATGTTTTAAAAAAATGTTTTTTTTTATTTATAAAGTTGACGTGTCTAAGCTTCGAAATGATGACATGCAACAATTCAATAGAGTAGATTTTTAAACGAAAAATATCGGCCTGTGGTGCAGCTTAATGATTCGAGTTTGAGTATTTCAAGAGATTATAATATCATTGACATGAGCCACAACCACGCCCGCCTTTCTATGTCAATATAAATGTCAATGTCCCGATCAACTTAAGACTTAAAAAGAGCATTTATGTCATGTCAGAGCTGTACCTAATAATAATATAGAACTGTGGTAAAATCCAACGAAAGTGCTGCATGAGTTACTCTTAAACGACCAAAATTTGTGTACTGAACTAATGAATAGCTTTAACCTTTTCAGTACCGAATTAAATTGGTCAAAATTAAGTTATTTTAAGCAATAATTTCAAAATACTCATTTTATTCTAAGATTTTAAGTGTTTTTCAAATTTTTATCGCGCTTTTTAAGGAATTTGGGAAATTTTGGGTTTTGAATTAAAGCTTCATTTTAGGTTAAGATGTAAATTTGATTTCCATTCCTAAAACAAGATTTTTCTTCTGAATGTTTTGCATATTTTTTTTTGTATCTCAAATAGTAGCAATACTAGAAATATATTACTTTTCCGGGACAAACCAAATTTTTTCCATTTTTAGCCTTTTTTGCAGATGTACATTTTGAACCCTCTCTAAAAACAAGACACTTTTCGTCCAATCGGGATGGGGAAAAAATATTTGTTTTTAATGCACGGAAACAAAATTGGGATCAAATTGAAAATTTAGAAAGTTAATGTTCTTGACCATGGACGGGGGGCTGAAAGGGTTAATTCAAAGATGGTCAGTTGTATCCTTTTCTGTATTATGAGCTTTATTGCTTCTCTCGTTTGATGTTTGTTGCAATATAAGTGTTATCACAATGTATTGCCTAGGCATAGGCCTAATGTGGACCTAATTTTTAAAATCGAAACAACTGAGAAGAATCGTGAAAGAACTGAGGTAAATTTTAAGAAACCTTTACCTTTCTTTACATACCTATTAGCAGTAAAAAGGCAAGTCTGCGAATTCTAACACAAATTAACAGTAATGACTTACGTTTGCAATTCATATAGACTCAACTCAACTGTTGAGTGCCCTAAAACAACACTAACTAACTCATTCATCTACATTCCATTTGTGTGTTAGAATTAGTTTCAAAAATTGCCTGCGGACTGCTTATAAAATAATCAACTTTAGTGTTAAGTTATACAACATGTTTTTTTAGAAGGGTTATGAATTGACATATTGGTATATTTAGGTTGGTACTAGCTCGTTTCGAAGGATTTGCATAAATTACGGCTAGCTCTAAGTGATCCAGTACTGGTTCCAACTAGTGTAACTCAAAAGATTGAAGTCTGTTGTTTACACACAATCACATGAATAATAAAGCAGACTACGATCTCTAGTTGGTGACATCAGAGTCAATTGTGTTGTAATTAAAACAGTATTTATTTATATTTCATTCAAAATAATCATTCAAGTAAAATAAACATTTTATCGGAATGAGTCAACGAAATAATAATGCCAAGCTTCCATTTAATTCATGTCACTCTTTTGATTTTTGGAAATGTATGGCGTCGAAAGCTGAAGTGACATTTTCCAATCAAAACATCGGAGTTCGTTTCCTCCATAATCACTCGATCAGTATTTCCAAGCATTGCATTTTGAGTATAAATATTTCAATCCGGGTAAAAATGTAGGGGGGAGGCCCCACTTACAACAAAGGGAACATTGTAAAAAAGTACAACATGACATACGCTTTGATATCGTAGATAAGGCAAATCATTTTTAACAATTTTGTTGACCTTTAGTCGAATACGAATATCCACCAATGATATTTTTGGATGAGCGTAGCGAGCGTAGCGAGCGAAGCAAAGATTCCATTTCACTACACTGGAGAAAAAAATCCGGAACGTTTTTCTTTTCTTTTTTTTTCTTTCTGTCTTTCTTTTTTGTTTGTTTGTTAGCACGATTCCGGCTAAATACTCCGATTGTGATGAAATTTTATGGAAGCCTTCGAAATTTCTGAACTTAGAACTGCCACGTTTTTTGAGCACAATCGGAAAATTATTTCTCATGAAAATCGCCATTTTACGATTTTTTCGTTTTTTTTTTTCAATTTCTTCGACTTATAAACTACTAAATGCTTTATCCGACTTTAATGATTTGTTCACAGAACCGTAATTTTATGAATTAATATATTCGTGTGAAATTTGAGCACAAACGAATAATTATTTCTTATGAAAATCGAAAATTTACGATTTTTTTCTTTTTTAAAATTACGATTAATCAAAAAAAATAAAGATTAAAGTTTATTTGTTTATTTACTTTAATTTTTTTTTTATCTTCAACTTAGTAATGATTTTTTCACAGAACAACAGAAAATCCACATAACATGGTAGCTCAATGCACCAATTACGCTCATCCAACAACGCGGCGGTACTTAAGCGTTTTCCTAGTGATAGCAATGCATAGTATGAACTATGAACCGCCATTATAACTCAATGACGCCATCACTCGTTATGAACTATATTTTCGTTTTAGGTACAGGTACCGATGACTACGCGTGGTTCCTATCAATGATCGCAACCTAATCACAGTGAGCACACACTGTCCACATAATGAACGAATACATTTTTTTTTGCGTATCAGTAACTATACTTATGCATTTTCTTCTGCCAACATTACGACCATTTTATTGGATGAGCGAAGCGATGACTTCAATTTCACTAACCCCCCCTAAAAAAAATTTGTCTCGGGTGTTTTTTTTGTTTTTGATTTTGTTTGTTTGTATTTTTGTCTGTTTGTTCGCGTTCTACCGGCCAAACGGCATATTATGCGGTCTTGATGAAAATTTGACCTGCCACGTTTTTGGGTACAATCGAAGAAATATTTCTCAAGAATATCGTACTTTTACGATTTTTTTCCCGATTTTTAATGCGATATTTTCGTGACATTCGGGCCGATTCTGACCAAACGGGTGGGGCTACAACGTTCATATTTTACATAGACATTAAGGTAATGGTGATGTTTTGCTTTTTGAAAGAAAAAGTTGAAAAAGTTAGCCAGAATCCCTAGAATAAAGGTTTTAATATGAGGTTTTTTAGGTTTATAATAACAATTAAAAAGTAACAATAGAAACTTGACAACAACCACCTACAATGCAATCAAACAGCACTAGCAAAGGAAAAGTGGTCCTACGCAAACTAAAAACTTACAAAAAAGCTCATCGACTAAAAAAAAGCGTTTGCGAAGCTTCCTAGTAGTTGTATTTGTATTTATTTGCATCTGTTTGCACAATAGGATACTATGCCGCAGTTCTCCACCGATAGCCATCCTACAATATCCTACCCTGTCTAAAATGTACATTTTACAAGCTCATTCATCAACAGTGAACGGTCCATGGAAGACGCCAGTCCGCGCGTTGGTGCCGAGCCACATCCTTGCCGACCTGAACACGAAGCCCCTTACGACTTACGAGTAGGCAACACTTCCACCAGGCGTGCGATGCGGGTGGAGGACACGGCGGCCGCTAGGCGCACATTCTCCCATGCATGATGCGCAGAGCCAGACTAGACTGCACTGACGAGAAGGGCGTGGGTTCGATTCCTTGGAATTTGTAACCATAACACATATCACAATATGCTGTTGGTGCGCCCACGCTGTTTATAAGTACTGACTTTCAAAGAAATCATGTCATGTCTATAAATAAATAGTACAAGTACTTCGTAATATGTATTGTACTTTGACATCAAACCTACTCAATTGTAGTGGGGAAGACTTTGCAATATATTATATGATTATATCCCACTTTGATGTGATGGCTTTAAAGCAGTTAAGAAATAACCCCAACCTGAACCGGTAACCGAATCCTGGAGTCCCATACATTTTTGGGAGATATTTTATGATTGAACGAGTGAGCGTAGCGAACGTAGTGATTTCCATTCGACTTAAACGGCCCTTATTTTTTTTCTGCGTGCGTGCGTGTGTGTGTGTGTGTGTGGGTGTACGTTAAAAATCAGCCGAATCGCTGAACAGATTGCGCTGAAATTTTTAAACGGACATCCGGTACGAGTTTATTGAGAACTGCTAACAAAATCAGCAAGATTCATTGCGATTTAAACATACAAGAAATAATAAACTGAAAAATAGACTTCCAAGGTTATGAAATTATTTTAACGACAATGTTTTAGATTTGAAAAGATATTTTTTGTTTTTATTTACCTGGCAGTGAAATGCCGTGTCCATTCAAGGTCTGTCGAATGTTTTAAGTCAAAGTACCCCCAAATTCCGCTCGTAGATTGAGTAAACCTTGCAATGTTTTCACGTATTTCGTACTGGCTATGTTTACCATAGAAGGCCCTATTGCCACAGATGATGGACTTCACTGCGTTATATGCATTTCAAAACATGTTTAATAATTTTTTAAATACAATCTCGAAATTACAAAATCTTTCCCGACCAGGGAATTGAACTCACTTCTTTCACATTTCGGCTACAAGGGCGCCTTAGCCAACTAGACTATAGGGAAACGCCAAAGTCGTAGTGAGACGAGTGAGCGAGTCATGTGGTGAGTACCCGGGAACATTTGCATTTAAGTTTGATAATTATATTCGTATAAATAATAGTTTTTAAAGTTTAGTTGGTATACGGGGACGGGCGCGTCAACTGTAAGGTCATAATGCGCCTCTCTAGCCTATGATAGGCTAGGTAGGCCCAAGGTAGGGGGAAGAAAAGTAATGTAATCGGGTACTTAACACATGGCTCACTCACTCGTTTAACAACGACTTTGGCGTTTCCCTAGTGTAATAATCACGTGGTAGCATCTGCTTTGGCGGTAATTTTCTTGTGAAGGGTGGTGTTCCTAAATTTTTGGTGATGGTGAGATAGCATATCTTACACGATATATATTTTTTTACACAAATATAATTTATAATAAATTTAATTGTTAAGCGAAACAAAAAAGGTAGTATAACAAACACAAAAGTGTACAGGTGTTTGAGAAGAGATTGCTTTGGTTCGGTTTTAGAGAGCAGTACTTGCATGGTAGGAACCTGAAGAAGTATTCTTGGTACAAGTCCAAGTAAGACTCGGCTAGGATAATCGCTCGTTACGACTTTTATCCCACTTGAAGCCTTACTACCGAGCTTCACAGTTCACACGCACAAATGCGCCTGGAGCAGGGACGGTACGTGATATTGGCACGTTCCAATCAGGCTCTGTCCAGCCGGTTGAATGATAAATTCCAAGTAATGTATACTGAGGCATAAATGCATGGAGGAAGTATCGTTTACCGTGGATAACATAGCGTTAAAGATACACTGAAAGTAGAGCTCACGACGACAGCCACTTCTCTTAACTCATTCGTCATCAGAAGCGTGCGTGCGTGCGTGCGTGCGTGCGTGCGTGCGTGCGGTGGATGGTTCCAACAAACGATGGTTCCAAAAACGCGACGTGTCACAATGGTTTGGTGGAGATTGTGATACTCATGACCACACTAACAAAGACTATACTTAGATCGTGCATACATTGGACGGCGCTTACAATACCTGAAAGACACGATTTATTGACTATATTTTTAATATTTTGGGTATATTGTTGTTATAGGATGGTCGACGTCCGTGTTTGAAATTTATCATTGATTATTTACAAGCAACGAATACAATGTTTTCATTGTACGGTATTTCGTAAGCAAAAAAAGAAAGACGTGAAATTGTGGTTTTCATCAATAATCCTTAAAAATATGCTAGATATTATCATGAGCGCCAACTAACGCTCTTCGTTTATCTTATCAACACATTATATGCATGCAAAGAATCAATGTTACTTTTTATAATGTTTGATCTGCGCGCGTCCAATGAAGAAACAATAAAAACAGTGAAAGTACAATTTGGGGTGTATAAAAAAAAACCTACACTCCCTTTAATCAAGTTTTTTAATTTTAAAAGGAGAAGTAAATCCCCAATTATTGGGGTTTAAACATCTCACAACCCGGGACCGGGCCCCCTTGGGCTACCCCTATGTTTTAAATTTTAGTGTATCGATGAAACAGAACTGATTAAAAAACAATACAAGACATTACGTTAAACAGTTCAGCTCCTCTATTATGTAACCAGAGAATGACGGTTTCAGACCGAAGCGAAATGAAGAACGTGCGTGAACATTGTTTACTCGTATATTTCAAAACAGAGATTGTACCGTCAGGTGACGAATTATTATTAAAATTGTGTGCGATATTTCTTTAAAATTGTAATACAAAATTTTCCCGGAAAAAATTTTAAAAGAATTAAATTTCCCCAGGGGACGACAGTGACCGGGCCCCCATTGCAATTGGTCAAGGAATTCAAAACAACCCCGGATCGAGAGACCCCCAACACCCAAACGCACTTTTATCAGTCGTCCTTTGAAGGGGAAAACCCACAGTTTTTTCCGAAACGTCGAACTAACAAAATAGTGAGGGGAAAAACACCCCGAACCCCGGTGGAATGACCCGTTTCACACATTTTTTTAGTGATGTAGACGATTGACACTTTCATATAGCATAAGGCACGGATCCATAATCCTGCATCGCAACAAACAATTCAACAACAACAAACTTTGTCCAACGTCAAGGGGAAACTTTTCCCCCCCTAGGGAAGGGTATGACACATTTAAATCTAATTTTTATTGAGGGTTTTAATAAAAGGGTCGGGTACCCAAACTTTCCTTTTCCCTTAAGAAAAAAAAAAAAAAATTTTTTTTCTTAAAATTGTTATATTTAAAAAAGATAAATCTATGAATAAATTTCCCCAATTTTAGAAGATTGAGAAAAAAACCATTTTCAACAAACATAGCCGTCAATTTGTTAAATTAATGTACCTGAGATGTGTCCGACCCTTGATTTATCTTTATTATGTCGGCGGCTAAGAGCAAAGGGAGCAAACAGTGCAATAAATTACAATTATTCTACATTATTAGCACCTGATAACCTTCAACATTCGTAATTGTTTTTTAGTCAATTTATTAGTTTTCCTTTTCCAAAGAGTCCCCGTAAAAAACTAAATTGGTTACCCGCTCTTGGGTAAAAGGTATATAGAAAAAATTTCCAGGTCAAAATCCCCCCCTTTATGCCCCTTTTAAAGCAGAGGGTTTTAAAAGGGAAATAAGTAAATGGGGGCCCCTGACTTTCGCAATCCTAAACCCAGAACCCCCGGGACCAATCATAGACGAGTTTTTCTAATTCAAAAGGCTCGAGTTCATTCCAGTCACTAAATTTACCCTGCCCTAAAGGAATCGAAATGATTTTTTCCCAGAAAAAAAAAACCCCTACCCCGTACCCTAATGAAAAAGTTGACCCCTTCTAGCGAGGAAATTTCCAGAGCCTTGTCTAATATTCTGCGGAATACCTCGAGCCCCGACCGAAAATATATTGTACGCCATGAGGTGGTATTGCCGTGATAATATTAAACAACCGATTTGTTTTCCCTTTAAATCTTCATACATCACACTTCTGTAACTTTAAATCTTGTTGTCTGAAAAACTTGAAAACCCGAAAACCCTAATAAGGCCACTCACGAAATATATAGGCGAACGGTTTACTAGGTATGGGCCATTGCACGTCTCTTGTATTTCCTTGTCTTGCTAACTAAATACGCAACAATAGGATGAGATCGTGACTTGTTGGATTGTGACGTCATTACGACTACTCAAATAAAATGTTAAACTTATGGGCGTTCCCAAGGCAGTTCGCAAGCCTGTTTTAAAATTCATAGGATAAGTGGCTTATTACGAATCTTAAGACTATGAATGGTAAACATGAACAGGTACTGACTCATCTGACAGAAATACGTGGACAAATTGGCCGTGCAAAATCGTTATGTCTGTAGCTATTTGTATTCTCTCAGTGTGTGAAGTCGCGTTCGGATAGAGGTGGCTCATTGCTGGCACACGATATGACATCAATTATTTTTGTTTGTTGCCTGATTACAATCTCGGCAAATCCATAAACTTAACAATTCCATTCCAACTATCTCATGGTATTCTAATATGGGGATGATGATATGTTTTTTTTATTTTTTGGTTTTTATTTTTGACTATATGAACTTGAGATGATTGTATTGTTTTTACTTAAACAAAGAGATGCCGATAAAAAAAATACACCATCTAGAATTCAGTATTTATAAAAACCCCAAAAACCCCCCAACCCACTTCAAAAGTTCGCCATCCTCGACAAGGGGAGAAACTATAATATCGGGCGAGGGCTTTTCCCAGCATTTCAGTTAGAACTGGGGGCCCCAAACGCCCATTCGGAAAATTTTTTTTTTTCTTATTCACGAAAAATTTACTAGAAATTTTTTTGTCGATTTTCGAAATTGTATAAAATATGGTATTAATAAAAAACCCCCCGGCTTATGGTTTTTGCGTTTTAAAAAATTTTGTTTTCATAGCTTTTTTACCCAAAAAAAAAATTAAGAATACGTCTTTTTATTACGAAAAAAAATTTTACATGAAAAAAAAAATGGGCTAGAAATGATAGGTCTCAGTGTTGGATGGTGATGGACATCGTATGAAAGTCATAGCGAGGACATAGCTGAATATCTTCAATCAGATTCGTCATTTCATTTGATCTATTGACTGATAGATTGTTTTAGTGTTGATGGTCTAAACAAACATTTCCGTGGTCAATGCCAATGAAGAAATACTGGGCATAGTCTACAAAATCAGTTTTCCTCTAAACTTGTATACCCACGTGGAAGCTTTGACACGTTCTACTTTATATATTTTGTAATTGAACATTTTGTGTGTGTGTGATGCATTTAGCTGCACTTTGAACCACTTGCTAGGTGTTGCTGAACGTTGCATCGGGGAATAATAATTAACGTAGCAGCTAATTGATTGTGGTGTTGGGGGTGGGGGAAAAAACCCCCAAAAAACAAAATTTTGAACTCGAAAAATAAACACTCCGGGGGTTATTTATCACACAGTCGTGATCGCAAACCTGAATTTCTCGATCGCAACTCGCAATAAATAAGAGCACATTTTGAAACGCTAATGAGAAAAACCTATTCTCGTAGGTACCTCTGGAGAGCAGCGCCTGTATAACTACCTTGCTCACGGCTTCTTTTGGCTAAACTAATAAGGTGGAACCTAATAAATAACCAACACTTATCATCGGAAAAACAATAAAACAGAAAAACACTATATTTAAATGCAGGCATGAGTGTGTAGGGTGAAGTCTGAGTGGGCTATCTACATTCTCGTAATGTTACAGTAATTTCTGAGTTCAAGCCCAACTTGCCTGCATTCAAGAGTGTTAAAGATGTTAGATGTTTTTTTTAATTCCATTTGATTGTGTATGGTATAAAATGAAGTTCATCGTAACATCATTAGAAACAGAAATTAATACGATAGAAGAAATAAAAATTTACAATCTACCTCTCTACGCAATGATGTATTGTATAGCATCACTGTTCGCAGAGTTTATCACTAAATGTTTATGGTATTTATGGTATTGGGGCCGGACTATCTCCTGACACTTACAATCATTGATTGCTTAGAATATGTAATAAAATTGATCTAATCAGAATTGAATTTATCAACTACTCAATCACCCGTTAAATTACTACATCGAAACCTCGTGTTGTTGGATCAATTTTAATTTAATTTTATGATACGCGCCATAAAATTAAAATTGTGTATCGTTTCATTCAGTTCACAGCAAAACAAAAACCCACAATAGTGGGGGAGCAAAAGAGTATAAAACTGTTTCCCGGGCACTAAGGGAAAAGAGTATGTTTGGTATAAATGATTCGTATTGATCCATAGATAAACAATTTCGATGGTGAGAGTCTTGATTTTTTTGCGGGGGAAACCGGCCCATATTTTAAAAAAAAGATGGCCGCCGCTTTCGAATTTTAAATAGGTACTTCGTAAGTATTTGACCGTTTTAAATTTCAAAGGGAAAACTTTTTGAAAGAAAAATGATAAAAAATTTAAATTAATGTAACAAATTTTTCACAAAAATTTTCCATTTGTTTGAGGTTATTTTTACAAAAACTTTTTAAAACTTTTACTTTACATTTTCTCGTTGGGGGAAACGATATTACTAGGAAAAAAGGTTTTACATTTGTTTAAGTTGCATTTTTGTAGATTATTTCTATGTGTTTTTATAATAACCCATGATTTTTTTTTTGACAATTTAGCCTGAGTTTAGTAATTAAAGCGGGGCATGTGTAGATGAATATATGCTACTACGTGTGATCTTTATGTTTCAAATACATTTTGTCGAGGCAAAATTGGTGAAAAAATTTAGATATTTGGATAAATCCGTTCTTTTTATAAACCCGAACTTAAACAATTTTGAATGGTAAATTTTATTTTTTTAAATAAACCCTTCCCGGGGAAAAACAATGGCCGCCGTCAGAACATTTTAACTAAAATCTTTAAAATTTTTTGCCGATTTAAATTTTAAAAGGTACCATTGAAAAGGTAATAAAAAAGAGCTACAAATGATTACAAAAAATTTTTCCAGAAATTTTTAATTTTTTTTAAGGGTTAAATTTTTGTTTGAGTTTTTTGTATTTTTAACGATTTTTTCAGACCCAAAATAGGTAAACACTATGTATGGGGTATCAACGTTTCGTTATAAACCCGTGATTCAACAATTATGGGGGAAAAAATTTCGTTTTTTTTACTAAAGGCCTTCCTATGGCAAAAAACAAAAGGGCCGCCGGGCCAAGAACCTTTTTTAAACTCGCATATAAATTAAAAAAGTATAATTTTTTTTAAATTTTTATATCCCGTTAAAAAAGGTATTAAAAGAGAAATAAACTATATATTACATTTTTTTTTGAAACCTAATATTTACGGGTTAGTTACAAAACTTAAATTTTTTACCACACTCGTCACCCGGTATGGAATTTATGGGCTATATTTACTGCCCAAAAACCCTTTTTTTTGATTTTTAGCTTGTTTAACCGTACATATCTCTTATGCATTCAATGAGTCCTTCTTTTTATGCCGAAAAATATATCCCGAGATAATGTTTTTTAAAGCACGGCATGGTAAATGAATAATTATGCATCGATATTTTGATCTTGATTTTTAAACCCCTTTGTAAGGCAAAATAATTGAAAAAGGGATTAGTAGGGTTAAAAATCGATTCGTTATAAAAACGTACTTTAACAATTTTGTGAGGACCCGTCGCAAAAAAAAAAAAGATGGCCGCCGAAAAAATTTGTAGTTTTTCATATTTTCAAAGATAATTGACAGATTCATTTAAAAAGGTACCTTTGGAAAAGGGTAAAAGGAGCAAAAAAGTATAAATTTGAAATTTTTTTACGAAATTTTTTAATTTCTGAGGTTTTCTTGTTTCACACCAATTTTTTACAGCTTTTGGAACAAATATAAGTAATTGTATAATTTTGTTAATCTTTGTTTTATAGTAAACGACATTGACGCTGTTATTTTTGGTACCATGGGCAGAAATTAATAAAAATTTTTTTCCACCCGGGGGTTGAACCCGGGACCCAAAGGAAAGAGTATGACAGTATGACTACATTTCGGCCCCGATTAAACTCTAAAAACAAAAAAAAATTTATATTTAAACCAAAAAATTTAAAAAAAAACCCCCACCCGGGGTTTTAACTCGGGACCTAACTGCAAAGTCTACTCTTTCCTCTGGTCCCCGGGTTCAATCCCCGGTGGAAAAACTTTTTAATTTCTGTTAGGTACCAAAAAAAACAGCGCAATGTCGCTTTTCTATAAAAAATAAGTTTAAACAAAATATTTCATATAGATACGTTATTTTGTTCCTAACTGTAACAATTGAGGGGAGAACAAGATAAAACCCCAGTAAAAATAAAATTTCGTAAAATTGCAAAATTTTTACTTTTTTGCTCCTTTAATTTCCCTTTTCCAAAGTACCTTTGAAATGAAACTGTCCTTATCTTGAAAATATGTAACTTCAAAGTTTTTTTTTTGGGGGGCCCATCTTGTTTTTTTTTTTTCGACGGTACCTCTCAAAATTGTTAAAGGGGGTTTCATAAAGAACGATTGATACCAGCATAAACCTTTAATCAATTATTGTGCCTCTACGAAATGGTTTTTAAAAAATCAAGATCAAAATCTCGATGCATATATTTTATTTTCACATACCGTCGCTTAAATACATTATCTCGGGGTTTTTTTGTCGGAAAATAAAAAGTAAAGGACCATTGAATACATAAAGAGATATGTAAAAGGATAAAAAAAAGCCAAACATATTCAAAACCCTTTTTGTCAGTAAATAATGCGCCATAAGTTCCAAAACCGGACGAGTTGGTAAATAAATTTTGGTTTTTTGTAAAATAACCTCAGTAAAAATTAAATTTTTTAACAAAATGATAATATATAGTTTATTTCTCTTTAAATTTCCTTTTCAACGGTATAGTAAAAAAAATCGGGTATTACTTTTAATGAATGCGAGTCAAAAGGTCATTGGCGCGGCCCTCTTGTTTTTTCCATGGGAAAGGCCTCAGTAAAAAACGAAATTTTCCCTCAAAATTGTTAAATCAGGGTTCTAACGAATGTTTTATCCCCCTCTAGTTGTTTCACCTATTGTGCTCTGAAAAATCGTTAAAAAAACAAAAAACTCAAAAAACAAACTTAAAAAATTAAAATTTCTAAAAATTGTTGGGATTCATTTGAGTCTTTTTTTTACCTTTTTTAAGGTACCTTTAGAATTGAAATCGGCGAAATACTTTTAAAAAATTTTTAGTTAAAATGTTCAAAGACGGCGGCCATCTTGTTTTTTCCCCGGGGAAAGGGCTCAGTAAAAATACAAAAATTTTTCCCCCTCAAAAGTTTAAATTCGGTTCATAACGAATCGATTTTACCAAAAATCTAAATTTTTTCCACCAAATTTTGGGCCCCGACAAAATGTATTTGAAACAAAAGATAACAGTGTAGCATATATTCATTAACATCCATCGCTTTTAATTAAAATTAAATCAGGCTATATTTTTCAGAAAATTAAAAGGGATGGATTCAATTATAAACACTAGAAATAACCCACCAAAAAACAACTTAAAAAAAAAATAAAACCTTTTTTTCCTAGTAATATCGCCATAACGAGAAAGTGTAAAGTAAACAGTTTAAAATTTTTTTTTAAAATAACCTCAAAAAAATGGAATTTTCGGAAAATTTGTTACATTTAATTTAAATTTTTCATTTACCTTTCGAATGGTACCTTTGAAATTTAAAACGGTCAAATATTACGAGATACGCTAGTTTTAAAATTCGAAAGTGGCGGCCATCTTTTTTTAGATTCTCGGGCTCAGCAAAAATCAAGACCTCACCCTCGAAAATTTTTTTATCTATGGATCAAAAAAACATTTATACCCGATACTACTCTTTCACCTTTTGGGGGGGGGGCCACGGAATTACCCATCTCCCCCTAAAAAACAAATTAAAAGTATAAAAAACAAATATATATATTTTTTTATGTTTAAAGTTTTTAAAAGATATAAACTGCCGCGGAAGGCGGAAGTGGATCAATGCTATGGCACAACGTACCCAGGGTTCTTCAGATGTAAGCACAATATTGTGGGACAGTCTCCAAAGTTCTGGGATTCTTCCAATCTCAAACAAATACCGGTCGGGCTAATGTTATAATTTATCTAAAGCACTTATTATTTTAACCGAGGCCTTCGTTTCTACAGCAAAGCATAGCTCACTTTTAATGGAGAATCGAACATTAAGTTTTTCATCCGAGCTTATCTCATCCTTCTTGTATACATACGTGGGATATCGAGTGTGGTAAAACAAAAAACACTCAAAACGAGTTCTTAGAGGGGCCCACACAGTCGTGTATGATAAATATCCTCTGATTCATGTAAGAATGAGGTGCACTGTTGCTGACTGGCTTGTCTCAAAGAACGCCTACGAGCGAAGTGTCTAAGATCGCCCACCGAATGTTACGCGATCCGAGTGTATGACGTGAGGTTGGGATGGGGTTCAAGTGATTTAATTAGACGTAAACCAGACTCACTGCTGCAGCTGATGGAATCAAACTACTCAAATTTGATCAAATCAATGTTCAATTAAATCTGATCACGCGTCAAATATAGGTCGGAACAACCATATTACAGATTCGTTATGTCTATGAAAATATAGCCTCCTCTCAACTATATTTTGTGGTGTATGTCAGAAATACGTGTGCGTGATAGTAATTAACACACGATGCATATGCGCCCAACAGAAGATAAAACCCACATACCTGCTTAGAGAAATACACTTATAGTTGCGTATAAATTACGTAAGTGTACGGTTTCAAGAAAATAGTTTTTTAAAATTTACTATTTCTATTTGTTTTCCCAAACACAACATCTACAAAAAATGTTGACAGGAGGTTGGCGGAAAAGAACACAGCTCTAAACACACTTGGTAATTCCTTCGTGTAATATTTTAAATCCATTTGAGGCTCAAAGGTATTACGCATTATGTGGCGATTTTTACTTGTGCAGTGCACTTCGTAAGACGATTGGCTGGTTGGGAAGAAAATGTCGTTATGCCTGTGGTTAAAATCTACAAGATATAACCTAAGGTTAGAAAACCAAAAATCGAAAACCAAAATGTCACCAACTTAACTATAACACTGCAATCATGTTTTAACTCACAAGTTTGCCCTAACCAGCGGCACAAATTATTATAAATATTATGAACTGACTTTAACATTAAATTTTGGTGATATTCTTGAATGGAGTAGGCTATCTAAAGTGCTCGAAAATAGAAATCATGCTTTTTGTTGGTGACGCTTGCTTAAGACTAACCAAGGTATATATACGGTTCTATAGCATTTGAAGTTAGGAATATTCCGATTTTATATGCGTCGAATTTGAGAAAGAAGATGAATGGATAAAACACGCAAGTGGAATCTATATTGCTAGGATGTTGCATGCATTTTGTTTACGACACTAAAGCAAAATAACAATTGACTCATCCCTCTTATTGCCCTACATACGACACGACTAACCACAGGGTGTCGGGTGTCTCAGGTCGCCTGAGGCTGGAACTAGAAAGCGTGGGCCTTAAGTTTAGGCCGCAATTTGTTCTTCCATACGGTTTCCACAACATGAATGTGAGGACTGTGGTGAAGTTATTATATACCCACTAGTGCAACAACTGACTGGCAGCTATGGATACGTCTACATATAAACTGTTATGCAAGTTTTTGGTGTTACTACCTATGTTTATAGTTTATAATCTGGCTTGATAAAATTGTATAATTTATTTTATTTATTCGTTTATTTTATCTTCTGTCCTATTCAGTTATATAAACTGATTTACAAAGGAGGAAATAACAAACAGTAATTAAACCATTTTCAAAATAATACTACGTAGTTAATTATAGCACAATCTATGTACAGTTAGGTAATAACTATTGATAACATAGTTAAAATTGAAATAAATCAAAATATAAAAAACTTAAAAAATGGGATAAACAATTAAATTAACAAACGAAAATCGAAATAAAAACGAGCAACAAAAAAGATAAGTCAAAAAACAAAAACATAAAATACATCACATAAAGCAAAAAAAAAAACTTATTTGTTTGATGATCCCACCTCAAATGTTCACAAGATTGCGAAAAATAAGAAACAGCAATAAGGAAAATTTCAAAACTATCTTGGAAAAAAAGTCAGAATGCAAAAAATAAAAAACATCCCAAAGTAATCAGCGATAAATAGCCTTTCCCCTTCCTACTCCTGGTGAATCAAACTTTTCTAATTCTGCATCTTGTTCAGATAGCGATTTTCAGGTACTGGCGTCTACATACTATGTACTAGGGTTGTTGTATTGTGGACAGAATGATAGATATTCTTCAGGATGAATAAGGGTTGTCATTGTCAACGTCATCGTTCTGAATTATTTGGCCGGACAGTGAATAGGATTTATGGCCAACTTTGAGTTTACATATTGTCGGGTGTTTCTCGACATGTTCCAATATGTTACCTATATAACCTCATTATACAAACTCTTCGTCACTTCACAGTGCGTGACTTTTCGTACAGATTATTAAATGTAAATCCTCTGCTCATTCAATGAGCGTCTCAATGTCACGGATTGTCTTCTCATATACCGTACATCCTGGTAGTCACGACTGGCTATGCTACAGCGGGACATATCTTACGAACCGGTAAGAACCACACATTGGATAGCGTAGGTTCGAATCCCACTTAGTAATTATTGATTCTTCATTGACAACGGGTCAAGCCCCACGAGTGCAATACAATAGACATAGAACAATAACACATCACATATTCGCAGTTGTCAAGCAACTTGCATAGTACTTTAGGACTTAGGACCATAATAATTTGAAGAAGGTGAGTAAATATTTTACAACAGTATCTCACCGTAATAATTAACCTAATGACATTGTAACTCCCTACCCCAACTATCAAGCCCAGTGCTGATACGACTATATTGTGATTTGTATTGTGTTTGCTATTCCGACCAGAGCAATACTATGACATTTTAAATATTCACCCGCAAAAAAAAAAATATATATATATAAATATATATTTCACACTGGCATATTAGTTATAAATTAACCATGCAAGGAAAAAAATATATTGCGCTCATCATGAACCGGAAAAATATCAATCTTGAAAAATTTTGAGCATGACCCTATCAGCAAAAATTTACCAAAATAAAATTACTTTGTGACGATCTTTATGCCTTGTGACCTTGGAGGGTATTGTCCAGAAAAATATTAACCATTATTGACGTAATATCTATCTTTTCTGTATTATACTCTGCGTTTTGTTTCTGTAATTTTTAGGTACATGGTTTCGTCAAACTATGATGATTACCAACAGGATTGTAATTTTTGGGAACGAGTTATGACTGAGTAGGTAGACTCTAAATACTTCTATTTTTCAAATTTAATATTTTTAATATTATTAGTATATCTTTGTGCACAGTTTCTATAGACCGAAATCTTAAAAGTAGTTTTAGATTGGAACTACCGCTCTTGTATCTATATGTGAAGCAAAATATAAACATGTTCCTATTTAAGAAATTTACCAAAACGTCCATTGTCATAATTCTTTCAATGCTATAGTTATCACCCGAGGGTCAAAACCTTATATTTCCATGAAAGTTGGCTGAATGGAAGAGTACCTTAATAAAACCGCAAAAATTATTTTTTTGGTCGGGTCATAACCTCGCTATCGGCCATTATATGTCGTTTTTTGACAGAAGTGTAGCCAGCACATCTAGTGCAAAATTAAATTTTGGGAATCGTTTTTCTGGATATAGACTAGATCTGTTTTTTCAGTAATCTATTTTGTCCTTATGGCTGAAGTTGAAGCTAAAGGTGTTTAGAAACTATATCCAGAAAACCGATTCTCAAAATATAATTTTGCACTTGCTGTGCTGGCTACACTATTGTCAAAAAACGACATAATGTCCAATACTGGGGTTATGTCCCGCCCCCCCCCCAAAAAAAATTTACCAACCTTTGAATTTAAGTTTGGGGCTTTTAGAAAGGAAAAAAAAATTGGGGAAATTTTATCCCCTTTTTAATTTTGTTTTTTATTAAAAGGGTCAAAAAAATTTAAACCAAAAAAAAAAAACAAAATTGGTGGTAAACTTATTATTTTAATTAATTTAAAAAGGGGTTTTTAAAAAACCCCTTTGCAAAAAATTAAAAAGTAAAAATTTTTTTAATTTTGTAAATTTTGTAAGAAAATTAAAAAATGGTCCAAAAAATTTATTTTTTAAAAATTTTTAATATATTTTTTTTAAACACAATTTCAAAGTGGAAATAAAAAGTATTTTTAAAAAAAAATTTTTTCCCTTTTTAAAAAAAATCATTTGGGTTAAGAAATTAAAAAATTATAAAATTTATTTTGGTTTTTTTTTTTTTGAAAAAATTTAAAATAAAAATTTTCTAACCCCCGTTCAAGTGTTAAAAAACGGAAACCCCCCCAAAAAAAAACATTTTTTTTTAAATTTTAAAAAATAAATTAATAAAAAACCCAAAAAAACAAAAAAACCCCAAAAAATTTTAAAATTTTTTAAAAAAAACTTTTGAAAGGAATTTAAAATAATGGCCAAGGATGCCCTTTTTTTTTTTAAATTTTTTTAAATTTTATTTTTTTTTAATTTTTAAATAAAAAAACAAAAGTAATCAATTTTAAAACATTTTTTAAAAAAATTTAAAAATAAATAATTTAAAAAAATATTTAAAAAAAAATGTTTTTATTTAAAAAAGTTGAATTTTGGTTTTTTTATTTTAACCCAAAAAAAACTTTTAAAAAATAAAAATTTCTTCAACCAATGAACAAAAATGCAGGCTGGTTACAAATTTTTTAATTTTTTAAAAAATTGTAATTACAATATATTTTACAAAAATTTAAAAAATTTTTTTCTAAAATTGAAAAGTTACAGAAACATGTTGTGTGACGTAGCAAAATGCATCTTTTGACTTGTTTATATCAATCTTAAAAGATTTTGTAATAAGAATTTCGAAATCACTGGCTCCAGACTGAGTTTGAGTATTTAACTATGAATTGATTAATTAAATTAGTTACTTTATTGTGTACAAAAATAATTGAAGTGAAGATAAATTTGTCATTTTTGGTATCAAATAAAAAGTTTTTGTCACCAACATTAAGAAAAAAAAATTCAATAAAAAAATATATTTAAATATATATTTATGTTATGTTAAATATGTTGATTTTGTGATTTTTAGTTTTTTAAACCAAAAGATCAACTTTAAAGTAAAATTTCTTCTAACCAACGATAACACAGTGTTAGTAAAAGAGCTGGTAACTATATTAATAATTTTTCAATTTTCAATTTTTAATAATAGTAATTACAATAAATTTTACACAAATTAACAATGTTTCTTTATTGAAAATTACTTTTACTTTAACGTTGATTTTTTGGGGTTCCCAAAAACTTAAAATCAGCAAAATCAACATATTTAACTATAAACTTATGTATATTTCAATATATTTTTTCAATGTATTTTTTTTCATTATAAAGGTGAAAATGCTCTTAATTAATCCCAAAAGGGCATGACTAATTTTTTGGGCCAATTTTAAAAAATTCGTGTCTCATAAATTAACCCAAAATTAATATTAATTAATTAATAGTTAAATAATAAGACCCCATTCGTGAGCCAGTTATTCAAATTCCTCATTACAAAATCTACATTATTGCAAATTTTTATGTTTGGTATAAACATTTTGCACTATAGTTAGTAAAATTTACCCCACTATAATAGTTTTGAAGAAGGTGGAGTAAATATTTTACGACAGTATCTCACCGTAATTAACCTAATGACATTGTTACTCCCTACCCCAACTATAAAAGCCCAGTGCTGCTTCGACTATATTGTGATTTGTATTGTGTTTGCTATTCGACCAAAAGCAATACTATGACTTTTTAAGTATTCACCCGCAAAAAAAAAAAATATAAATATAAATACATATTTCACACTGGCATATTAGTTATAAATTAACCATGCAAGGAAAAAAATATATTGCGCTCATCATGAACCGGAAAAATATCAATCTTGAAAAATTTTTGAGCATGCCCCTATCAGCAAAATTTACCAAAAAAAAATTACTTTGTGACGATCTTTATGCCTTGTGACCTTGGAGGATATTGTCCAGAAAAAATATTAACCATTATTGACGTAATATCTATCTTTTCTGTATCACACTCTGGCGTTTTGTTTCTGAAATTTTTTAGGTACATGGTTTCGTCAAAATATGATGATTACCAACAGGATTGTAATTTTGGGAACGAGTTATGACTGAGTAGATAGACCCTAAATACTTCTATTTTTTAAATTTAATATTTTAATATTAAAAGTGTATCTTTGTGCACAGTTTCTATATAGACCGAAATCTTAAAAGTAGTTTTAGATTTGGGAAATACCGCTCTTGTATCTATATGTGAAGCAAAATATAAACATGTTCCTATTAAGAAAATTAACCAAAACGTTCCCTATGCTATAGTATCACCCTAGGGTCAAAACCTTAATTTTCCCTGAAAGTGCAATGGAGGTACCTTAATAAACCGGGGAAAAATTTTTTTTGGTCTGGTAAACCTCGCTATCGGCCATTATATCGTTTTTTGACAGTGTGTGCCAGCACATCTTTGTCAATTAAATTATGGAACGTTTTCCCCCATATAACAGATTGTTTTTTTTCGACTTTTATCGCTTACGACACAATCTAACGTTTTGAATTTAGCATTACCGTCTGTTTTTCTTTCCTCACCTCACAATATTAGAGAAAAAAAGCCACGCTTACTGCGAAATTGAGCCACAAACTAAACTCAGGAGTTGGGCGGTCGGTCACCTCTACCAGCAATCCTGACAGGAGGTTGTCACAGACGAATGCTGGGGATTCCTATAAGCAATTGCCTTCGGACAATTCTTCACAATTATCCAATAACCTGATCTTATATCAAATATTTTAAATCTAAAGAGGGTCACACTGCGCTAAGTGATGTGTTCCCAACTGGGCTCATTCGAAAGAAAAAGACTATCTCCATACCACAAAATACAACAAAATAAATATAATAAAATATGCTCTACATAAAACAGAAGAAAAAAGAAATGAAAACGAAAATGAAAACGAGAACGAAAGTGAAAACGAAAATGAAAATGAAAATGCAAGTAAAACTGAAACTGTATATGAAAGTGAAAATGTACTTAAAGGGGTATTTAAACCCCCCCAAAACTCAAAAAAAAAATTTTATTAGGCCAAAAAGAATGAATTTAGCAATTTACAGAAAATTTTTGGGGCCCCCCATGACCCCCAAAAAATTTGTCAAACATGACATTTTTTGAGCTAGGTCCCTCGCAAAAAAATCCCATAAGAAATAAAAAGGGGGGGGATCTTTTGCCCCGGACCTTTGGGGGATTTTGATCCAAAAAAAAATTGGGCCCTTATTGACGTACTCGACAGCCTTTTTGTAAATTCTCTATATTTTTTTGTAATTGGGTAAGTAGTTGGTCAAAAATGCTGATTACCAAGATGGGGTGTGATTTTTTGGGAAAGCATATTTTTGCGTGTTGAGGGTATATTTTGGGCACAGTTTCAAGACACGAGTTATAAAAGGGCATTTTAGATTGGTACAGCTTAGTATCTATGTGGACCAAAAACAAGCAGGTTTTTAAAACGATTAGGAAATTTCAAAACACCAATTTCCCAATTCTGGGTTAAAAAAATTAAAAAAATTTGTGTAAATCACAGTTACAAGATATAATTTTTTTTAAACGGTCATTTAAGTGTAGTATTGTGCTATAGATCACGTGGTAAAAAATAATTTTTGGTGTTTTTAGCCCCTTTAAGTAAAGAGACAAATAAAGAGGCATTGAACTTTATAAATGAATGTTCACGAGGATTCCTACAATTTGTTTATTTATGTCGGGCTGTTGTTAGTTGTTGTACGTGATTGACGTGGTGGCTACCTTGAGCAGCAGACATCATCTTGACAACGCTTATTAATTCTTATACGTGGGCAGCAACACCCAGATAGTTTCACTTTTCACAAACGAAACGATTAGGTTTTAAAACGTTTGCCGATTTAAATCCCTGCTGCCTCTGGTGATATATGATTACCCGTCTCTTGATACTAGTCGCATGTCGTACGGCAGGCATTTAATTCATTATAAACACGCGGTTTGTAAGTTATGTCCATAAAAGGTTCTCATTGCGATTTTGTGAAAGGGGCATCGTATATAAACGTGTTTGCTACCCTAGCACCGGTATCAAAAACATAGGGCGTATCAAATTTCGAATATTGCAAAGTAAACGCAATCGAGTGACACAAAATGTGTTTAAAATACGTATAAGGGTGATGGTTAGACGTACAGAGTTAAAAGCCTGTCTAGAATTAATGTGTTATTTACTAAAGATTACTTATGCTCTCACAATGAAATGAGTTTAATCTTGAATTTGACAATTGATAACATCAAAGCAGTTCGTTAACTTTATAGTTATTCTGCGTTTGTGAAAGATTTCAATATAGCACTTTAAACAGAAACGCGGTTAATAATTAGCAAAAACATCGATATTAGTTAATTGCTGTTCGCTCGGCCGACTGACACCACAGGTGTTTGAAATTTTTTACTGGGGTCACGAATGTGGAAATATAGGGCTCTACAGTAACACATTTCGAAATTTTGTTTTAAAATAATTTATAAAAAATAAATTAAATTTCACGAATTTTGATTTGGTTAAAAACTCCAAAATTGACTACATTCGTGATTTTTTCTGGCTGATTAAGTAAAAAATTTGAAAATCTATGACCGCAGGGTTGTCCATGTATGCTTTATTGACAACTTTGTAAAGTTTCACATACGCCGGATGCATCTTGGCCGAGCGAATAGCTTTTTGCTAACTGCCAAATGTGCCCCATTTAAAAAGGTGCTTATACAATAGAAAAAAACATGCATATGTGCAAATATTTTGATTTATCTGAGAGAAGTTCGTAAGTTTCCTGATTTTTCAATTATGTGTAAATCCTTTCAACTAAGATTGGATTTTAAATTAAATTAAATTAAATTGAATCATTGCAAATGAATTACGTTGAAAATGTAAGTTAATTTACATACTACGAAAGGGTGTTGAATTAAAGGGTGTTAAATTGAATGCAATATAAAATCAATGATCAATCCATCATATAGCCATAGTTTACTTGTCATTTAAAACATTATTAGAAATTGATCAAAATTTTGTCTCTGTAGCCTATGCCAAATATGTACAAATTCACCGAACCATTAGTTTTAAAGTTACTACAATACCGGTACACTATTGAACACTATCAATTAACGACCCTAGACGAATGATAGAATGTTCACACTGTCCACACCACTGATTGCTATATTTCCTATTAAAAATATCGATCTTTGATTGGTTATCGCTCACTCGTCGATTGCGTGGAGGCTTGGGTTTTAAGTCCCCCACTGAAAATCAGTTATATTATGACTGAGTGGGTAGACTCTTAACTTAATACGTATTTAGTTATTCATTTTTATTTATAACGAAGACTTAAGACGTAGACCTATCTGATCTCTTCCAGACGAGTCGTACATTCGCTTACTAATCAAACCAAAAGTAACACGATAACTTAATTAATTAATTGACACGAGTAATTATTTAAGCACCAGCAGAGTGAGATAAATTCGCCACACGACGCAAAGAATAAATACAACACCAAACTGTCGAGTCAATAACAACATAACTTAGTTTGAACACGCACGATGTCGTTGTTGCTAAAACACAATCTGATCATATTGTATTTAATTTATATTTTCTGAGGCACACAAAACTTTGTATGTTTGTATCCAGTCGACTCCAGTACCTTATCTTCACTAATATTAAAATCCACTTGTAATTACGACGACAAAGTATGAAATTGATTACATTTTTAAAACAGATTCTAAATACCATTATGAAAAATTAAATGCGCGTGGTCCACTCAAAATAGCTCACCACAATCGGTCGTGCATTCAATCAATCAATCAACTAATCAATGAAACAATGAACCAATCAACGGCGTCGATCTAGCACGTACGTTGAGCGGTGCTTGGACTTACCAGAGGTGTCGGCGTTACGTGAACTGCGCGCGCTAGTATTATAAGCCCATACAGGTGTGTCCGATATGTACGACTGTTGGTCACTGAATGTCTTCAGCTGGCGGAGGCTGGAGAGCCGTGATCTGCGCGCCTCCCCTGCTTCCACGGTCACATGACGCGTCGCACCGCCTATAAGGTGATGCTGGCACCTAGTCGGGGGGCATCCGTCCGTCACAAACACAAATAATTATATGTGGGGTAAACGTATGGTGACGTCATCACCAGACTGTCACTTGTCTTCTAGGATTGCTGACATAATATTAATTTGACCTCCCATCCTGACCCTTCCACTACCACTCGTTATGGTATGATTTATCATACAATACATTTGTGTGACTTTCATTGCTCGTTCGGGGAATTAGCTATAGTGAAGGCAATAGCAGATTAAAATTGCAATGATATGAATTCGCATGGTGTAATGAATTACAATTGATTGATTTATGATTTCCCTTGTTTACTTGGTTAACTTATGATTTTCAAAAGATTGTAATTTTTGTGGTTTTCACTTTCGAACGTGGCTGCATTAGAAAAGACAAATTCTCCCCCCCCCCCCCCCTCCCCCGTCTTAACTCACACACTGCATTTGTTAGGTGTATTTGGAATGGTTGGTGGCGTAGAGTATTTAGTTACCAACATGTTTGGTAATCTCAATTAAGGGCGCAACACCATTGTGAATGGGCGAATGAGCGTGATTGAAGGTACATTCGCTTATACCCAACCCCTTTGACGTAGTTTATTTGTTAGCCTTTACCATAAAACTGTTTCAAAGTGAAAAGTCACAGTTTGCCAATAAACAATAAATAAATTATAAACAATTAAATTAACCGGTAGAATTCAAACCCACAATCAAAATGGATATAAGACGATATAGTGTAAAGAGTACTAGACAACACACTCTCGATCGCAAGCATCATGCATGTATGTGTATATGCATTGGTACCTTAGCGTGCCAAAAAATGTCGTAGAGAACCCTACTTAAAAAAATATATATAATATATATATATTTTTAAGTAGGGTTCTATATATTATATTGTATTTTATCATAGACCCTACTAAGTGTATGTTTAACGTTTTAAATATTGTTGTGTGCATCTAACTTCATTTAATACCTTACCTTTACCAGCACCGCATGAAGTGGTATTTAAGATGTTCGATAAATCAATTTGTTATTGATTCGTTGAATATTGCAGTAATTTACATGTCTATTAATTAGAGCAGAAGGGCCAGTGTGTAGGATTATAGTTTTACAGAACTTTAATCTTCAGCCCGGTTAAAAAAGTTAACGTAAGCTAAACCAGTTGTTTAATGTTTCCATACTTCATATAAAAAACATGGTCTCTTGTGACACCAAACATGACTCCAAATGTCATCAATGGCGCCACCTGGTGAAAAGAAACCACTGTTTCACATCTAAATGTATTTCATTTTACCTCGGACGTCAAGTTGTCATAAAATAATTTAGTAATAATTTGAGAAAACATTGGTCTGAGCTTTAGCTGATGTGAAGTCAGTAAACGCATTTTTTTTAAAACTATTTCCAAATCTAAATTTTTACTAAAGTCTCAATTAAACTTGCCAATTGTAAATTGTTCAGTTCATCTATAGTATTTACACCTTTGCATTCAAAGTGCAAACCCATAATGAAGCATGGGATGAAAACAAATGTTGAATGATGATGTTAAAAAACACATTTTTAATGTGCTCGGTATTATAGAATGAAAGTGGTAAATATTCACGAGCGAAATGTCAGTATTAAAGCTACATTATAAAAGATTGGTCTAATTGGAGGGTTATTTATTAGTCATCCGCATACATAGTAAACCAAACCCAACAAAGGATCGTGGCTGGGTCCTGCCTGCGGGCCCAGGTTGCGTGCGTGTTCCATAGAGCACAGCGGCGGACGTTGGATGGATGGATGGTTGGCTACAACCCTGGCGAACGTGCCCGATGCATTGTTTTACTTTCTGCGCTTGTGGGCGCTACGTGGGCTGGGTCGCCAGCGTAGGCAGAATCTTGATGAGAAGATGTTCTCAAACGAGGCCTGTTCGATATATTAGAAGAACTGCCGTTAATTAAAGCCCTCTCTGTCTGTCTGTCTGTCTGTCTGTCTGTGATGTTGACCAACTAGTCGAAGAAACATTCGACATTCGTTTCAAGAATGATGCTCATCCCACTCGCATTTTATGGTGTCAGTGATTTATAATATTGAATGGACCTGTTGTGATGGATTGAAGTGAGCGAATCGGCGGCTAGCTTACATCAACACCACGTCCATTATCCGTGCTTACACGGTGGCAAACATCAAACAAATGCAGAGGAAAGATTGATTTATTCGCTGTACTGCTCACTCATCTTACTATAGCTTGATTTTAAAAAGCTCCGGCGCTTTAGTTGATAAATTAAGGTTATTTCTGTACCTTCCAAACTCCATGTTCTTATTTTATTTTGTCTGTAACAGGTTTTCAAGCGCATATTATTCCGTCTTTAGCGTATTTTAATAGTTGTCCAATATCACTTTCATGCGCGGTACCTATTAACTACTATAAAGCAAAGTATTCTCTGGACAACTTCATTTCGTCAGCTTTATTTAATTCAAGTAAATTGAAAAAATTCGACATTCAAATCGATCCAGTCCACGGATTTAACACGTTGTGTGCCAAGAAGGATATGGAAACCGTTGTGGGTGGATTGGAAGTGAGCGATCCAGCTTGTGCTGCTTACACCCCCCCCACGCGAGTTAGCCAGGCTTACGGTGAAACATCAAACAATTGGGGAATTTGGATTTTATCCTGTCGCTGCAAACAAAAAGAGTTTTTAGCTTAATTTTTAAAAAGTCAGTAAGGCTTAGTTGATAAATAGAAGCCATTGGATTTGTACTATATTCATTAATATGGTGCATTTTCCAACTCCATGCTCTTATTTTATTTCTGTAACAGGTTAAGCCAATTTATTCGCATATTAGCTTAAAAGTTGTCCCATATTCACATTTCAAATTCGCTGAAACCGGTTTTAACACTATACAAGTATCTTTGAAAAAATTCTTCGTCAGCGTTTATAATAAGTAAATTCGAAATGAATGTACAATCAATCCTGGATTGCCGTACACAAGAAACACATTGTGATAACCCAAGAAAAATACGGTCCTAACTTGAATAAGAAGAACTCGCCCAGTTGTAATGAATGATAAATGCTACGTTATAGCAAAACATAAATGTATATTACTGGATACAAAACACTAATGAACATGTTGATGATATATACGAAGACTGGTTCGCTAACAAATCTCTTCTTAGTAGCGAAAATAATACTCTTGGAATTACTTTCGCTGCTTTAAACTCCCTCCCAGATCAGGAAATCTCCACTTTTACAAATGAGAAACATAACGTGCAAAACAAAACTGAAGCAAATGGTATAGTAAAAAATTAAAAAATAAACGTTTCCTCATTAATTCACTAAATTACGCGTATCTTCCTACAAAATGCAGGCAATCACTTACACAAACACTTTCGTTAGCAATTGTTACCTTTTTTGTTACTAGTCATACAAATGCAAATGCTCTTCATCCAAGACCTTGAAGGTGTATGCGACAAAATATTAAACAAGGTCATGTAACGATTCCACAAAACATGTTGAACCCCTCTGTTTTAATTACGCGTACGTGCATGTTCGTCGGATGGCTTTGTTGACAATCTGGCCTATATCCATTAATTCTCTCTCCGCGCTCATTGTTATGCAAGTGGTCTGTGCCCCAGTCGGGCGTTTATACGTGTGTTCTGACCCACAGCACAGCAGAACATGCGCAGAGCAGTGACAACAAGCCTCGATCGTTTCCTTATCAGGTATGCGAATTGGCGGTTAGCACATGCTAATCTATCATTCTCAAACTCGACAAAGCAACACGCTTTTGGTTTTTGTCATGGCAATGGCAGAGTAGTGTAATGTAGCCTTGAAACCAGTTCGATTCTTTGCGACTCGACAAGATTCCTGGACCAGTTTAGCTTGGCTTCTCCACCCTCTGGATGAGATTCTCTTACATTCAGGCGTGGGAGAGAGAAAGTCTCCTGGATGGTATCCTGATTCCAGACTGGAGAAGATGGGAGAGTGAGAGATTCCTGGACCACACATGCAGTTGAGCTAGGACTTCTCCACCCTATAGAGATGTGATGAGTTCCTGTCCTTATATCCAGGTGTTGGAGAGTGGATATGAGTATCCATGACTTGCGGGAGATGGGAGATTTAGCTAGAGGGTTCTATAGATAGACGGTTCACCTTTCCCTAGAAAGTGTCCAAAAAACATCCCGAAATTAATATCTAAAAAATCGTGGTTATATTACAGAAATATCTGTGAGATGTTGTTTTTCGTAGGATGCCTGCCCAGGTATATGTTGCCCCTCTTCAGTGTGTTATAAAAGTGGGAGGAGCAGATGATGGGACTAAAACCTTCGGTCAGGACTCAGGAATGCCGATAGCGGGTAAATAATCGACAACAAACCTAATTGTATTGTAGCCGCGCTCATTACGCACGGACTACCCCTATATCTGTCTTGATCTCGACATTCAGATTTGCGAAGTGGACTCGACGATGTGTTGATAGTTCGAGTATGTCTACCGACTGATTGTTGTGTTCTGTTACGTCTAGAATAAGGCAGTTTTACTGTACTCGAGACTATACGTGGATGATAGAGAACAGCTACTAACATCTTTGCCTTATATGGGGCTCGAACCCGTCTCTTGGTTCTATGCGGCTTGGATCTGGGTTCCAATAGTATTAGCACATAGAACTAATCAGTAACCAGTAATTACACTCGCTAATGGATGTATGTTTCAAACAGTTACATTTGCATCTAATTAAAAAAATTACCTCTGGTTTAGTATTTCAGATTGTTTGATTTCTTGTGCTATACCGTAACCGTCTAAAGATTTAGGTGGATGATTGGATGTAAAACGGGGTGGAGAATTATTTATTGATATATAAAAATAGCCAAGACTGTCAAAATTCTTATTTTGAGAAAATCACGCCAAATACATGCAACAGAAACGTGTTGCACAACTCAAACCTCAACAATGCTGAATTTATAGTGCCCTGCATTATTAGGTGTCAGCAATAGTAAGGGGATTCGCTATTTTAACACTAGCATGCACACCCCCTACAAAGAAGGTACGGAATCTATGGGCAATTCAACGGTTTGGTGATCAAGAGAATTTTACAATTGAAATTAGTAAGACACTAATTAGTTATAGCTGATCCAACCGTGTAAGTTGATTTGTTGTGCACAGTTCTAGTATAAATGTTCCGTATTTTTGGATGAGCGAAGAGTAGACTTCAATTTCACTGACCCCCCAAAAAAAATTAGTTCGTTTTTTTTCGTTTTTTTCTGTCTGTTTGCTCTCTACCAGGCAAACGGCATCTGCGATCTTGATGAAAATTGAAGAGGACCTTCGAAATCTCTGAACTTAGACCTGCCACGTTTTTGGGTACTTTCGAAGAAATTTCTTATGAATATCGTACTATTACGATTTTTTTCGATTTTTAATGCAATATTTTCGTGATTTCGCTCGAGACCGGGCAAACGGCTACTCCGATCTTGATGAGACTTTATGGGAACATTTGAAATCACTGGATATTGATGTTTTTTATTTTGGGGTCAACCGAAGAAATATTTTTGGGCCGATCCTGACTACACGGGTGGGGCTACAACGTTCATATTTTACATGGATATTAAGGTAATGGTGATGTAGTGACTTCTGAAACATAAAGTTGAAAAAGTTGGCCAGAATTCATAGAAATAAAGGTATTGATGAAACCCTTTTATAAGTGTAATTAACAAGTATTATAGAAACATGACTACAATCACCTACAATGGGTACAAAAAGCATGACTTTTTAATACTACTTTTGTAAAAATTATCCTCATTTAACAAAAATAATTTTGTAATTGGATGAGCGAAGCGAAGACTTCAATTTCACTGACCCCCAATAAATTTAGCTCGGGTGTTTTTTTTGTTTGTTTGTTTTTCTGTCTGTTTGTTCGCACGATTCCGGGCAAACGGCATATGCGATCTTGATGAAAATTGGAGGGGAGCTTCGTTTTCTCTGAACTTAGACTTGCCACGTTTTTGGGTACAACCGAAGAAATATTTCTCATAAATATCGTACTTTTACGATTTTTTTCGATTTTTAGTGCGATATTTTCGTGACATTTGGGCCGATTCTGACCAAACGGGTGGGGCTACAACGTTCATATTTCACATGGACATTAAGGTTATGGTGGTGTAGTACCTTTTGAAAGAAAAAGTTGAAAAAGTTAGCCAGAATCCATAGAAATAAAGGTTTTAATATGAGTTTTTTGAGGTTTATAATAACAATTAACAAGTAACATTAGAAACTCGACAACAATCACCTACAATGCATTCAAAAAGCACTTGCAAAGGAAAAGTTGTCCTACGCAAACTAAAAACTTACAAAAAAGCTCATCCATCAACGCGGCGGGACTTTTGCGTTTTCCTAGTGGAACTTAAAAAAGTAATGAGATCCCACTTAATACTAACACGTAGTAATCATTGGACAGAAATATAAAAAAAGATCATCCATCAACGCGACTGAATAAAGCGTTCGCGAAGTGGCCTAGTATATAAAATGCTTATTGCAGCAGTAAAGTTTCACTCGCGCAACCGTACGATACGCATGCAGACGGGTAGTCTTCAGGCCCGCAATACACGTCCATGCTGCTTCACTTCGCAACCCCTTGAGCTAGCAGTTCCAGCGGGCGTAGGCTTTGAACAGTTGGTTAATTTACATATTTTATACATGGTACATTTGAGCAATAGCAAAATTGATAATAAAGAAAAAAAAATTATTATTAAGGGACTATTATACATCATGTCGCAGATGGGCCGTTTAGAAGCCATCAAGAACGAAATGAACTATGTGATTAGTGCGACGTAGTGGCGATTTTTCTTTAGGATAGTTTGTTGTAGCGTTTTCAGTTTCATTTGAATGAGATAAGAGAATGTTGAAGTAATGTCGCCAAACATCCCAATCCAAAATAAAAAGAAGGACTAGCCCTAGGCCTACATTGATATTTTGTTTCTCTTTTCACTTCTATAGCCCCAAATAAATTCAAGCGAGTCATTCAGACTATTGATAAGACTATAAAATATTACCCGAAGAAGAGCATAGATAATTAAGAGACACATCTTGAAACAAATGTCAACAAGTTAGCTGTTCGTGTAGTCACGTGTTCACTGATTGGCATAGCAATGCCCCAAGGATTTTTTGAGATAACTCAATCTATTTGTAGATTTGTATTTTTAATGTTAACATGTTATATTGTTCCATATTTTATAATCAACTCATTAATTCGCTCTTTGATTGAAGAATGTCTAGGAAAAATTTTAAATCAGGATTGTCTGTTGCAGGAATTGTACCTTCGACCTCCCGAATACGAGTCTCGCGCCTTAGGCTAGAGCTGCCTCTCGGTGAACCATACAGTTGCCTATGTGAGTCTGAAAATTAATATAGTTTATTTCAAATACATCATGGTATCTCACGGAGGTAATTTTTATACTTATACATCACAATATGGACATGATACGATGCAACACGTTTATTTTCACGAACGTACGAGCAAAATTAATCTTCGGAAGTATCAAAATAGACACGTTCCTGTGTGGCACGCAGAGAGATGATCGTGTTTGACATCCCAATTAGGACTGGATGCTTCCTTACTTACGACCAGAATACGCGCAATCATACCAGAGTAACAATCCCGAGTGTTGCGTATCAAGCGGTCCTTGGCCGATAGTGACGCCTGGAGCTATAGACCAAGGAAGGTCCAGGCTGGTGGTCAAATCGCCGATTTAGGAGATTAAGGAAGACCGCGCTCTGGCAGTAGACCTTGTACAGCAGTGTAATGTTACGTGATACAAACATGTGATGTAATATCAACAAATTATCGTAGGTTCTGATGAGGTGTATTGATCGCGTTCCGTGGTTTCTTCCGCGAAAGTTTGATTATTCCCTGATTTGCTGTTCCTGACTTTTGGAAAACCTCATATTCGTTTGAGTGGGATTTTCTCATAAATATTTTCCCCTTTTTTCTGTTCACTTTTCTTTTTTGACGATTCATTTTTCTTTCTTTTTCCATTTCCGTTCCTTTCCTTTTTTCTTTTCTTTTCTGTTTCTTTTCCTATTTCATATTTGGTTAATTAATTAATGTCATATTTTATCAAAATGGAATTTGTTACCAAAATTATTGTGATTACTAAACATTGTTGTAATATTATGTAATAAGATTTATTTTGTTGTCCTCCTTTGTAAACCAGTTTTTAACTGAAATGACTTTAAATAAACAAATACAAATATATTTAAGAAAAGAGATACATGCAATACGTTTTTAATCACGAAAGAGGAAAGTAAAAGAACCATTTTTTAAATGGAACTTGTTGAAACTAAGTTGAGTTTTGTCCCTATCTCCCCTGTGCTGTTTCTGTTAGCTTCAGGTTCGTACTAATCCGTACATGACAAACTGTATAATTACAAGTACTCGCCTTTTTTTATTCCTGATCTGTCTTTGATTTGATTTGATTTATTTGCCTCTGAGATCAAAATGTGCAAACTGGGGTTTCACGTCTCGACGACAAGAAAAATATCATGCTTCCTTAATTGTAATACAAGCATAAGTAGCATCGCATGCTCAGGTTATCGGACAGATACAGCTTCCACTTCCCACATAGCTCAAGCTCACGGACGCAGAGGAGAGTTTAAGAGAAGCAAATAAATAAGCGATAATTTATCTTCTGCCCACTCTACCATGAGTTGGTTTTCGACTTTTCGGTGAGGGAGGCACAGGATACAATAATTAATTATCTGTCTTGATGTAACATCACCACTTCGATTCCAGCCATCTTCAGCCTGACCGAACGTTATCACTAAGATTTTCCTCAGTCAAAGGTGACTGCTGGGATTGAGCCCTACGAATTTCCTCAGTCAAAGGTGAACGTTGGGATTGAGTACTACTACTTATACTTCCTCAGTCGTAGGAAAGTTTATATTGGGATTAGGTCCAACTAATTTCACCTGTCATAGGTGAATCATAACATCTTCAGTCAATCAATTCAATAAATTCCATTTGAAATAATGTTATTCTTTTCTGTTTTCAATTGTACACAGATGAATGCTGGGATTGAGTCCTACTAACATCCATTATACATTCTTAGCCACCCGACTCACACCGGATACACTATAATGTAATATTATATTATCCGCTAAATATATACAGTTAAAAGCAAAATAAGACATTCACAAGCTAAAACCGGAAGGACCAACCTGCTCGTATAAAAAATCGTATAAATACATGCACAATGTAAAACAGCTCTACCTCTTACGTACAGTAAACATACAGTAAACATCAATCTACCAAATGGCTTCACTATCGTTGAAATTAACAAATTCCTTTTTTATTCTCATGCATTTTTCGGTTGGGGTGGGGACTCAAATTTACCTCATTCTTTCTTCGTTAGGTAATCTTGTATGTCTTCCTTTCGCCATACTATATTCAACCCCTTGAAGCAATGTCTCCCATTATAAAAAGAGGTTATATATTACAGATATTGCAGTTGAGAAAATTTGTAGCTGTGAACTGAAAGTAAAAAATATATAGTGAATATTGAAAGTTGAAAGTATATGTATTTATGTTACACAATCGTTCACTTCCACGCATCGTTGTGTACCCCTGCTATAACGAATGGGTGATGAAAGCACGTTATGAGAGTTCGTTTCTTACGTTCTAAAGATATTAATAAAATAATGATACTTGAACCCACGTGAAGCAGTATAAAAGAAGATCTTTCTATGCAATATGGAAATGTATAAATCAACAACAAGAGGTTATAAGCTCTGCGGTGGGCTCAAGTTCTTGTTAAGATACTTGAGCGTTTGTTTATAGAACATGTCCGAATGAATGTTATAACAACAAGATACTCTACTGACATATTTTACTGGCAATGCCAATGACTAATGGGTTTCAATTCTCAAGGCATAATATATCAAAGCACTTTCTGTTTGTAATCGTTTATAGTTATAGACTTCGAAAGCATGTGGCATGTACATAACGTGTATGTATGGTACGGTATATAAATATTGCTTGTTATTGGAATCGAATCGAACAACTACCTTAAAAACGCAAAACTGTTGAAACTAGTAGAAAATTATGTCATTTGACATGATGTACATTTGTTACGTTTATGGTTTTTTCAGCGAAAACTCTAAGCTAACGCAAAATTGCTGAAAATATTCAAATTTTTAGATACGATATATATAAGGAGATAGATGTATTGTAAAATAAAGTGCTATGCGTATAGTAAAAGGGTTTATTTCATATTTTCCCCTGAAAGTTACAATACAAAATCACACAACATTTAGGAAAATTTCAACAGATCATGAAAGCCCCCTTTTTCAGTAAAATGAATTGCCAAACTTACATCTTATTTGAAAATGAAAATGTTACACAATATGAGGATCTAATCATCTAAGATTAACACTCGAAAGTCAAAGTTTGAAATAATAAACAAAAAATTAATAAGCTTAATATTCAGGCACTTTTAAGATGCTGGCTTAAAATTAATGCATTCCAAATAAATCTAGCTTAACTATAATAGAAAAAACAAGTATAGTGTGTCAAGATCAGCATAATTAGGTGACAAAATAGTGTGTACCCTACCCATGCTTTGCTGTAGAGTGCTGACTGTAGGAGGAGCACACAATAATATTTCATTTCTACTTTGGATATAAATTATTTTCCACGGGCATTTTGATTTGTGAACCTAAAAAACCCGGACTTGCATGGCGAGTGTTGTTAGGTAAACACAAACAAGTCGCATGGCCGCGTTCCTTTAAGCTCACTATGCACATTCGCACAATATTTGGGCCAGGGTTTTGAATTGCGAGTAGTGTGGCAACGATTACGTGGCCGCCAGAGCCATGCAGGCAGGCGACTGGAGGTATATACCGAGGGGTCACGGGTAAACCGCACCTGCCATCCCGAGGGGTCCTGGGGGGCGTCCCTCTGGGGCAGGGGGCTCGGATCCGGGGGTGAGCGCAGATTGAGAGGGAAACCGTGCGGGGCCGGGGGTCGGGGGAGGCTGTCCCGCGGGAGCGAGCCCCAGGGAGTGGGAAACACCTCAACCTGCTCCCACTTTCACTGGTTGACGTCAGTCATTGGATGCTGAACGAGAGTCGCCGGCTCAGACTGCAGTGATTCACTCGGTGGCGCTAGCGAAAGCACCGTAGCTCGATGATGATAGTTCACGGACAATCGTGTTCTCTTCTTGGGGTCAAGCACTGTAATGATGCACTTTGTATGATACACAGTAGCTAGCCACGGCTACGTAACACCTGGTTCATTTAGCATTATTCTATGTCAGTGTAGGTACAGTTATATGTTTAGAAATTATAAGATCAGAGATAGATCATGCGTAAAGGCATGAATCTCTGATTCGGGAGGTCACGATTTCGATACGCGCTACCGGCAATCCTGACTGAAACTTTTTACGAGCTTTTCTTCTGTCGCTGCAGTACATCCCTTGAAAATCCCTCAAATTACCTATAGTCAATCACCTGAACTGAAGAGGGTCACTCAGGACCAAAGGTTGAATCTACTGTGTACTCTGTAACTCTACAGCGAGCATTCAGTCAAAAATGTTTTTTACAGCACATAATCAAATCGGTTATGTATGTAGCCATGGTAAATAAATGCTCGCGTCTGATATGCAGTCGCATTCGAATTCTACGGAGGGCGAACACCTGTTCTCTAATGGCCTCATCTCACCATTTCGACCACAAGTTCACTAATAGTCTTATCAACGTGACGAATATGCATGCAGGGTACTTCACTAGTATATTACTGACAGAGGCAGAACGTCACTTAACCTGGGGTTTCTGATTCGGAAAGTCACCGGTTCGATACCGGATTTGATACCCGCCACCGGCAGTCTGACCTGGTCGGGTTTTCTCCCTCACACATTTGACAGTTGGCACATAGCTATTCGCTCGGCCAGGAAGAATCCGACGTGTATGAAATTTAACATACTTGCCAATAAAGCTTACATGGACAGCCCTACGGTCGTAGATTTTCAATATTTTTCTGTTTATCAGACAGGATCAATCCACGAACGTGGTCAATTTTAAACTTTTAAATAAAATCCAAAAACCTTAAAATCAATTTGATTTTTTAAAATTACTAATTTCTAAACTAAACTAAATAAACTAAATAATTTCTTGAAAAGTGCAGCAGAGCCCTCTATGGTTCCACTTCCTTGACATCTGCAAAAATTGTCAACAACTGTGGCGTCAGTCGGCCAAGCGAACAGAAATTTGCTTAAAACGCATGCCCTATCCTGTTACTTCCCTTTTCTTCTCAACTACACACGAACTTCCTGAATTACCATACACATAGTTAGTTTCCTGAAGTATCCACTGGTAAACCCTACCTACGTGTAGCGGGCATTACTACCGAGTAAGTTTTTGGTGCAGCCGGTTTGATTCTAAGTTATAACCATCAACAATACTTTATTATTCTGTTATTCAATGTATTACAAAACAAAACTAATCAATATTATAGAAGGCGAGAAAAAATAAAAGCAGCTATGCTATAAGCTTTCTTGAATGGGTCCCGGTTCGTCCTTGGAGAGTTCTCAAGGAGTCTCTAGCGATTGTTTGTGAGGCCGGAACACATATCTGAATCGCAAACAAAATTAAATGTGTTCTTTCTCTTCACTCTTCCAGTGCCAGTCAATATCATCCAAACTCAATCAAATGATTGATCAATTAATAGCTGTTTCAAAAAATTGTAGCCGCTGTCCCTCTTTCAACAATTACAGTTTCGTATTTTGACTTTTGAGTATACGCAGCCCTTTCATTAAATTTAAATATCTTGATTTAGTTCATCCGAAAACACACTAGTAGTTGGACTGAATAATATTTTTTATAATACAATCCATAAATTAAAATTTAAAACAGTAATTATAATTTAATCACATCGGAAATGCAATTTATGTATACGTAAACAGTAAGTTTAGTTTTTTAAGTATAGTATTTCCCAGTTTTATTCGTTCCTTTATCTCCAGCCTATTTCTCGAACCAATGATTTAAAATACACCGAATAAGTAATAATAAGTCTCTTTGGCCAGCCCTCCCACAAAACAAAATGCGTGGGTAAAACTGGTTACTTAGAAAGTAGCTGCCTGCCGATTCTCATCACAACCTCGACATTTTCAGGGCTAAGTATACCTTCATTTCCAATTAGCCACATTTCTCTTAAATGGACCAGTTGACAGGCTGCTAATGAGCCGACAAGCATTTCTAAACGTGTGGGTGTAATAAGTACGTAACAACGCTGCGTTGCATGGCGGACACAAGACAGTCTCAATGCGTGATGAACGAAAGTAGACATGCCACAGTGATCAGTGTTTCGTAGGTATCAAAGACGCCGACTTCATTGTTTTCATCTGCACGAGGGTCGCCGCCTACGCAATCCGCGTGGTGCGACATGGTTCCATGTTTATTAGCCTATTAGGTGAGAATTAGTTTGCCAAAACATGGACCGTGATAATAAATGGGTTTCGTGAGTCGGATTAATGTATCTATCAATCTATATTTCAGGTAACACTGCTAAATAACCAACAAGATACAAATACTTCATTTAGTTAGTACACAGATTTAAAGATTGATTTAATAAATATAGCATTTCAAGGTAGCATTTGAACAGATTATTGTGGGCGGTATACCCTTCACATGAAATCTAAAGAAGCATCATCTGGTGATGAAGTTGAGCCATTTGAACTCCAAAGCTAGTAAAACCAAGAGACGAGGGTACAAATTCACTGCATTTTAAGTTCTACGAATATTAGCGATTGCCGATACAAATAACGATATAATTATGAGTAACAGCAAACGCAAACACAATATATTTAATATGCACACTTCCAAAACTTGAATAAGTGTAAGCAATAATTATTAAAAACCACTCATCCAAATCGAGTTATATATTTTTTTAATCTGCAAAAATACACAACCTCAAAAACTTTTCATAAAAGTCACAATTATTATGGGTGTATGATCAACAAAACATATATATTAATACTCGTTTTTGGTTTTCTCAAAAGACAATCTGAACAATTCTTACTCCATTACCGTTTTATACTATACTTTAGATTGAGAATTCTAATGTCCGAAACGACTTATCAACCTACCACTCAGCTTCCGTAATCGTAATTGGATGAGCGAAAAGTAGACTTCAATTTCACTGACCCCTCCCCCCAAAAAAAAAAAAAAAATGCTCGGGTGTCTTTTTTTCTTTTTTTTCGTCTGTTTGTTTGCGCTCTACCGGAAAATCGGCATATGCGATCTTGATGAAAATTTGAGGGGACCTTTGATATCTCTGAACTTATAGACTTGCCACGTTTTTGGGTACAATCGATCAAATATTTCTTATAAATATCGTACTTTTACGATGTTTTTCGATTTTTAATGAGATATTTTCTTGATGTTTGGCAAACGGCTACTCCGATCTTGATGAAACTTTATGGAAACGTTTAAAATCACTGAAATTATATATGTTTTGATTTTACAGACATTTGAAGAAATGTTTCTCATAGAAATCGTACTTTTACGATTTTTTCCCGGTTTTTAATACGATATTTTCGTGATATTTGGGACGATTTTGACCAAACGGGTGGGGCTACAACCTTCATATTTTACATTGACATAAAGAGTATGGTGATGTAGTGCCTTTTGAAAGAAAAAGTTGAAAAAGTTGGTCAAAATTCATAGAAATAAAGGTTTTATTGCAATCCTTTTACAGGTGTATATTATTAACAAGCAATATCAAGTAAGATTTGAAAAAGTAATGAGATACCACTTAAAAACGTAATCATTGGACGGAAATATAAAAAGCTCATCCATCAACGCGACTGGAAAAAGCGTTGGCGAAGCGGCCTAGTATAAAGTAAATCAAATCAATATAAACCACCTGATTGATACCTCAAAACAAAAACGAAACGATATTTGCAAATATTATTAATCTTGCCGATTCAAGAAAATTCTGCATTAATTTTTTTCCAAACCTAAAGCTTTGCCGGTGTTGTATGCATACGTACAGTCCAGGGTCATATTATAAATCAGGAAGGTCTGAAAGATACCTTTATCACCGACATCTCGTTGGTCAACTCTTTGTTGCATTATTTATATGCACCTGTGAACTGCATTATCGACGTAAATAAGGAAACCTGGTGCTAATGTCCAAGGAAAATTCTCTATTCACCAGAGAAACTATCAACCTAGAAGAAATATGATATGGAACGTAAAGAGAGCATTTAATTCGATACCTTATCACTCATAGCATTAAGACTAATTCCTTAGTACTATATTTTGCCTTAGTTTCTAATTAATTTCGAATAATTATTCTTGTCTGTCAAGTCTTATTTGCAAACAATACAAAAGTTTGTTTTATGCTTTTGTTTTGATAAAATTGTATTTCACTTCTGACTGCCTTCTAGATTTGACTTTTGTTGACCAAGAGTCTTTCTAAGCCTCCTAAATATTATTAATAACATCAAATAGTCTAGGGGCTTCCATCGATCGATAATGCCATTCACGAGAGCGAATAGAATAATGGCACCAAGAGTGACCACGAGATGTCGGTGAAAGAGGTATCTTTCAGACCTCTTGATTTTATATGACCCGGCTGTACAGAGGTCCAGTTATTTACACACACATTTTTCATTTCATGTCTGGTGATTTATAGGTTGACGCTAACGAGTTTGATGACGTAATATTACGACATCTAGGAATCTCATTTTTTTAAATTATGCAAATATGATATTTTGATGCAAGAAGCACGCACTAAACATCTGGCATTCTCGCACATTTTGCGACGTTCCATACGGTTTATTCTCAGCTCTAAACCGTTTAGAGCCTGCATACGAGTTCGAGTTATATTCACTATAATTCAATTTCAATTGAATTGAATTTGATTCAACTCAATTTAACACTGAATTCATAAGTCCAGCGTAATTTTGGATTTGTCATTGGAGACAGAGAGAAAACGTTAATGTTTTGCAAAAAAAAACTCAGTTGTACAGATACAAATTGCCACATGGACACAGAATAATTATCATTAACATATTTTTAACATCTGATTTATTTTTTGGATTTAGTTGTTAATCGTTTACAATAAAATATATGGTTGAAGTACATCATATGATAACCGAATTCAACGTACAATATGCGTAATGGTCTGGATATTAGTGTTGCCCAATCCGAGACTGTACCAAAGAGACGTGAACAACTTGCAGCATAATACATTTGTACGGTACACAGCTCGAGGCATTTTCCACTCCTGATGTCTTACTTATTGCAGGTTGCTGAGTGGGTGTCATTCACTTTATTTCATTGGTCATGGTTTGCCTCTATTCGGAACGTAACATCATCATTAAATGGGTTTCGCCTTACAAAACGGCTGTTAAATTAATATCAAGATATAGATCGGTCGATTATTAGATACTCTGAAAGGCAACTCGCAGATCACGGTCTACAGAATGGGCGATCCGTTAAGTAAGTATAATCAAACATATATGCATCGATAGACTCAGCTTGCAATATATTTATGAACAAATTATTGCCAATGAGATTAGTGGTTCTGCTTTTAATGTGAATTTCATTTGGAACAGACTGCCGGAATTTTTACTTACAACTTGAAAATGAAGAAACTGCGCCTGCGATCGAGTGCCATCCGACAAAACGAGTTTAAGTATTTAATTCAGGTGCGAATTATAATCATTCTGTAAACGTAGTGCTCATTAGTTAATAATTTATTTTACTATCAAACAAAATAGTATAATTTGTCTTAATTCTTCAAATTCTAGAACTGATTGCGAGTTTAAGAAAATATGGGCCAGGTTACCATAAAGGAGAGATTTGAATGTTTTAAAACTAAAACTATCTCAATATTGTGCCACTACCGTTCTGTATCTGAAATCTTGATACCATACCCCCATCATGATTGAGACCCCCTCTGGTTTAGGTGATGCTGCAGGCGGTATTTCTGCAGTATCCAGTCGTCATTTCTGTAAATGGAGTGTTAATGTTAAGAAACACAGTCATACATCAGTAGTACTTGCAAGTTACGTAAGAACCTGTCTAGTCTTTTTAGATCAATGCATTAGGATTTATATCACGACAACATGAGTGTTAATATTCTGTGAATCATATTCTTGTTTATCGTGTGAAGTAATTAGGTCTGTTATGTTCCATATGGTGCCGACTACTGTATGCTAAGTAGGTATGTGTATCACTTAATGTTAACCAAGATATTCATGTATAGAAGGGCGAGGGACGGGCCATATGGCCACTCTGCTATAACATGTACATCATCATAAAGTTACGTTTGACTGCTGATGGTAGATGAATTCCAATCAATAACTTCAATTATATGACTTGTGACCCCGATAATTTTCTACTATTACGCAATTTTTTTTATAAAATGTACTATAGGCAATAAGACGGTAATTAAATACAGGTATAGCTATTGTGTTTTGACTTTTGACATTCATTGTGCATGCAAGTTTGACATTCTTTTCGCTAAATTAACCCGATCGTTCCAGGAAGACGGCAAATACAGTGGTCACTTATCTCTCATCATATCTATGACTGTCCAAAACGGGGGGAAATCGTGTCACAAAACACAAAACCTAAAGGGTTATCAGTCTAAAACAGAACTTGAGGTCGAATGAAGGATTATTATAAAAGTGAAAGTTAATTTTTATTGAATTTATGATCAAACAAACCAACTTATCTACGTGGCAAATTATTTTATTTTGCCCCTCTGGCCAATCGTTATTATGAACCATCACCCCAGTCCATCCCTCTCCGACTCCAAGAACTTCGATATTTGTTACTTCACTGGGAGAGGGTGTTGCTAGGACACAACTCCATGGTTGGAAGAGGGCCAGTGTTGCTGGGACACAACTCCATGGTTGGAAGAGGGCCAGTGTTGCTGGGAACACAACTCCATGGTTGGAAGAGGGCCAGTGTTGCTGGGACACAACTCCATGGTTGGAAGAGGGCCAGTGTTGCTGGGACACAACTCCATGGTTGGAAGAGGGCCAGTGTTGCTGGGACACAACTCCATGGTTGGAAGAGGGTCAGTGTTGCTGGGACACAACTCCATGGTTGGAAGAGGGCCAGTGTTGCTGGAACACAACTCCATGGTTGGAAGAGGCCAGTGTTGCTGGAACACAACTCCATGGTTGGAAGAGGGCCAGTGTTGCTGGGACACAACTCCATGGTTGGAAGAGGGCCAGTGTTGCTGGGCACAACTCCATGGTTGGAAGAGGGTCAGTATTGCTGGGCACAACTCTATGGTTGGAAGAGGGTCAGTATTGCTGGGCACAACTCTATGGTTGGAAGAGGGCCAGAAGTACTGAAAGATCAGCTGTCCTGAGCGGTTTTATCGCATACATGGTGTTGTTATTTGATTGGAATGACAGCGTGAAGCCGCTAGATCGCAAACAAGCTCGCAACAAACTGATTACCATCATCTGTATTCCTGATCGTTCGTTGAACGTGTTCAGACTGGATGATGACAATTGCTTGTTACAAAGTCTATACTCTAATTCGGAAGGGTGCGGTGCTGTATGCAAATAATGGGATTGATACATTACAACGTAATTTGACATTCCTTCTCAAATATCCATACGCGCACAACGACAAGCACGCGGGTACTGGAGCAATTGAGAAACAGATCGTCGAAGAAGAATAATAAATTGACATTAGCCATGCGTTGATATTTTTGGTGCTGGTGCCGGGTTACCTTACCATTTTCAAATGTTTGTCAATTGTTCTCGCATGGACGGACGGACAGAAAGTTATACTTGATAATCGCAATATATGCCAGGATATGGGAATTTTTCCTCAGACGAATGCAAGGGATTGAGTCCACTTAAACAGCCCTCGGACATCCATTCACAATTTTCATACCCGCAACATACCTAGGCCTAGTTCACCTGAAGGGGTGCATACATTACATACAAAATATTTTTATTATTTAAATATTTTAAACGAACAATTATTTTAATTGTGTATCTCATCTATATAAAAACGAATGTATGTACGTATGTTTGTTTGTCCTTTATGCATTACTACACCATTCATCCGATCTCCATGAAACTTGGCACACATGTGTATTTTTTCACGGGGAAGTTTTCTATGCTATCCATTTTGTTGTAACTCCTCCACGTGGTGATCGGTGCCTGCAAAGAGGATACATTCGTTTTCATATATATATATATATATGCGACTTTCCCGAAAAGTCAGGAGAGGAGGGGTAAGTCAGTGCCCTCTTCTTTAATAAATTATTCGCGGCAAAAATCCCCAGTAAAAAACAATATGTTTATATATATATATATATATATATATATATATATGAATATATGGTTTTTAAGCATAAGCCCGCTTTAAGGACATAGTTATTGATTCATAGCAGTTCGAACCCCAGTCGGGGCAAACTTTTTCGACAACTGCTATGAATCAATAACTATGTCCTTAAAGCGGGCTTATGCTTAAAAACCATATATTCATACTACCCAACTCATGGGAGATGAGATGTGATTGAATTTATCCATGCAATCTTTCAGATTTGACAGCTACATTGCCGTCTTCTGTTGGATTTATGTCATGTAAGTCAACAGTCACAACAAATAGCATATATATATATATATATATATATATATATATATATATATATATATATTTATAGACTACAGCATTCATCCGATCTCCATGAAACTTGGCACATATATGTATTTTTTTACGGGGAAGTTTTCTATGCTATCCATTTCGTTGTAACTCCTTCATGTGGTGATCGGTGCCTGCAAATAGGACTCACCAATGAATTGACTTTGACACCGTTGGACATATCACCATGAAAATGGACACATATACGTCTTTTTTTATGGAGAAGTACACTCCCGCGAAGGGTTCTGGCATACGTCGCAGCAACGCGCGACGGGTAATTGGATGAGCGTAGCGAGCGAAGCAAAGATTCCATTTCACTACACTGGAGAAAAAAATCCGGAATGTTTTTTTTCTTTCTTTCTGCTTGTATTTTTGTCTGTTTGTTAACACGATTACGGCTAAACCGATACTCCAATTGCGATGAAATTTTCTGGAGGCCTTCGAAATCTCTGAACTTAGAACTGCCACGTTTTTGAGCGCCATCGGAAAATTATTTCTCATGAAAATCGCAATTTTACGATTTATTTCGATTTAAAAAAAGAATTGACTTACAACACCTACATGCTTTATCCGATTGTAATGATTTTTTCACAGAACCTTTATTTTATGAATAGAAATATTCGTTTGAAATTTGAGCGCAATCGAAAAATTATTTCTTGTAAAAATCTCAATTTTACGATTTTTTAGATTTAAAAAAAATTCTTCCACCTAATTACACCTACATGCTAAATCCGATTGTGATGATTTTTTCACAGAACCTTAATTTTGTGTATTTATATATTCGTGTGAAATTTAAGCGCAATCGAATAATTATTTCTCCTAAAAATCACAATTTTACACTTTTTCGTTTTAAAAAAAATATATCTTCGACTTATAACACCTATATTATGCTTTATCCGATTGTAATGATTTTTTCACAGAACCTTAATTTTACGAATTAATATATTCGTGTGAAATTTAAGCGCAATCGAAAACTTATTTCTCATGAAAATCGCATTTTTACGCTTTTTTCGTTTTTAAAAAATTACGCTCATCCAACAACGCGCCTGAAAAAGCGTTTGCGAAGCTTAATATACGCTTGGCAGAATCTTTATTTTGACATAAACGCGCAATTGTCAATAGTATTGATATTATATTAGCAAAAATATTACGCTCATATCTGCCTGGAAAATTTAACACACAAGTTTTACACGACTTTTTACACAACTTCAAATTAACTTACTTTTGAGCATGTAATAATTCATGTCTGATCTGTTTAGTCGTGGTTTAGGTTTAAGTTATACACGCGTAACGCTTCATGGAATAATGCAACCCAGTTTGATAGACCGAATAAGTATAGACAAGTCAGTTTTGGTTGAATGTGATTTAAATTTGTGATGGTTATTTAAATTAGCCTCAAGTCAAACTGACTGACCGCACAGAGAACAATAATTATGACAGTTTACCGAAATAAATAACAGTTCGTGCTGGCTTATATACGTTTCACACACAATATCCAAGCTGGGGAACCAACATACGTGGGTTCTTCAGTACTAGACATGGCCAGAAGCGAGAAATAAACTACATTCCTTGATTCAACACAGAGGTCCTGCTTCGCTTCCATTCTCAGTAATTTCCTACATAAAATCGGATATTCTTATTCTATATTCTAACGTGAAACGAAAAAAATAGTGGGATGATATTGGCATCTATCTCTATCAAACACAATCTAATTCCCCGTTGTGAAAAATAAATTGTTGAATGATAATAATTTCAAATTCCATTTTGCTTTTAGCAAGTTCCATGCTTTCAACACAATCGAGTGCCGAACGTCTGTCTTAGGCACGTTGTAGTGGCTATATTAAAAAGGTTTTTAACCTATCAAGCTGGTTTGAGTTGCTCCGTTTTTATAGCACAGTTTCCGAATTACGGGATTTATTATGTAGAAATGTGACTACGGAATCGTCACAGCAATGAGGTGCATAGGTCCACGAACTAATAACCCTCCGGACGCTAAATCCACATTTCATACTATCATACGTTCTATGATTGTTCCCAACCACCTCATTCTTTTTTATATTCAAATGTACGCTTTCTTTGGCTACTACTAGCTCGACATCACAAAAGACTCAACTTCTCGTATTTCATTTTTCATAATCATAATATTCATATAGCTGTAAACTTATTGGATGAGCGTAGCGAGCGTAGCGAGTGGAGCGAAGACTTCAATTTCACTGACCCCCCAAAATATTTAGATTGTTTTTTTTTTTTTTTTTTTTTTCCGTCTGTTTGTTCGCTCGATTCCGGCAAACGGCATATGCGATCTTGATGAAAATTGAAGGGACCTTCGTTTTCTCTGAACTTAGAGGTGTATTGTTTTTGGGTACAATCGAAAAATGATTTCTCATGAATAATCGCAATTTTACGATTTTTTTTCGATTTTTAGTGCGATATTTTCGTGACATTTGGTCCGATTCTGACCAAACAGGTGGGGCTACAACGTTCATATTTCACATGGACATTAAGGTTATGGTGATGTAGTACCTTTTGAAAGAAAAAGTTGAAAAAGTTAGCCAGAATCCACAGAAATAAAGGTTTTAATATGAGTTTATTGAGGTTTATAATACCAATTAACACGTAACAATAGAAACTTGACAACAATCACCTACAATGCATTCAAAAAGCACTTGCAAAGGAAAAGTGCAAACAAACGCAAAAACAAAAAATTACAAAAACGCTCATCCATCAACGCGGCGGGACTTTAGCGTTTTCCTAGTAATATTATATATATAACCAACGTTCACCTCCTGAACATGATTCAGACGTCATGCGGCGCTTCTGTCTTCGTCAGCCTGTCTACACAGACACTTGTGAAACTATCTCAGGAATCAGGCGAGAACTTGTAGCCTCCAGGAGTGGGCATGTCAGTCTAACTTATAAACAATTACGATGCACAAGCACAACTCAAAAGTGTTCATTTCACCATAACAATATTTTGTGATGGTGATGATATTATATTAATAATTGGATGAGCGAAGCGAAGACTTTAATTTCACTGACCCCCAAATAATTTAGCTCGCGGGTGTTTTTTGTTTGTTTGTTTTTCTGTCTGTTTGTTAACTCTCTACCAGGCAAACGGCATATCCGATCTTGATGAAAATTGGAGGGGACCTTCGAAATCTCTGAACTTAGACGTGCCACGTTTTTGGGTACAATCGAAGAAATATTTCTAATAAATACCGTTCTTTTACGATTTTTTTCGATTTTTAGTGCGATATTTCGTGACATTTGGTCCGATTCTGACCAAACGGGTGGGGCTACAACGTTCATATTTCACATGGACATTAGGGTATTGGTGATGTATTGCTTTTTGAAAGAAAAAACTGAAAAAGTTAGCCAGAATCCATAGAATAATGGTTTTAATGTGAGTTTTTTTTAGGTTTATAATAACAATTTACAAGTTACAATAGAAACTTGACAACAATCTCCAACAATGCGTTCAAAAGGCACTTGTTAAGTAAATAGATCCCACGCAAACTAAAAACTTACAAAAAAAGCTCATCCATCAACGCGACGGGACTTAAGCGTTTTCCTAGTAATTTTAATTCATCGAATTCGTCAGTTATGTTATCTAATAGAAATTAAGTTCAGTTGCATCATATCATTAGACTAGTGCTTGTCAACAAATCGCATTGACGGTTGCAAGTAAGTTAGGATATAATAGAAATAGACTTCTTCACTAAGCTGCCTTGCATGAATTATTGATGCGTATGTCTCGCCTTCGTACTGAACACCAATCAATCATTTTTGGAGAAGTTAATGATGTATTGTTCATTAGGCTGGGATACTAGCTCTCCTGAAATATGACGAGTTGGGAGCTAGATCTTTCGTTTTCTAATTTTGATTTATTAGTTTGGCAAAACAACTGTTTTTCAAGTTTCATCAATGTAACGGATTGACACAAAGTCTCTACATTAATGCTTGTAAATGAGAATAGAGAAACAAATCGTTTAGTTATTGTATGTTGGTACTAGTTTCAGTGTTTGTTTCTCTTGCGGATGAAGCTCTACCCATGATGTGTACGAGTAAGTACTGTCTGTCGTAATATGATATATAGCTCCTCGCAAAATTCCCAGATCTTCAGATATTAAAACACAAGACAATGAATAATTTGTAATATTCATGTTACTATGCAATAAATAAATAAATACAATAATTATAAATTGTATTTAGAGTCTACCCACTCACTTATATAACTGATTTTCAGTGGGGGACTGTCAATCAAAGCACCCCGACGCAATCGACGAGTGAGCGATAACCAACCAAAGATCGATATTTTTAATATGAAATATAGCAATCAGTGGTATTGTCAGTACGAACACTCGCGGATTAACGCCAGAATCAATAAGGCCGATTCAGAACAACTCTGAATTTATTATGTGCTTCGTTGCTAGGACGGCTCCAAAGTCACCGTTTACAAACTCCTAAGACACAAACTGATGGACTTAAGTCCAAGTCAGAAGTTAAAAAACTTCTGACTTTAGCGGGAAATCGAACCTTGGACCTTCTGCATTGGAAGCAGATACGCTAACAACAAGACCAACGAGCCACAATCTCTGTATCTCGCATATCTCGAACATATTGACATTACACAAGGTTTCAATTTTTCAACCGATTTCATTCACATATTTACGACACTTTTACATTGAAGAAATAATTAAATAATCGGAAGAAAGCTATCATAGCCTTTCTCCATAACTGAATTTAGCAAACAAATACAAAATAAATTCAATTTTAAGAATTTTAAAATCTATCATCCGAGTCAGAAACACATAAATGAGAATTTTCTTAATGATTTGTGACACATTTTTTTAAATATGCTGTAAGGGGTGTTCAATATTTATTACTAGGAAAACGCTAAAGTTCCGTCGCGTTGATGGATGAGCTTTTTTGTAAGTTTTTAGTTTGCGTGGGATCTATTTACTTACCAAGTGCATTTTGAACGCATTGTTGGTGAATGTTGTCAAGTTTCTATTGTTACTTGTAAATTGTTACTATAAACCTAAAAAAACTCATATTAAAACCTTTATTCTTTGGATTCTGGCTAACTTTTTCAACTTTTTCTTTCAAAAAGCAATACATCACCATTACCTTAATGTCCATGTGAAATATGAACGTTGTAGCCCCACCCGTTTGGTCAGAATCGGCCCAAATCTCACGAAAATATCGCACTAAAAATCGAAAAAAATCGTAAAAGTACGATATTCATGAGAAATATTTCTTCGGTTGTACCCAAAAACAATACACCTCTAAGTTCAGAGATTTCGAAGGTTCCCTCCAATTTTCATCAAGATCGGATATGCCGTTTGCCTGGTAGAGAGTTAACAAACAGACAGGAAAAAAAACACCCGAGCTAAATTTTTGGGGTGTCAGTAAAATTGAAGTCTTCGCTTCGCTCATCCAATTAGCAATTGCATTAGGCCTAAGTTGTATTTAACCTTAATAATTTATGGCAACAGGAATAAGAACGTGCCGAACATCAAACAAACCATATTTTTTCTAATGATATATGTATTTGTGAAGGCTTTTGTTTTCAAATATATAATATACAGTTATTCTACAGAAGACCCTAAATCAATCAATAATTTATTTGTTCTACATTTTGATCACGTAACGCTATATACAGTGCCATTAGTATGCTACCTCATGTTGCAAGTGTGTGTATATGAAACAGTTTGAATATGTAATGGGCAACTCTATAACAAACTCATAGTAATTTTAATAAGCAATAAATCTTATATTTATTAGACGATTTGATATCAGTTTCGTGGGTTCGTCCCACTCGAGTCGCAATCCCACAACCTTCATTCTTACAAGCCAGTTAGGCTAGCAAGGCCAGTCACAGGAGATTAGGCCTTATTAATTATTTCTAGTCTATAGTGATGTAACACCGGTGACAACCAACTGTCCAGCAATGCCTGTGTACTTGACGAATATACGCATACGTCGCATCACAATAATGCAATTTTCCAATACCATATTTTGAAAAAACAATGAACACGGAAAAAAATTAAAATTGATTTTCAAATTTAAATAAAATGAAAGAGAGACGCACATGTGCTATTTGCATTGCTCTACTTCTCCCCACCCAAAAAAATACTAGTAGTAAACAATTATATTCTTCAATACTTTCTTTTGTGATAACATGTTGAAAATATGCAGTTAATCAAATATTAAATGTATTATCTTGATGGTGGACTCGGATGTATAGTATTGGTAGCTGCAAGTGACCTTGACTTAGATCCTTGGCCAACGATAAAAAGCAGCCCATTTAGATGATTGTCTCTCTCTGGTCTCTAGTCTCTGGATATTGATTACTGCAATCCAAACAGCAGCCAAACCCAACCTTGACTTAGATGTCGAGGGGTCGCTTACCTTTCATCGAATCAGTTATCAATCAACGTCTCCAGTCGTCCACGTGGGCAGCTAAACTCGCTTTACGGGGAAGATGTTTAAATTAATTATCCTCTAAAAGAAGTGGGCTAGATGGCCCACCCACTGGTGATGGACTCTACTGGATAAAATATGGAATTGATCCAAAATTTTATATATTTTCATATTGTAAGGATGCACCAAACCCAAACGTATAACGTAAAAAAAAAACAAAAAAACAAGCGCGTGACTAGAGGTGCAAATCCACTAGCAACAACAATAATAATAGTAACAGCTACAACAGAAACATGGACCATTCGTAGAGAAACGGTGCTCAAGGCCCGATGAGCACCTCCTAACCATCCGGCATGATTTGCGTGACAGGTTGGGTAGATGAGACTACGTGCTGAATAATGTGGCCAGTGAGTGGGATGTGAACAGAACTCACCGCCTATAGTTTAGCATCTGCATAATATACAATGGCGCAAAGGTCGCATAAAGGTCATTTCGATCTATTTTACACCCGCATCTGCATATTCTACAATGTTCAATTAGTCAAGTATAATATTATTTTCAATTAATAAAAATGTGATTTTAATCATTCTTCATCTGTATTTGAATAATATTAAGAATATGTTAGGAGTGTTGGTGTTGCTGTTTAATCGTTGGCTATTATACAAATTATGAAAGTCCCAAACACGTTTGAATACTGGTAAAAACCGGTAGTAGGATTACGTTTAAGTGTAATGTAAGTGGCTAAAAACTAGAGCTAAAATATGCAACGGTGCCCGGAATTGTTATAGCAATAAATAGTTATATACGCAATAGGTGTTTCTTGGACAAAAGGTAAGGTTCATCTTGAAAGAACCTCATTTAAAATAACTATAGTGGAAGGATTAGAATCTTTTGAAAGTTTTTGGTCAGAATTTCGTTTCGTGCGCTACTTGTTGGCCAAGGTGTGATTCCATGCACATACATCAAGATGCGCAGATTCGTTTGCACTCAGTTCAATTATTCAGGCAGAACGCAGCTGTGAGGAAGAGAGAGAGAGTAGGAAAGGAAGAGAATTGCGTCACTAGTTAATCAAATTACCAACTTATAATAAATAATGGGTCGGCGATGATGTTAAATCTTCTTCAAGTGACTTGCGATAAGTATGAATACTGAAACAAGTATCCTGCAAGCCCATATATAGGTATCCAACAATATATCTTCACCCTCGTACTAGCATTTCATATTAATATGATTCGTGAACAAGGAAATACGAATGTGCAGTCAAAATTTGTAACCAACCTAATTCAACAATGCTATACTTAAAACATAATATAGAATTTTAGTATTTTCCAAAAAAGGTAGTTTTACCTTCACTAAAAAGTGATCTGATGGTAGGGTACACACATCTTACGATAGCAACGCCCAATGAGACACCATAATAACAGTAATTTATAGAGTAAACAACATATAAGTATGAAAGTAAACAGTCAAAGATCCAAAAAATACTGGCATGAAAACGAGTCTATATATGAATTGTGTTCGTGTTAATCGAGCCATAAGGATCATTAAAACAGAGTAGCCAAGATGTTCGCACGATAATCTTCAATTAAGAGTCATGCAATTAGTACGAGAGGCAATTGCTCCCGTGGACAAGGATAAGTGATTTGCCCTGGGCAAGTGCAGCGGGTGACGGCGCTATATGTTGTTGCGAGTGGCCTACATCGAACATACCCAAATTTGGAAGTAAACTGCGCAACCATCAACCTTGGATGTCCTGCAAGTAGGCCGGTCGACACAGATAATGCTTCATTTCACATAACAAACAACCGCTAGTGATCGCAGATGCTTACACGAGTTGCAAACCGATGGAATGGTTTATTCATGGCATTATTGGCTAAAGAGTATAAAATGAATATTGCAATATTAGAAAATAACATAATTTGCATGAAATAATGAATAAGTTAAATTAATTAGTGTTCGTAAATGCCTACCCTACTAATAAATAAGATATTTTACGCGGGTAAAATCAAGAGAGGTATTAATTGGATGAGCGTAGCGAGCGTAGCGAGCGAAGCGAAGATTCCATTTCACTACACTGGAGAAAAAAATCCGGAATGTTTTTTGTTTTTTTTTTTTCTGTATTTTTGTGTGTCTGTTAACACGATTCCGGCTAAACCGATACTCCAATTGCGATGAAATTTTATGGAGGCCTTCGAAATCTCTGAACCAAGAACTGCCACGTTTTTTAACCGCAATCAAAAAACTATTTCTCATGAAAATCGAAATTTTACGTTTTTTTTTCTTTTTTAAAACAATTCTTTGACTTATAACACCTATATGCTTTATCCTATTATAATAATTTTTTCGCAGAACCTTAATTTTATAAATTCATATATTTGTGTAAAATTTGTGCGCAATTGAATAATTATTTCTTATGAAAATTTCAATATTACGACTTTTTCCTTTTTTTAAATTACAATTAATTAAAAAAATTTAAAATTTAGGTTAATTTTTCATTTAATTTAATTTAATTTAAAAAAAATCTTCAACTTAGTAATGATTTTTTCACAGAACAACAGAAAATCCGCTTAACACATGGCAGCTCAATGCACCAATTACGCTCATCCAACAACGCGGCGGGACTTAAGCGTTTTCCTAGTATTTATATTAACAGCAACTGGTCAATGAGCATTAGTTTTTACAAAAATAATTAAGTATATTGGCAACATCAAATTTAACACAAGAATGAAGATTCGCGTTCGGTGGTTTCTTCCGCGAAAGATTGATTAGGCCCTACTCCCTGATTTGCTGTTCCTGATTTTTGGCAAACCTCATATTCGTTTGAGTGGGATCGTATAACAAATCAGTTTTTTCTTTTCGATTTTCTTTTTTAATGTTTTTTTTCCTTACTTTTTTCCCTTTACTTTTTTTCCTTTTTCTTTTCTTTTCTTTTCTCTTTTCTTTTCTTTTCTTTTCTTTTCATTCCCCACCCTTTTTATACATGATTCATTCATTAATTGCATTTAATATCCTTTTTATTTGTTATCAAATTTGTTGAGTTTTTAATGCATTTGTAATATCTAGGTGCCCGTTAGGGCGCCGCAGCCAAGCCGCGGTGCGCTACACACTCAAGCACCTTATACACCAAGCAGAGTTGGGGTGATTTCGAGGTGTTACCCAGCCGTCATGTAACGTGATGTGAACTTGAAAACTATCACAATCGAGGGGATTTAGGTACCTGACAACACTGCCAAATTTTATTGGGGTATGATTATTCCTTCTTGGTGAAAAAATGGCTTGAAACATGCTCATCTAGTGCCCGTTAGGGCGCCGCAGCCAAGCCGCGGTGCGCTACACACTCAAGCACCTTATACACCAAGCAGAGTTGGGGTGATTTCGAGGTGTTACCCAGCCGTCATGTAACGTGATGTGAACTTGAAAACTATCACAATCGAGGGGATTTAGGTACCTGACAACACATGCCAAATTTTATTGGGTACGATTATTCCTTCTTGGTGAAAAAATGGCTTGAAACATGCTCAAAATCACTTTAAGGATGTTAGCTACTGCTACTGCCTACTACTGCCTACTACTGCTACTGCTAACATCTAATACGTCGGCCCGCGATTCTGACCAGACGGGTGGGACTACAATGTTCATATTTTACATGGACATTAAGGTTATAGAAATATAGTCTCTTTTGAAAAAAAAGTTTGAAAAAGTTTGTTGGAAGGCTTCCAAATAAAGGTTTTAAAATAAGCCTTAAAACACTTGGCATACAATCAAAAGTAACCATAGTTACTTGACACTTGTTGACGGTATAAGCAGAGTTAGGCGGGAAAGTGCGATACGTAAACAAATAGCGGACATTTAAAATTTTTCTTCTTTGTGTGGAACGAGAAAAGGTGTCATTATACTCTCATAAAACAAATCAGAAACCGTCCCTGGCCTAGGCCCAGATGTGGAAAATTATGTATAATGCAAAAGTGTAGGTCTAAAGTTCCATTTGGCTATAGGACTAGTAAAATTCATACTTACATTACATGTTTGACAAGCCTAGCCAACCCTATGCCAGCACAACATTGTTTTGATATGAACTTGCTCATCTGTTTGTTTACATAATTGCAACAATCAAATCATTTTCATACAACTTGTCTTTCGATTGGCCCGCGTTTATGAAGGCACTGCCATCTAGAATAAATATAGAACATTTTCTCGAGCTCTTTGCTATACGCAAATCTTTTTAAAGTGTTTGGATTTCGTGATACTCTTTCAACCATATAGGGGTTTAATATCAATGCTTTCAACTCACAACCCATGACGTTTTCCACGATACCGTTCAAGAATACCAATTCCTTCGAAAACGAAAACGACTTCGTTTTCAAATTGCGTTTTCAACTCATCTCCCACGAACTCAAGAATTGGGGTCCAGTCCTTATACCGTCGTTATACCATGGTTATACCACCTATACCCAGGATGTACATGAATCCGGGTCTAGATATTTTACATCCTAATTGTTACTGCTAATACCATAGAATTTAAATCAACTTTGATAAAAATATTATATTTTAGCAAATAATTTTGTAATGGAACTTGAAAAGTAATGAGATCACACACATAACAAAAACTTGAAGAAATACAGCCAAACCTTACACACTCAAAAGGAATGAGATCTAAAAAAAGGGCCAAGCTCCATCTACCCTTCCACATAAACGTACAGTGTCCCATAACAGCATCCTCGAAAAGCTTGGCAAAATAGAATTTGCATGTTATTACGTTTAAATTAATTAGAAAAAAAGAACTTGGATAAACTATTACGTTAAATTAATAATCGCAAATTCTATTTTGCCAAGCTTTTCGAGGATGCTGTTATGGGACACTGTACGTTTATGTGGAAGGGTAGATGAGCTTGGCCCTTTTTTTAGATCTCATTCCTTTTGAGTGTGTAAGGTTTGGCTGTATTTCTACAAGTTTTTGTTATGTGTGTGATACCTATTTCAAATATTTACTTAAATGTAGTTCATTGTTGTGTCTGCATCTATGTAATTAGATTTATTTAGTTGTCCTCCTTTGTAAATCTTTTTTATAACTGAATAGACGTTAAATAAAAAATAAAAAAACTACCTATATACACATTAATTATTTTATGCATGAATTTAATTCGTTTTTTTGTTGTTAAAA